>CAJHNH020005545.1:0-87500 GCA_905116865.2 Candidula unifasciata
CCAAACCCCAACTTGTAAAAAAAATCCACTATGTCATCTGTCCATTTGTTTCCCAAATCCCCCATCCGTCGTCCGACAAAATTTCCCAACACCCTACAGTTTTTTCCCCTAATCACATACAGTCATGTTAAAAAAACAAACATGTAGCCCGGAATAAAATAAATTCCCTTTTAACCCTATCAAAAATAATTTTCGGAAAAAAAAAAATACCTAAACCCCCCCTATCAGCCCATTTAAATAAGCAAGATGGGTTTCCCCAAAAACCACGGTAAGAGCCCCACTTTTCCCGTAGAAACCTAACTGTTAGGCTCCCCCTTTCCCCTTTGGGTCCCGCTATAGGTAAAAAAAGGAAAAAACCGTACAAACAACTCAAGGCCCAAAAAATTTTTGAAAAACCCCACACAACTTTTTTACCAAAGATTTCAAAACGAAGTGGTGGTACACCCCAGGAGGGGTAGCGCTTTCCTTTAAATTTAAAACCCAGGCCGCGTTAACTTTAAAAACGCTTAGAAAGGAGCCTTTTCACGGGTTTTTGAATTTAAACTTTTGAGCGTACCAATCTCCCGTACAGGCAAACTCAACCCGCTATATCTCGATGCCAAAGACGTTATGGGATTTCGCCCAAAGTGGGAGGGTAAGTGCGTCGAACCCGTTTTTAACGCCCCCAAAAGCAGGTTGGGGTTTTAGTTACAATATTAAAAATTTTAAGAAAATAAAGAACAGAAAACGGGTTAAAATCTAACACTACGCGGTACCTATTTCAGCCAAAAAAAAACGGTCGTTTTTAAAAAAACCCCTCTCCCCTCCACTCCCCAGCCCCCAAGCAAGGCCCTTTTAGGTCGGTCCAAAAATTGGGACACCCCTGCGAAGTCCGCTCATGCCCCCGTTTCTAAATGTGATGCCGTATTGAGTGTTTACTAAGGAAACGCAGGGTCGAGGGCGAAAATTCATCATTATCATCCTGAAACGTTCCCCTAGCAGGGGGAACCGGGCCTTTAAATCTTCTAGGCTAAAATGGAGGGATCGGGGGGGGGGGGGGGGGGGGGGGGCCCCCCCCAGGGAAATTAAAGGGAAAAAAGGGGAAAAAAAGGGGAAAGGGGGGGGGGAGAAAACCCAAACCCCGCAAACCATTCCTGTCCTTCAGTTGACAATCCCCCCCCCCCCACCCCACAAATAATTGGGTTGCCGATTATTATTTTTTTGGAAAGGGGGGGGGGGGGGGGAGGCGCTTGTTCAAGTTCCTATTTTAATATAATGTTAAATAAACATTTCTAATTTTAAAAAACCAAAAAATTAAATTGTCACGTTTGTCAACGAAAAATAGAATCGTTAACGGTTTCCCCAGGACGCCATGTTGTCTTGCCAGTGGAAATTATTTTTTTTAAGTCGGGCTGTGTTACTAGGTTTGGTATAAGACAGGATTTTATAGGGACTGCGGTTTTCAAAATGGCCCGAGAGGTAGCAAGGGCCCGTGACACTGTATTAATAAGAATAAGAAAAACTCACGGGGAGCAAGTACCGGGGGATTACAGGCATCAGTAGAAATTATCCTTTTTTCGACACACTTTTCGGCCACGATTCTAAACGTATTGGAGGTGGGCCCACTGATTTCTGAAGTCGGGGCTGCCCCCCCGCCCCCCAGAATTACGGTGGGTTTAAAATTTGGCCAGAGAAAAGACGACTGGGGTTTTTTCAAAGGGAGGTACTGTGAGATAAGAAGCCCCCACGGCACTAATTAGAACAGTCCGCATCTGGAAAAACCACGAAAGTTTTTTTGGGTTTTTACCGGGAAATTTTGGATTTATTAGCAGTTGGAAGAGGACAGGAGACAATCGTACACGAGGGTTTTTCCAAAAGGGGATAAGAAACCTTTTCATAGTTCCGGACCAGCCCCACCGAGGCCCGTCCCTACGTTGTTGCGCTGCGTCAAACAGCGGATGCCCTTTGGGCCCCCTCACAATTTTTTTTGAGTGCTCTTTTCCTTTCATACCGCGCACCCTAATTCTTCCCCAGTGTAGGCGAAGTGGAAAAAGAGGCCCCGCCCCCACTTTCCGGCAAATACCCGTACTGTGTAAGCCTGTTTCCCCCAAAACCGGTGCAAATCACGTACTTCTGGGCTTGTTTAAAAAAGATTCCCCCCAACGGACTCAAAGGGGCCCGTAATAAATCAGGATGAGTTGCCTTTTTTTGCGCAGAAGGAGAACGAGTCGGGTCGAGGCCGGTTTTAGGTCAATCGGGATACGTCAGGGCCTGGCAGACAACCGCCAGAAACCGTCCCTCGCAGAGTCTAGTACAGATGGAGCGAATGCTTTTTTTGCCTTACCGTTTGGAACCTGCCCAGCTTGGGGGAAAGAAGGGGGGCGATACTAGAACTGGCTCGGGCTTTAGCCCTTCTAGCCGGTCGAAAACGGCGTAATCCTTAGACCTTGTTGGGCCCCGGTATATGGGCCCTTTGATAGGGTTTTCCTGCACGGGAAAGGGAGGCTAAAGTTTTTGCTTTGATTTGCAAAAAGGGCAAAAGTCGGATCTTGGTCGCAGACTTTTAACCAATATTAAACCGGACGGTAAACATGTAGCCGAAAAACAAATTAAAGTAGTGCGCGGGGTATCCCCGATCTCACCCCATGTGGTACTCTTGGAAATGCGCCCCCAGGCGCCCCAATGGCCTGCTGGACTTTTTGGGTGCTTTCGGCCCCAAAACCCTTTTTTTGTGTCCCTAAACGTTTTCACCAGTCTCGGGTTTTTGGGGCTGAGGTTTTGACACCAATTGACCCCCCGTGCCAAGGCCCGAGATCGGTTTTGTGTAACCATTCCCTCCTTAATTTTTAGGCGTTTGAGCAGATTAAATTGCATCGGGGACTCTCCTTCTGCCCAGTTTTAGAGGGGGGCAGCGTGACATTGGGTCGGGGACTCGGCAGAAGTGCGAGCCTTTCCCCGACTTTAAACTTTGGGTTATAGTTTTGAAGGGAAAAGTACCAGTTTAGCCGTTACAAACAGAGCCAGTCGGTCAGACAAGGCGGGCTAAAACCCACTTCTTAGCGTATTGATTTTTTTTCCAGGTTTAACTGCGTACGTCACCCTAGACTAGGGGCCCCTAGAAGCTGGAAATTAACATAAATTTGGAGACACCTACCTTGAATTTTTCCGACACCCTCATCGCTCGACGCGAGCGGGGCCTGTAGCCGTGATCTGTTTTCGCCGGATTCCCGTCTGTCAATAACTTCGAATCGTAGACGCGCCCGAGATCTTCACGTTCCCCCCAGAACCGAGGGATCTTGTTCCTTTCCCCCGAAAAAAGGTCGCCGACACTTTCCTTAGGAATGACGATCCCGACTTCTGTTGAACGCATACGCTCCTTTGGACCACCGCAATCTATTCAGGATGTGCGGGCAGACTCCTCGTCCCCTTTTAAATAGTGGTTTTTCCCCTAAATGCGGAGTGGCGGAAACCGTGATCCCTTTTTGAGGAAAGTCCGTACCCGGCCGCCCTCTAATAAGATCTGCTTTTCCATGACAAACAGTAGGGTGAATCGTACACCCATACTTTTCCCAACTAAAAACCAGCCCAATCGGGAAAAAGTCGAGGTAGGAAAAAGCGAAAAGGAACTTAGAGAAATATTGCTGACCATTTGACTATCGTGTCGGTACGTGAAAATGCAAAGGGGCTGCCACGAGCCTAGGGGGATGCCCGGGGCTTTGGCTAAGTCCAACCATAAAAAGTGAAAATTGGGTTCTCTCAGCGGGGTTTCCTGGATAGCCCCAAAATTCATGGTCGCGTGTTAAAAGGCCCCCCGGGAACCCCCCCGGAATACCACCTTCTGAACACTCGATCATGACTTGTTAGTATCAGATACTTGTGAGGGCGAGCCAGACTGAGAAGAAATTACCCTAAAAATCAACAGCGAGTGGGGGAATTGGGAAAGATTTCGAATCCTGCTCTTTGGGAATGTGACCCCATTGCCTTTTTCACTTGGAAAATGGATTTTGGATCCCCGCTGTCTCAAAAGAGGAAGCATTTTAGGATTTTTGGCAAAGCCTAAAAAAGTACGGAAACCGTTTTGGACCGGGGCAGATTGGCTGGCTTTTTTCCCCAACGTTTCCCCCAAACCCAGCAAAGGGGGGGTAAACCGTTTAAATGGGACCTTCGGGACCGAGGCGTTTTTGGGCCGTAAGGATCTTGGTTGTATCAAGAGGCTTCTCCTCTCTTATCAGATACCTTGCAGAGTAGTCAATTTTTTGACTGAAAAAAGGTCCCCACTTCGGTTTTCCGAATGACCTGGGAAAAAATACGGGTCTTAAAGAATTTCCTGCTCCCTTTTAGTTCTTCGTCTTGGTTTCAGAAAAGCTCGGGGGCGACAGGGGCACTGTGTTTGTTTTTAAAAAGCAACACTGTACAGCCCTCCCGTTCGCCCCTAGCGGCTTTGAAGTTTTGAGGCATTTTTGCTGCCACATTTAGAATGTCCCTCGTCGTAGATTTTGCTTGGACCCCGGGGTGCCTAATACGTCCCGAACCGCGGGAGCAGGTTCTATTTCATCACCAAATTAGTAAGCTTTGTCCCTAGCGATTTGTTTAGAGTTTTTAAATACCCCACTAATGAGCCCCCAACTTACACCAAAACCACCTTTTCCCCTCGCAGGTGAAAACCGATTTTGGAGGAAATTTTCAAATCACAAAAAGGGTCCGCAGTCGATCATGGGCTCTCCGGGCGAGGGGGGTTCCCCCGCCGTCGTTCCCTAAACCCGAAACTACCACAGGAGAGTGTTTTGCGACGGCGTTTACCGCGTGGGCACCCCGCATTTTATTCTTCCGGCAGCGTTTTTCAGACAGCAAACCCCTGAAGCTTTCCCCCAGGACAAGCCCGCCCCCGGCGTTTGGGGGAGTGTTAGTCGGGGTAGCAAAGGGCGCCAAAGAGGGTATCAACGATTTGGGCCCTTATTTTCCCCCCTTTCGGGGGCCCCGGGGCCCAATTTTATTGGGTTTTTCGAAACGGAGGTATTATACGTTTAGGGTGATCACCGGTCCCAGCCGACATCGTCTCCAGATGTCAGTTTAATCCCCGCGATACCGGGGATGCCAGTCTTTGCCATAGGTGTCAAAAGGACTTTCCCGATTAGCACCAGTCTTTCCTGGTAGTCTTGTGGTTCTGCCACGTACAATAAGGAATAAACTCACAGGGAGCAAGTAACAGCGGGGATCTACAGTCATCAGTAGACATTATCCCTTCTACACACGTTTTCGGCCCACGATTCCTAAACGTCATTCAATCGAGGTGCGCCCCCTGAGTTCATGAAGCTCAGGGCTGCTTCCCCGCCTGCACAGAATTACCGGATGGTTTTATACTTTCGGCCATAGACCAGACGAACTTGGTGGTTCGAGGAGGTACTGTGAGATAAGAGCCGCAAGGCAGCGTAATTAGAACAGTCCGCATGCCTGGACGCCCCGAGCGACAAGCTTAACTTTGGTTTACGCGGACACATCTTGGACTTTTATTAGCAGTTTGCAGAGAGAGGGATAAGAAACTCTTTTCCACTAGATTCCCGGTATTAATGATCTTTCTATGCTGGGACGCAGGCTGGTGGCCCGCGACCATTGCCATTTCCAATATTTGTATCCCTGAGTCAGCTCAGTCAAACGGCCCTCTCATAACGCATACAAAGAAGCAGGAACAAATATTTGTTGGTCTTCTCGTGTTTAACCTTATATGGATAATTTCTGCACAAAGACTGCCACCGCCAGTATTATCAGCGGACGTCTTCAAGTAACTGGGTCATTATCCATCGAAGAAGCGAACCTTTCCATCGCAGACGTTTTTATCAACACTCCCCCTTTCCATCGCAGACGTTTTAATCACCACTCCCTTTCCAGCGCAAACGTTATTCATCACCACTCCTCGTTTCCATACTTTTATTTCTCTTCTCCTGTTTAACTTAACCTGATATGGATGACTTTGCCAAAGTCAGTCACCACCAGCATTATCAAAGGGTGTCTGCGAAGTTGCTCAACTATTATCCAACAAAAGAGAATTTTTGTTGCATATATTTCCATCATCGTTCTTTATTATTAACGAGCTAACTATAAAATACCTTTTGAAATATTACCAATAAAATATTTCTTAAACAGGCAGTCATTGGAATATATTAAATATCCCTTTGAAATTCCTCTACAACTGCAATGACTCAAGAGTTACGCATATGGAAACGCAGTCACTCCCATAGGCCCACATCCACACACATGCATCCGCATGCACACACACACACCTACACGCACACACACACCTACACGCACACACACACACCTACACGCACACACACACCTACACGCACACACACACACCTACACGCACACACACCTACACGCACACACACACACACACACACACACACCTACACGCACACACACCTACACGCACACATACACCTACACGCACACACACACACCTACACGCACACACACACCTACACGCACACACACACCTACACGCACATAAACGCACATACAGAGCGACGCGCAGACATTGATGGAAACAGTCTTGAAAAGACCAGCACCTAATATGCAAGTGGCGTGATAAAAGGCACAGCAAATGTGTTTGCAACTATCAAAATGTAAGCTAAAGACAGACTGGAATGTACATGAGCTGGAACACACAACCGTGCTTGACTGCCCTTTAGTGATTTCCGTGCATTGAAAACATACTATGAACGAATACATGAATCAACAGTGGGCATCTTTGCACTCGGGACACTCCCACACGTGCTCCGTCTCTTTCTTCGATAGCCAACGAAGACTTCACGTTAACAGTACCAGTTACAACCTGACTAAAAGTCCGCAAATGTTACCCAATCGGTGTTGAACATCTTCCAGAACGTCTACCCCTCCAACCCCTCGCCTGCTTCGTTGAATTAATCTTTGAATGTATGGATCATTTACAGTTTTTATTGGGCTGTCCAAGTGGTCCCAGAAAGCTTTTACCCAGTCCGCTTTATCATAAAGTAGCTCACCGACGGGAGATCGTTATCTCTGTACTAGGGTGGAGAAGCCCTAAGTACCAAGATAAAAAATAAAGGAAAATAGTTCGTAAGGTGGGGACTAGAAACAAGGATTTTCTAGTCCAGACACAAGATCTTCTGTGTAAAGTCTAATAAGCCAGGTAACAAATAAACAAACTACACACACTAACCACAAACCCTAATCTGAAGCAAAGCAACTGGAACTATAATTATCAAATTCACATCTATTTATTTCACTGAACATCATCTAAGGTCTTCACAAATAATAATGCATTAAAATTCACAACGTGTTAGGAAATACCCTACAATAGATGGAACCTATCTTTCTCTCTACACACCTCAACCCACGTTGCGTAAAATCATTGAACGCAACGGACAAATCAGAACTACATGTTTCTCGTCCTAAAACCAGTGAGCCTAAGAGAGCGAAAATGGTCACTCCAGTCTGTTTTATCACTTCCTGACCCCCCAAGTTGGCCAGGTTTTTAGGTCGCTTAAATAGGCCTAATTCAATTTATGTAACAGTCGCCCAGCGCCTATTTCAAGTCTCCTCATCAAATCTGTTGGCGTCCCGACAACTACACAATACCTAACAATAATTGTTTACCAATCCTTCCTTAACTCCTGTTCTTCATTTACTGTGCATTGCCCACAGAAACAAAATTATTTTCATGACATAACATAATCTCTAGCTACTTGCAGAATCTTTAACATGTACACAATCGTCAATAACACACAACAAGCAAATCTGCAATATAAAAAAACACAAAAATGCAAAAATAATCGAATACATTGTGATCAGCAAACATCAGGATTCTTGAGTGGCTGCTCTCGCTGACATCCAGCAATTCTTGGTAGACGGGTTCTTTCAGTTGTTTATACCTCAGCCGCAGGGCTTACATTGGACTGATCGGACATACCTCAGCTCTGCGTGAGCTTACAATGGACTGATCGGACATACCTCAGCTCTGCGTGAGCTTACAATGGACTGATCGGACATACCTCAGCTCTGCGTGAGCTTACAATGGACTGATTGGACATACCTCAGCTCTGCGTGAGCTTACAATGGACTGATTGGACATACCTCAGCTCTGCGTGAGCTTACAATGGACTGATTGGACATACCTCAGCTCTGCGTGAGCTTACAATGGACTGATTGGACATACCTCAGCTCTGTGTGAGCTTACAATGGACTGATGGGTCACTGCAATGTTATAAAAACTTCACTGCATACCTCAGTCGGTCAGTGTAATTCACACGTGACTCCCTATATGAAAAGACCTACAGTTAAACCGGTCACGGAGACATAAAACAAATAATCTGACCCCAAGCTTAGGTCGCAATAGAAAGAAAACACTCCCAGCATCGCACAAACCACATCGCGAACAATAGGCACATCTTGACCAGCTGATCTTTCTGCACACAACTAATTAGGTCAACAGTTCGCAACACATTTCCTTAACTCCTCCTCGTCTACTAAGAGTCGCAGTTTATTTTGCTGTCTGCTAGTCAACACATACTGTGGTCGCGACTCAGTAGGAGCGCGAAGAATGACATAAATTTCGTCTGACCACGCTTCATTGATATCACCTTCCTCCTGTTCGAGTTTTAAATTGACTTTATCCCCGACCTGGTATCTGACAGTTTCAACGGTCTTTAAAGTAGACTGTTCATTGCTAGATAACTCAGTGCACAACTGATTGACCAGAACTGAATTCTCGTTGTTCTGTGTTTGATCAGGCGAGTCGTCACTAGGAGCTTGCAAACTTTTCTTCCTCCGTCTCCCCCTCGTGTGTTTAGACGGCGCGTCACTCTGACTGCAAACCTGTTTATCACCGGGCCTCTCACAAGAAACTACACAAGAGAGTCCGTTTAAATCTGCCGGGGGCACGAGTCGAGCGGGGCCATGTGGGCTCCTACGCCACACTTGGCGAGTTCTGTTCTGACTATAGTTAGCCGCTTCTTGCCTCTGCACATGAAAAGGGTGCCGAACTTCGCCGACTGGTGTTCTTCTTTGACAGGCATTCATTAAATGGGATGACGACTGACAAATAAAACATCGCTTACGCCGTTTCTGCTGTTGTGATAACATAGCTAAATGTTCTTTCAGGTGCTTAATCTCAGATGTTAAAAAGTCCAACTCACCCTTCACGTTCGACGACACTGAAGAATTCACAGCATTCACCTGCACCGCTGACTCATTATTTAACACCACTTTCTTAAAGAACAAATCATCACGAACCCATCTGATGGCAAAATCTCTGATAGATAGAAAAGTCACACTTGGGTCTTGGTAAACTTTCTCTTGAGCTAATTTTCTACAAATCGTATCTCGCAATTGTAAGATAAACTGATCTCTCAAGATCGACGTATCAAATAGCGTCATTTTCTCTTTCTTCTGTGCGGTAATTATCGCCTCGAATGCTGCATGCATACGATGAGAAAAACAACGGATCGTCTCATTCTCACCGTGCCGTAGGGAAAAAAAACTCAGATGCTAGTTCAAACAACGCTTCGATGCTCTCCATACACGTGTTGTATGATATCTAGCAAATCGTTAGCATTCTCTGTCTGATGTAACTTTAACTCTTGTCTGACACTCGCTGTGACGTGATCGAGCACTACATCAATCTGGTCTGCCGGACACGTTCGTTCATTTCTAAACAAGGCTCTCACCTGTCGAACAAAATCATCTGTAACCGTGGGGCCTCCTGTCCCATCAAAGTGCGTTATGTTTACGCGCTCTGGCAACATAATAACATGCCTGTACCCTGGTCTGTCTGGCAAACAGGACCCTTCCAACCACCGAGGTCGGAGAAACTACCTTCATGGTGCACGTTACTGCTCGCACGAGTACTCTCCTCCATCTTGCTTAGGAGTTTCAACTGAATCTGCCCCACTGGGTCGGCTAGCTATTTCTAAATCTAAGATTCACACCTACTCGAGGAAAACTAGCTACCTTCTCTACCAATAACTGAAAACAAGTACACTAACTTGACAACTGTCGGAGAACTAGAAAAGCGACAAATACCATACCCAAAATCTGCGATAAAGGAGCCATACACGTGGTCGCCATTAAAAACCAATCAAAAACTATAAATCGCTAGGATTACCAGAACTAACTAGACAAGACACAACGTATCTTGTGGCCACCAATCCTGGCAGGCTCGCCATTTGTACTAGGGTGGAGAAGCCCTAAGTACCAAGATAAAAAATAAAGGAAAATAGTTCGTAAGGTGGGGACTAGAAACAAGGATTTTCTAGTCCAGACACAAGATCTTCTGTGTAAAGTCTAATAAGTCAGGTAACAAATAAACAAACTACACACACTAACCACAAACCCTAATCTGAAGCAAAGCAACTGGAACTATAATTATCAAATTCACATCTATTTATTTCACTGAACATCATCTAAGGTCTTCACAAATAATAATGCATTAAAATTCACAACGTGTTAGAAATACCCTACAATAGATGGAACCTATCTTTCTCTCTACACACCTCAACCCACGTTGCGTAAAATCATTGAACGCAACGGACAAATCAGAACTACATGTTTCTCGTCCTAAAACCAGTGAGCCTAAGAGAGCGAAAATGGTCACTCCAGTCTGTTTTATCACTTCCTGACCCCCCAAGTTGGCCAGGTTTTTAGGTCGCTTAAATAGGCCTAATTCAATTTATGTAACAGTCGCCCAGCGCCTATTTCATCTCGTACAGCCGAATATCCTTGACAGAAAATTCATGTAATGCTTCTGATCTGAGCCTTATCAAGTGATGCAAGCTACTCTGCGCCCTAGACGTCAGTTTCAAAGCATCTTCTGTGAGTCCGTCACAACTGAAACACTTCTGCTCTCAAGCCACTGGAAAGCTGCCGTTTTTACCTCCACATTTTTTGTAACCAAAAAAAACATATCCATTATTATTACTACTGTAAGTGCTTTAACAAAAACATAACTTTGTTTTTTATTGTGGATACAATGTTCTGTTTGTTGTTCTTGTTGTCAACACTTTATGTTGTCCATGTTTTTGTTCTTCTCCGTCGTCTTATTCTCGTCCTCAATCTCTTCCTCCTCCTTCTTCGTCATCCACTTACTGGCTGGTCCTTCTCCTCTTAGTGGGCATTCTCTACTTCATCCTTTTTTAAAAACAATAACATTCGTTGTTAATGCGGCTTGTCGGTGTCACAGCTCTAGATCTACGCTATTCATTTGCTAGTGCTACATTCAAGTTAAGCCGACACGTAATCATAACCTGCTAAGATTCATATTCACACCCCCCCCCCAAAATAACCCTGGCTGACATAGGTGACATTTCAAACTTCAGATACAAGCTTACCTCGGTTAGAATATTTGAAACGGTTGCTCTTATACCAATATTTTAACATTTAATTCAGAATCGACATCATGGCACTCGGAAGTTCTTTTAAGCGCTTCGTCCCCGTCTTCAACAGCAAGCTCAGAGTTCTAATGCCGAAGGTACTGGTAACAGTTTGATTGTATATCCGTCTCACATTTCCCTTAACTGTTGATTGCCAGTTAGATCCTCTGGTCACATACTTCTACTAAAAAAAAAAAAAAAAATCATCGAATCCTCGCCGGTGATAACGTTTTGCCCGCAAAATACAGATTTGAATCCTGTTCCTCTACTTCCTCCTCCCTCTCTTCTTCTCCAACAGGCTACTTGCAGGGAACAAGAAACAGTTGAAGAACCTGCCAGTTTAGCCTCACGCACACTTATAGAAAATGCCTTGTGAAGCCAAACTAAAGAAAGCCGTACACGAAAAGAGGAGAAGGACGTATAGAACTAGGTAGACTAAGAGTAACATGGACAGATAACATCAGAGAAAATTCTACAACAGCACGATGTGTCTATGGCCGAAGCGGTCAGAAAAGCCAGGAGCAGAACCTTATATCTCCTCCGACATCAGAAGCGATACAACAGGAAGAGGTTGAGTATCGTGCCATGCAGGAACACGTGTATGAGATGTGAAATGTCAGTTCACATGGTGGAGGCTACAAGAATAATTTGCCGATGGTGATGCTGATGAGGATGATGTTGAAGATGATTGCGGTGGTGGTGATGATCTTCTTCTTCTTCTTCGCGTTCACCAGCTGTACACTCTGTCGGAAAGTTCTGGTTGCTCGTCCACTACTGAACTGCAGCCCTGCTCCAGAACCTGAGTGTTGCGTGTGCATCAGTTTTACAGATCTCATTCTCTTGAATACAGACTGTTGGTTCCTTGCCTCTCCGGCAGATGCACTCCGACTTCAAAGGAAGCTCCCCAATTAGTCGACTCTTACGACATGCTTTTGATGAGGCAGTGGGTCTATTCTTGTTTTCCCCACAATGGGACCCCGGAACCCACACTGGGGCCTCGGAACCCACACGGGGGAGGTGGTGATGATGATAATTATATAGGCGGTGTAAAAGCTGATAATGGTGAGCTAAAGTACTTTTTGTGCACCCAATAAATGATTGCATCTCTGACAACTAACAATGCAGAAACATTCCTGTATGTATACTATAGCATACCAACTATCGCAAATAAACATGTACAAAAACTGCTGCCCAATGACACGTACTATTAATGACTAATTAAATTAAAGTGTAAGTATTTTCAACAGTGTAGTCACTACCTTCACTTTAGTCAATTTAAAAACATTGGATACATACATACACAAAACAATTTTATTCTTTACAAGCCGGTTTCTATAAAGATACAGTAGCAGCAAGTCACCTAAAACATGAACGGACTTGCTTTCTCCTGAAAATGTGTTTATAGCTATCAGATGAAGCATTTTATATGATTCTTTTCAAATGTTTCACCGTCCTTTGCGTTACCTTAATTCTGAATAGTCTGATTTAGCTTTAGTTTATGTTAATCGACCCAAAAAGATGCTTCAGTTGGTTTAAACTAGGAAATACGAGTAAATACAAAGTGTCAATCTTCAGAATCTAGCGCAATATGTATTCAAGATTTGAATTTTTTACTGGTACTGATTTTATACATAACCGACGGGGATTACAGTACAGCAAGGAATTTATATGATCGTTTATACATCAACTGTGAATAACTATTTCTACATCCATAGATAGTATCAAAGGTTTGCATTAAAGATGGGCGTTAGCTAGAAACTGCTTGACATCAAATGCGATACGCGGGACTTGCAGTTTGACACAGAAAGGTCGCAGATGCTGGCTGAATGCTAATGAATCAGGGGGAAATCTAAGAATTCATTGGAATATAATTCCAGTGCAGATTTCAGGGCCCCATTTGGGATTGGCAGAATAGACTCAGTTCCCTGACAAGAATGTCATACACGTTGTTTAATTAGCGGTTTCCTAAAATGGGTTGTGTTTGACCAAAGGGCGCAGATTAGCCATAAACCACAAACAGCCACACATTTCAGAGATAATGCAGAAGTAGAAGATAGGCGTATCACTAATGTAATGATACAGATGATCTCACAAACTTAGGCTTCTTGTGGATACTGTGGTTTGTGGCATGATGCATTAGACCATAATATGTTTTTCAGCTGGGACGTTTGTGTCTGTCCAGGCGATAGTGTTCCACGGTTATGCGTTGTGAGTTATGAGATGGGTTATCTTCTTGCACTGCGGACACAGCCATACGTGCTCAAATTCTCCCTTCAACATATATGAGAACATCAGCGTCCTGCGTTTAATAGTGCCACTGCTGTGCTGGTTAAATAGACTTTTTGTACCTCCGGTGTGGCTCTAATGCTGGGCTGTGCTCATATTTAGTAGACATTCTCAGATTCCTATCAGTGATATGGATACGCTGCTTCCAAAATCCTCAGTTCATCCTTTTTCTCTCTACTACGAATATCGGCACCATCCATAGGCTGGCCATCTGTAACTAATGCACAACCGGCCAGTCTGTCAGCTTTATCATTGCCTACAACATCTGCATACCCTGAACAACGATAAATGCAACTGCACGCACAGGACCGAAGGTTTGCTACAATTGATCTCCAACACACTGTGTCCTGGTTGTACACTCTCTCAGACTGCTGCCCGTCCATCTCTTGTCCTGGTTGTACACTCTCTCAGACTGCTGCCCGTCCATCTCTTGTCCTGGTTGTACACTCTCTCAGACTGCTGCCCCTCCATCTCTTGTCCTGGTTGTACACTCTCTCAGACTGCTGCCCGTCCATTTCTTGTCCTGGTTGTACAATCTCTCCGACTGCTGCCCGTCCATCTCTTGTCCTGGTTGTACACTCTCTCAGACTGCTGCCCGTCCATCTCTTGTCCTGGTTGTACACTCTCTCCGACTGCTGCCCGTCCATCTCTTGTCCTGGTTGTACACTCTCTCCGACTGCTGCCCGTCCATCTCTTGTCCTGGTTGTACACTCTCTCCGACTGCTGCCCGTCCATCTCTTGTCTTGGTTGTACACTCTCTCAAACTGCTGCCCGTCCATCTCTTGTCCTGGTTGTACACTCTCTCCGACTGCTGCCCGTCCATCTCTTGTCCTGGTTGTACGCTCTCTCAGACTGCTGCCCATCAATCTCTTGATGTTTTCCTCCCATTTGTAAGATTGTTTACCTCTTGCTCTCGTGCCCTCAACCTGTTCTTCCAGTATTGTTTCTATAGTGTATGTGTCTTTTAACGCAGTCAAAGTAACCAAATTAGTACATAAAAAGAAGATAAAATCACTGTTTTTGTAAACTGACGCACTCGGTCTTTTAAAACTATGCTTCTAACAAAGATTAGTAGCGTATCCTTTACAGGACGTTGCAGAACCAATCCCAACATCCTCTGGCTGTTGTGTGTTTTTTTTCTAGGCAAATTTACGTCCAGTAGTTTGCCATTGCTCTCTGGACGGTCGGCTTTCTTAATATCACTGTCGAAACCAACGCAAGGCACATGGCCCGCAGTTGTGATCGAACCCAACATCCTGGCATTACGAAGCGTTCGCATCGACTTAGCCACAGAGCTGACATGCTTCTAACAAGCGTACAGTAAATCTCGGATTTTCTCCTTCTTGAGCTGGTGTCTGCGGCTTAGACACACGCCAGGAGTAATAGGGAACCCCAACACTCTGGTTTGGTATTACTCTTCGCTTCGAAAGAAGTGACTGGAGTATCTCAGCTGATAGTGGAAACTTCATTGCGAATATATGCCACTTTACTGTCTGCAGGAAACTCTGAGTTTCGTAAGGGTTTTTCTGTACACATTGACTTGATTTCGTGCCCTGATTCGGGAGGGAACTCTAGTTAAGAGACTTCCACCTGGACAATTTGTGAGGGGAAGACAGGATGCACTGAGGAGAAAACAAACGGACACTCTTCCAAGAAATTGTCAGTATTCAGTTGCACTTACCGTATGCGATTACAACGAGTGAATATATCCCTCATTTTAAATGGCGATTTGTGACAGATTTTTCCCAGATCCGTGGACGCAGGAAAAGAGGATCCAACCTGACTGCAACTCATCCTTTTCGGAGACCACTTCAGGCCCTTCCTATGCAGATAGGGCGTGGCGAAGTAAGGAAATGGTCAGAGATTTTCAGTCAACGGCGTCGAGGAATCCCGTTGACGAAGCAGGGATCTTTTTTTATCCAGTGGACGAAGAAACCTCCAGATTAACCGATTATTACTGAGCGGCTGCTCGGAATACCCGCTTGATTCTAGGACTTAGGATTAAGCCTGGAAAAAGGGACAACTGGTGACTGTATACCAATGCAGGACATCACGATTCCACAAGGCATACTCGCGGAGGAAATACTGGGACAATTATAGAGCTGACAGGGTGTACCAACATTCTTGGAAATCACTGAGTGTCGAAGCATTGGTCTTAGCTGACTACGACCAACTTTAACGGAGGGCCTGTGATGAAACGACCTCAGTGTTTTCAGAAGTTAGTACGCGTAATAATTTCTTCTGTTTATAGAGAGACATAGAATTATATTTACTATGCCCTCAGCCGGAGAAATTACTAAAACCACATGAATTTATTTACCAGTCCTTAGCCCAGACAAAGAAACCCAGCTTTGTGTAATATTACATAACATTACCTAGCGATTCGTTTTACAAGCATTACTCACAAGCGTGATAACTGTTGTAACCGTAGACATAGCAGTTCGACTGGCACACCAGCCATTAATGAGGACGCAGGAAAGACCTTACCCAACTCCAATATTTCCGTTGGTCCCTTTAAGCAAGAAGAGGAATTAAAGCAGACTAATGTAGGGTATAACACTGAACCTGTTTCCCCTATTTCCCTTAATGCGGCTGCATACCACACACAAAGGGCTAGTTTTGACTTTGCATTCAAAGGAGTTGACTGCGATGGCAGCAACAAATCCCCTTATTCGCCTCCACTGGACTTGGCCTATGAAAGCCCGACCAGGGAGGATGTAACAGATGAGAGGATAGTTCTTTTAAGTTCTTGACGATCTTGAAGACAATGAGTAAACAGGACATTTCTGCAAGTCATGTGCACTCTGATAATGGACAGACAGAAGTGTTTGCCATTAATGAAGAAGAAAATGCTTCTTCTGAGCAGGGAGAAAACATATCTCTACCCTGTACAGCTGGGGCGACAGGGAAACTTCAAGCTGTTTGACAGCAGACCGTCTTGCTTTGGTTTCCACAGTTGTAGGGAGAGTCGACCGCCATCAAGAAAGTAATGGCAAATTACTGAAAGTAAATTTGCCTAGAGAAACCACTACAGTAAAAAAACCTGGATATTTTGCTGCAACGTCCTGTAAAGGATAGGTAACTAGAAAACGTGGAATGCATGTTCTACACGCTTGTACAAGCAAGTTCACGTGGGCAAATGAGTGTGCCCTTAATCGCGTAACGGTCATGTCAATAAAAGTTCATTGTTCAATCAACGATTGTGACAGCTGATAGGTCCCTGACAGGTCAAAAAGCGGAAGGGAGACGGTTTCTGAATAACCCTAAAGGGTTTACAGTAACGCCAGTCTTAATACGCGAAACATTACAGTAAAATGTATTCTTTGTACTAGGAGTTTGATAAGCTACTTGAAAAGTTCAGAAGGTGGTTAATAATGAATGACAATAACAAGGTGGCTAGTTTCCTTGTTATGTTTCTTGTGGATAGGCCATGGCGCCTGGTACTGATTGATGTCTATTGATACCCTTCAAATGGATAACAAAAGTTCAACACTTTAAATACTTGGGTAGCAAATATACGACGTAGTATGGCAGAATCGACAGATCGCTTTAAACAAGAATACAGCAATTTCAAGTGGAAAGCTTTCAGGTACTAAAAGACTTTACATCAAAAGTGAAAGCAGTGATTTCAGCATTTACATGCATGCTTCGCCATTGCCTTGACTGCAAGGTCGACCCGGCTTAAAAAGGGTACCAGGTAATGTCCTGGGAAATAAAGGCAGTCTGCGTGACGTTGACAACATCATCGTCTGAGTGTCGATTGGTCTATAACTAAATGAATCTAGTCTCATATACCCAATGTGCTAAACGTTAAAAAGAGAAGGTCCTTTACTTTATTACTAACACAACTTTATGCCTGCCGCTCATTTTCTCCTCTATTTCTTCAATACCAGTTGGCCTGTACGCTTGAATAATATGAAAATCTTAAATAACCTTGGTTCATTTTCTCCCAGCTTTAGGGTCACGGAACACACAACATTTAATTTGCAAGGCCCTTACAGGCGACAGAAAAGGTCTAATTCGGATTCATTCTCCATTATGACATCAGCCAATTGTTCTCAGAAAGCACATCTCTGCTGCGAGTGAATGTTTTTCAGCTTGTTTGCTTACTGTCAATGTTTCATATATATATATATATATAAGAATACAGGTTCTACATAGCGCTTTAACACTGTTTTTCTTACTGGTGATTCATTAGCATTTCCAGATTAATCACCGGTATTGTTTTTTTTCTTCAGAAGTCACCTAATGTTATTTGTTTTGTTCTCTCTCTCTCTCTCGTTCCCTCTCTCCCTTCTCTCTCTCTCTCTCTCTCTCTCTCTCTCTCTCTCTCTCTCTCTCTCTCTCTCACTCTCTCCCTCTGTCTGTCTTTTCACCTCATTTTCAGAAAGTGTCCACACATGTCGTCATAAAATGAGTGGATACGTCGATTAGCTATAGCAATGATTGGGTGCCAGTTCTTGATGACAAAGTGCAGTTGTGCCCGTCGACAGTCTCTACTTATTTTAAACACGTGGAACCGGCCCATAACTCGACCGTCACGTCGGAGGAAGGACGAATAGTGACTTTTCCAGGGATTATTACACACACACACACACACACACACACACACACACACACACACACACAAGATGAATATTGGAGTGAAAGAATATTGGAGTTACACGGTACCTTGAAACATTCACAACATCTGGTACCAGATGCCATGCAGAAATTAGAACAACAAAAATCATCGTGGCAAAAGTGGCTTTAAGCAAGATACAAACGATTCTCAACAATAAGAAGATATCAATTGAGGTGAGAAAAGTAAAGTTAAAGTGCCATGTAGAACCTCTGTTTTTATACAGACGTGAAGTATTGGCAATAAGCAAACAAGCTGAAAAACATTTACTAAGGACACCTTCTGAGTATAGAATGCTATTTGGTGTTTCTGTAAAGTATTTGTGTGAGTGTGCGTGTGTCTGTGTGTGTGTATGTGTTTGTGTGTGTGTGTGTGTGTGTGTGTGTGTGTGTGCTACGTTTGGTTGTTGAATATTCATAATCTGGCAGACTAGCGTCATGGCTCTTATCAATGACTGACGCATCGGAGATATATTGTATTCAATTATCCGTGAACATTTTCTGAACAAATCAGCAGTTGATGTAAGCAGGTCACCTTACATTTCTTTACCCTTTCTGTCAATCTCTTTTTGTGTCGTTATCCACGGTTGAGACGATCTACTAAAAGAAAAACAGCAGCAGCTACAGCAGCTTCAGAAGTAGTAGCAACAACAACTATTATTAGCGATATTTTTTATTGGTAATCGATTACTTTAGCTGTCAGGTATTTTTCCTGCTGATGATCTCAACGCGACTCGGAGTCTTGTCCTGCGAGCAGCAGAGTATCCGCAGACGGTGGTTTGGCAGCTGCCCTGAAATGTTGACACATTATTTAAAATTGTTACATACCAGTGGCATAGTATCAGAAAGTAACTAACATATAGGAGCGCCAGTAGCCTATCTGGTACATGATGCTAGGTCCATATTTATAAACAAATCAGCCCTGAATGGGTGATGTGGTAAACATTAGACCGGCCGACTTTACTTCCCAAACCTTTGCCTGGTACCTCTTGTAGATTGCACCAACAACGGTGTCAAAACCAGTTAGCCTACGAATTAGAAAGTATTCGAACACCTAAACCACCTGCCAAGCAGGCCTGGCGTAATAAAAAATGGAAAGTGAAAAAAAAAGCTGCTGCGCGCGCACACACACACACACACGCACGCACACACACACACGCACACACGTACGCACACACGTACACACACACACACACACACACACACACACAGACACAGGAACTCAAATATTCGTCCACTCCAAAAATTTTGTTTTAAAAAATTCGTCCTGTTTGTGTCGTTGCCATTTTTCTATGATATCAGTGCAACCAAAACAAATATTTTAAACCACCACACTGGGCTGCAACCCGGTAAAAGTGAAGAAACAATAGATAGATAGATCAGTGCAACAAGTCAAAGTAATGGCAAAAAATGCAGGTTTTTATTGAGCAATGGCACCCGAACACCGCTATAGTTTATTATGCGTATCAATTCATTTGATGACGATGTGTTTAGACATTTTCGGGGGTGGGGGGGGGGGTCATATAACGTTTAGGCGCTCTGAATCGTCTATGACAGCTAATTAATTATCCGCACATCATATATTAATAGTTAAAGTCGGGATATGCGAACCAGCGTCATTGCACACAATTATAAACCATAATTGCTCTGCCACCAGAACGGACAGAACTGTCCGCCTGTGTCGCCGTCCGCATGCAACTCCCTAGCTACAGCGACGTTTCTTTATTTACCCCAGAGTGTCACCTCTGGTACCCATTTCCTAGAGAAAGAGTGAACGCTGGGAACCACCCGGTTTCGAACACCGGCCGTGAAGGGGATCAACCTCACTTTACCGGGCTTTGCCTTTTTGTCTACACAAAACGGTTAACCGCCTAACGGGCGTCGCAAAAATAACGACCCGCCTAGCTGTACCAACAATCCCTATGGTTATCGACTAAAAGGAAATTCAGTCGTTTCCTGAGCTAGTCATTCCTTGAAACGAACCCATGACGTCAGAGTGCCAGGCAAATGGCTTGACCACGTGGCCAATGGGAGCTACGCCCTGCACAAACACAAACAATAAAAATGCATACAATGATTGTACACTAATAAAAAAAAAAAAAAAATACAGATAGACACAATGACATCCACTGACTTCTTCTCGCAGATGAATCTTATCAATAACAAACACGGGTAGTCGTTCCACTTGTACTGGTGTAATTTTCTGATCTGCATGCACTGCTCGGCCTGGGCTGAAAAATGATTTGGGAGAATAGTACAGTATACGCTGGTTACAGTCTCTTCCAAAAGTTTTTACCACATCACACACAAAAAATGTAACTCAGTAAACGTTAGGTGTAAATTATTGTAATTTGGCATTGTAAAAAAAAAAAAAAAAAAAAGGCGCTGATTCAAAACATATATTTAGCATGTTAACAGTAAAAGATTGACTGGAACTAGCCAAACATAACATTAGCCGCTTTTCTGGAGGTAATCCGTTCAACAAACTAAGACGCGCTTTTTTGTACTTTTTCTAAAAGTGAAGTGGAAATGTCATGTGCCACCGTAATGCTTGTTAAGCATGTCATCAAAATTAAATGACATGTGTCAATTACTGCACATTGCTGTTGTAGGGGGTATACAAATGATTAGTGAGACAAAGATCAAAGAAATTCGCCGCTGAAAAACAAACATCAGCACCTGTTTAATTGGAAATTATGAGGATTTGTAAACAAAAGACCATCTTCTTCATCATGTAGCAGGTCCATTGCAGACCGTCGCTTTCATCATGGTCTGCCTGGAAGAAACTCGTCTCTTGCCAGCTCTCCCGCCTCGTGCACTTTATAGTCAAGGAGTAAATTATATTCTGTACCTATCTTCGCGGTGGTCGGCCACAGCCTCTCATTCCTGGTACCATGCCGTCTGCTGTTATTTGTTTCCGAGTCAGTCGTGGCGTTTTATCTAGCCAAAATATTTCAGCTTCTGAGACAGGATGCTGGTGTTGTCTGTTTTCTGATACAGATGTGAGATTTGGTCTCTCGCTGTGGAAATGGAAACACGGATTCAGGCTTTCGAAGGAGTTATGAGATATGAGTTAGATTATCTTTACAACACTCCGGACACATTCATAGGCGTTCAGATTCCCCTCTCAACATATTCATTAGCGTCGTGTGGTTATTAGTGCCAGTTCTATGTTGGTTAATAAGACTTCGTGTACGTCCAGTGTGCTTCTCATTCTTGGCTGTGCCGATCTTTACACCCAATTCGCGCATTCTTAGCAGTGATGTGGACACGTTGTTTTCGGAATCCTCAGAACGTCTTATCTTTCTAAGGGCAATGACAATGTCTGCGTGATCCATGAGCCAGCCGTCTTCAGTTAATGCAGCACCTGCCAGTCTATCAGCTCTCTCATTACCAACAACGCCTGCATTCCCTTGGGACGTATATGAAAGTAACAGGAGAATTTTGCAACAACTCAATCCACTGTCTGCGTAACCAACCCGCCTTGACCCGCCGAATCATGCTCAAAGAATCACTCAGCACATACACGCGGGAATAATCCTGTGATCCCAGCCACATGAAAGCCTGTATTACAACCATCGCCTCCATCGTCATGCTGCTGGTGGCCATGGAGATGGCACCGCTGGCTTCCTGAACTGTTCAGCGAGCTGTAAATGCCCATTCACTCGTATGTCCTCGTATAACGGACCCGTCTGTGAAGATCACCACATCTGTCTCATCTGACTTGTCACTAATAAGCGCGCATACCTCGGCATTGACAGCAGCTGGATTCTGCTTCCGACCATTCCTATCGAGCCTTACTTCACAGGAGAATGTGAGATTGGGCGCCTTAGACGCTGGAATCCACTCCTCACCTTGATGGATGTTTGTAAGGCTGCAAACCTGAATGATGTCATCCTCTGCCCTACCCAGCCTTGATGTGACCCTTTTAATTAAGCCTATTGCCTTTTTTTTGCAGAGCATGTGGTGCAAAGGGTGCTTCAGATCTGAGCTTATCTTGAGGCATGCACGAGCCCTCGAGATCTTGATCCTGTTGTTCATGGTAGAGAAGTAAAGAAGGTACCTCATTGCTAAACAAGAGGTGTCGCCAGTGCACCCTAGAATGTAAATGCTTCAGACTGATTTTATGAATTAGTTTTTCAGAAAATAAAACTAACAAATATATCATAAACAAATGTGCAGGATATCAGGAGCCTCTCTTGGCAGCGGGGAAACCTCCCGGCGGGGCATATTCACTGACTCATAAGTGGAGTCGGTTGTCTTGTTTCCATGGTAAAGCCAACACGCTACTGCACACAAGACAAACTCCTCCCAACTGCTCTCTCAACCCAGCTTTCTGCTCAGCTATCTATATCTCCGACTCTGCTCAAGTCTATACACTAGGAGCATTCAGAATTATACATCACATTCTAATGAACAATCTAAGCTTTCACCAGAATAAAAAAAAATGCTCATAATTAGTACTAAAAGTCACACACGTCCGAGCTCTTTCACAGACTGAGGGGCACTGACTGGCACGGGCTAACTTTCAGCTCAGCGGCTAGTCACGCATGGGTTTTGCAAATTATTGACTCTCGCTAAACTCGAGAAACAGTCGTCTCACATTTTAGAGCCGTGCGGACCTTTTGCACTCGTCTCTGTCATTATCATTATCTAGCGCTTTCACAACCGGCGAAACAGTTGAACAGCAAACTGAGCTTAGCACACAACTTCTAATACTCAGTAAATTTCTTTCTTTCTTTCTTTCTTTCTTTCTTTCTTTCTTTCTTTCTTTCTTTCTTTCTTTCTTTCTTTCTTTCTTTCTTTCTTTCTTTCTTTCTTTCTTTCTTTCTTTCTTTCTTTCTTTCTTTCTTTCTTTCTTTCTTTCTTTCTTTTTCTTTCTTCTTTCTTTCTTTCTTTCTTTCTTTCTTTCTTTCTTTCTTTCTTTCTTTCTTTCTTTCTTTCTTTCTTTCTTTCTTTCTTTCTTTCTTTCTTTCTTTCTTTCTTTCTGTCTTTCTTTCTTTCTTTCTTTCTTTCTTTCTTTCTTTCTTTCTTTCTTTCTTTCTTTCTTTCTTTCTTTCTTTCTTTCTTTCTTTCTTTATTTCTTTCTTTCTTTCTTTCTTTCTTTGTGTAAACTCCAGTTGATAGTTATGTTTCTTCCTCCGTTTCTGGACCTTATTATCTTCAAAAACTTTATACCATATGGCAGGACACGCCACCCTGGACTTAGTTGGCAGCCGGTCTAGAAGACAATATTCGACAGGCGGAGAGAGAACTCCTCTTTTGATCTTGCACCTTCTGCAGCACGCTTTGTTCTATACCTACTGGTGTTACCTTTCGGTGTAGCATGCAGAGACACGGAGGTGATGTTCGGGCAACATATGCTCTCTTGTTCACGTCAAAAATGCTCTGGGTACGTGCTTGCAAGTAAGGTCTTGCAAGTCAGTCACCATCGCTTGGGTTCAGAAGGGCGGCAGCAGTTAATCTGCCAGAGGAAATGAAACACACTTACGACTGTTAGGTTCTCCTTTAAACCAATTGAGGTAGCCACGAATTGGTTTCAAGCTTGGTACCCATTCCCAGATGGAGGGGTGGTATCTGCAGGTACCGCCTATCCAGGCGTCCTCAACTGGGCGAAAAAAGGAACATCTGTTGATTTTTTGATCGTTTTGCTCATTCTGTATATTATATTGGTTTGTGTTGAGACTGAGACTCTAAGAAACAGCTGATGTAATAAGTAAAGCAAGTATAGGACACTTGTCCACGCCTTCGGGCATACTGGGCAAAGAGGGCATATAGGGCTAGACTTAAATTGTACAGATCAATCAGCGCTTGGGGGGTGATGTGGACCCGGACTTTGCTCACTACCCACTTAAGGCTTTGAAGTGAAGGTCTTTAAACAAATAGAAAGTCCGGCTCACTTACAATCTGAACCAACGACCTCCCGATCCGCAAGCGAGCTACGAGCAGCTACACCACGGTGACTCACTTAGTATAACAAAAAGAGATAAAATGAGGTATTTAAACAAAGGCTAAAACGGAAACTTTTCATATAAATCATTTACGACAAACCACTGATATGGTTTTGCGCCTCATACACTACTCCCCCCCCCCCCCCCTTGTACTTTTCTGCCTCTATATTCGAAAATACGCTTGAAAAGGTAGCTAGAAGGAGGAGGAGGATGAGAACGAAGCAGGGAGGTAGGAAGGAAGGTCTCAGTTTTAGTTACATCTCATATCTTGACATGTGATTATAAATGTTTACAAACATCTTAGCTAATACAAATTTATTCTCAACCCACCGTGTTTATGTGCCATTTGCGCGGCTATAAAGTCATTTTTCTCTTGGCTTTCAATCTGGACCAGCCGGCCGCCGTATACCTGGCAAACTGACTGTGAATAAAAGCAGTAAATCAAAAGCAAAATACGTTGCAATTGCTTCTCTCTCTCTCTCTCTTTCTTTCTCTCTCTTTCTCTCTCTCTCTCTCTAAATACACACACACACACACACACACACACATACATATATATATATATATATATATATATATATATATATATATATATATATATATATATATGTATATATATATATACCGTGGAAAAAGCACTAAGTCATGAGCAAAATACTTTGCAATTGATTATTTCTTTTCTGAACCAGGGCCTAATGGGGTCAGGTATGGCCACATGAAGGCTTTGATTGATGGCAGAGATGGCCGAGAGCATTAAGACAGCATCAATACCGCAGGACTGGGTACACAGTTATCTAATCCCATTACCAAAAACCTTTTAAAGATCATTCAATTCTCAGTGGCTTGGGAATCATCATCTTACAAACCACATTTGGGAAGGTCTTGGAGAAGATAATTGCTGTAAAGCTGCAAGCATTTTTGGAAAGGGGGAAGGTTCTCCCAAGAGGTCTGGGAAGCTACAGGCCAGGAAAGGACACATGAGCAAATGCAGCCAGCCACCTTTGCTTTTGACGTCTATGAAGAGTTCCATAACAGACATGAAACTATGGCGGTAGGACTGGATCTCGAGGATGCTTATAACAGAGTGAGATACATCTTAATGACTGCACTAAAGGAAAAGGAGGTCAATCCATGGCTGGTGAATTGGGTTGCAGCTGTCCTGTGTTCACGTCGGGTTGCTCTCCGACTGGGCTCATGGACCTCTGAACCATGCAGTTTGGCCCCAGGACTTCTACAGGGATCCGCCATCTCGTCTGTGCTCTTTAACGTGTATACGAGCAAGATTGCAAGCCTAGAAGCACCAGGAGTTGGAAGGATACTGACTGTTGCGGATGATATACTTGCATATAGACAAAAGGGAAGAGAGATAACAAAAAAGTGAGCTGTTGCTTGAGCTGTGGAGTTTATGCTTTGCTCTGCGGGAGTTAGGCAGATAGTCAGGCAAACAGACAAGCAGGTTGACAGACAGACTCGATAGACTGCAAAGACCAGATAGACTGGATCGATGGATAGATGTGAGGATGGATGGAATTGATGGATAGATGGGTGGATGGATGGATAGATAGATGGATAAATAGATGGATGGATCTTTGCAAGGACGGAAGGACTGATACATGAATGGATTGATATATAAATATATATATAAAGCACTCGGAACACTCTGCGCTCCATCTCCATCCCAATTTTCAGCAGCAAGCAAAGGGTTTTGATTCCGATGGCACCAGTAACTGTCTGATTGTACATCCGTCTCGCATTTCCCTGGAGTGTTGAGCGTCTGCCAGATCCCCTGGTTACTCCCCGCAGCGCAATTCTCCTCAGACAGTCGTGATCATTTTGTGCCACCGAACTGTTCACTCGCTCACAAAGGGCCCTTATAACATCTAACTTTTTATATATCAGTTCACCCTCAAGTGGTGCAGAACCGGACAGTCTCACTGCCTGCTCGTGTATCAACACACCGACAGTACCTGGGGAACACCCAGAGGACGTTAACTACCCAGGACCTCTGAAGAGCAGCTTGGTACTCTGCAAGGAACATACCTGTCTCCATCGTTCTTAACTTGCTCTGTGAGTCAGTTACAAAAACGACATGTGTGTGCAGTTGATTCTCAAGCCAGCGAAATGCAGCAGTGACTGCTTCTACCTCTATTCTTAAACTAGACGTTGTGATATCATATGGCTTTGTTACACTAAGCGACGTTCATTCGTGTTTGCTATGAACTCCCATGCACGTCCTATACCTCTCAACAAAGAGCCATCTGTAAAGATAATCATATAATCTGGAAGGGATGAATCGTTTGTTGAACTTCTGATTCTGCAGCACAAGCTGGCCAGTCACAACCTAAGGTGATTAGAACCCTACACAAGTCTGATTCTTATCGACCCTGCTGCCACGAGATACAAAGATAAATTATACTGTGTATTTGTGTAGTATTGTCTATTTTATGTATGTGCTGAATAAGGCCCCATAGCCGCAACGTTCAAGTTTTGTTTGTGTTTGTTATATGGTGAAGCTCGCTGATTCACTTACTACTATTCGTTCAGTTTTATGTCTGTTCTATTGTAGAGACCTATGTTGCTGGAGTAAACTTAGCGACAGAGATTGTTCATTCATCATTTCAAGTGTTTACTGCGACAAAGAAAGGATATGTTGAATTTGCACAGCCCAGCTTGAGTCTGCTTAAAGCAAGCTTTTCATAGTACCCCGGACCTTTTGTAAAGACAGTGCGTCTCACGTGCATGTGTTACATGTGTGGAGAATCAAACCCTAGACATCGACACCAACACCAGTGCAATTATAGCAGAGATCCACGCAGACTGTGGCTGTAGCTATGGAGTTCTTGATTTGTGCTACCGCCTAGGCCGACAGCCGGCTAGACATTGTGCGAAAAGAGAAAGATCCCTAGAAGTTAAATCCCGGTGCAATGAAGTCTATCCTCTAGACATTTAGGGAGAAAATCCGCATTAAGATGATTTTTTTTTTCAACGTTAAAAAAATATTGAACAAGGCTGCCATGTTGGCCCACATTCTGAAGACCATTTGTGAATGAATGAATGCTGAAAAACGTGGGAACGAGGAATTAGGTGTCGATCAGGCATGGAGGCTGAGGACCTGGGTGTTGGTCTGGCACGGAGGCTGAGGAACTTGGTGTTGGTCTGGCACGGAGGCTGAGGAACTTGGTGTTGGTCTGGCACGGAGGCTGAAGAACTGGGTGTTGGTCTGGCACGGAGGCTGAGGACCTGGGTGTTGGTCTGGCACGGAGGCTGAGGACTTGGGTGTTGGTCTGGCACGGAGGCTGAGGAATTGGGTGTTGGTCTGGCACGGAGGCTGAGGAACTCGGTGTTTGTCTGGCACGGAGGTTGAGGAATTGGGTTTTGGTCTGGCACGGAGGCTGAAGAACTGGGTGTTTGTCTGGCACAAGGGCTGAAGAACTAGGTGGTGGTCTGGCACGGAGGCTGAGGAATTGGGTGTTGGTCTGGCACGGAGGCTGAGGAACTCGGTGTTTGTCTGGCACGGAGGCTGAGGACCTGGGTGTTGGTCTGGCACGGAGGCTGAGGAACTCGGTGTTTGTCTGGCACGGAGGTTGAGGAATTGGGTGTTGGTCTGGCACGGAGGCTGAGGACCTGGGTGTTGGTCTGGCACGGAGGCTGAAGAACTGGGTGTTGGTCTGGCACGGAGGGACCACAGAACGACGTTTATAATCAGTGTGCTACATGAGCAGCTAGCATGTACACCTTAAGACATTTGCTGCGAAAGACTGAGCACCTTTAGGTATGCCCAATGTTCTATAATGTCGATTATTAAATCAGTAGATCAGAAAGTTACGAGGTAAAGACCCCCACGAGGTAATGATGTTGATCGAATCACCCAGCTATTGTTCATTGGACCATCAAGATACTAGAGCTTCACAACCTCGTTTTGCTCTTGATAGCTTCAGACTCATTCTTTATTCATTGTAATTAATTTTATCAATCCTGTTACTGCAAATTTATTTAAGGGCTCGACTTTGTACACTATTTTGTATCTCTTGTTCATCATTTACAATGATAAATAATGTTAAGGGATCGGTATCTCTTGTTTATCAACAACAATGATAAACAATATTTAGGGATCGGTCGCTGTTCAAACTCCCACACACAGCTGTCGGTGCGAGAAGAGCTTGTCAGTCATATCCAACCTGTGATTGCACCCGAGGCATGTTTATTTCGACTGCAAATTAAAATTGACATTGCAATAATTACGTTAAAAGTTGACAGTTTAAAATATCACAGTTGAACTAGAGATAGTAGCCAAACTTACATGTGCAAATGTTACGTCATTGCTTTCACCGTTAAGGAGTTCTTGTGATAGACAGACATATATACATTTTTGGTTTGTAGTATAAATAGGAATATCATTATAGGCTGAATGGGCCAAATGTATCAACAAGTTCATTTACTGTACTTTTTGTCACCGACTTTTTAAAAAACATTAGATCTAGACAATTCACTCACCGCTGCATCTAACCAACTAGCAACTTCAGGACTAAAGGAATAGCAGAATCCTTTATGCTCTACCCACCCGACCTCACAGTAGCTGAAAACTGATCAGATCACAATTGTTAAACGTACATTTTTGCAACAGATAACGTAAGTATGTATTTAAAGTGAAATAAGCAAAGTCATCCCAAACAGACACCGGGTAACTACATGGGAAGTAATGGCGGCCGGCGTGATGTTCACCACATCACACACTTAGTATCAATTGCTAAAAAATATTATGAGTCAAGCATCCTATACCACCGATAAAAAAAACATGCTCATTGACTACACTTCTGTATGCTACTAAAGAAAACCAATGTACCATTTTAACTTCTTCGGGGCAGAAGCATAGGCAGCTCTCAGCTAAATGAGACAACAGACACGGAGTGGGTTTCATCATTGCTCCAGACGCATCAAAAGTTATACTAGAAACAGACTACATATCAGAAAGAAGTGTGAGCATCAGACTAGTTCTAGGCAGGACAAGATTAACACACGCATACGCCCCACGTAGTTATAAATACACGGAAGATAAGATATGGATTAATTGTAATTCTTTTCTCAGTCTCATTGCCTTGAGACTTCTGCAAATCTGTGTTGGTGACAGTGCATAGTTTCTCTGCTTGGTCTCCATAGTCTGCCAAGGATTCCATTTTGCCGCTTTCGCTTTCATTTTCTCTCTGCCCAATTTTCTTTATTTGATGTTGTCTATACCTGATTTTGTGTTTTACCACTTATATGTCGTCGAGGGTCGTGATATAACCTACGCTTCAACGGGATTTCTGGGACTTGCGCTGGTGTAATTCTCGTCCGAATGGTGGTACTCTGCGTGACCGGATGTTTATGGCTCGTCATGCGGTTCTGGTGGGGCTGAACGTCAGTCAGTTTACCTTCCTAGTGTGCTGGGTCTGAATCAGGACCAAGGCAGATCTGTCTGAACCGAGCTTTTCTATCAGGTCGACCAAAAAATAACCATACGGAAATAACCTGGGAGGCAAAGGTGGCAGGATCGTATATCGAGTTCTGTCCGGTAAGCCACTGCAATGAGAGTAAATGAGTTCAAGCACAATAAGAGAATAACCAGCTGCACATACCAGACTGGGCAGTCATCGCAAGCAGAAGGACAACTGGCAGCTGTGGAAGAGAACAAAACAAATAACAGTATAGCATTCTCATCGTTGTGTTCATTATCATCATCATCACCATTGCCATCACTCATCATTATAATTACCATCACAATCATCATCATGATCATCATTATCATCAACGTCATCACTACCACCTTCATCCCTATCATTATGACCACTCATCATCACCATCATCACCATCACCACCATTGCCCTCACTCATCATCATGATTATCATTACAATCGTCCTCATCATCATCACCACCACCACTATCATCCCCATCATCATGACCATCATCATCACAGTCATAAAATCATAATCACCATCATCTTCGTCGCGTTTCTGTCGTGTCTTTGCACGTAACATAGATCTTGCAGTTTGTTTTTCCATTCTGTTCTGTTTGGTACAATTGTTCCAGTACCATTAGCTGAATCCAATCCAGTCCAAGTTGAGCCACTCTCTTCAACGTTCGTCCTATGGTTTCTTCTGAAAGTCTTTGTTTTCACAATCCCCTTTGTTTCCCGTTTAAATGTCTGATGATAATAAAGATGATATCGATCATTACGACAATGACGACAAAGAGAAGTGATGCTATCTATAATTGTAACGATATTAACTGCGATGACGGTTATGATGTTGTCTATCATTGTGACAATGAATGGTGAGCACTACAAAAGTGGCGATGATATGGGCAGTCTTAATCCAACTGATAAAAAATGACGATGGGGTGGAGGTGGACGATGTCCATCGATATGAAGATTAAATACTGAAGGTGATGATCATTGTGATGCTCATGATGATGATAACGATGATTATGACGACCACGCTGAAAATGATGATGATGATGAAATAATACCATTTTCAGTTAGACCCTGCTTGTCTCAAATTGTCGTAGAGTGTCAGCTTAATTTCAACAACCTTGAATCTGGGTAGAATTGAGAAATCTCGAATCTGGAAATGATCTACATGGAAATATTGTCCGCTTATAAAGAAAGATCTTTGAGTTCAACAACAAGATCATTAAATCAATTTAGAATCTTTTCTTAGACAGTAAAACATTTTCATAAGCCAGATGTACCATAAAAGTCAATGTTACATAGTTAGTCAGCATATACTGATGGAATCATTTGTGATACACAGGGGTAACAATGTAACATAGGTGAACAATATCTGATTAAATTTTAGGTGAGAGAAGGACACCTGCTTCATAAACCATGGTGTAGCGACTAGCAGCTAGCATGCAGACTCCAAGAATGTGGGTTTAAATCCGCACTAGGAAAAACGACCTCTGCTTCCAGTCCTTAAATGGGTACCAAGCAGAGTCTTGGGACATAAAGGCGGCCTGTTTGATGCTGATTTTAACATCCGCCGAATGCTGCATTGTCCATTAAATGTAAGTCTAGCGCTATATAGCCAATACGAGCCATGGTGGTGTAGAGGCTAAACGCTCGTCTGCGGATCGGAAGGTCTTGGGTTCGGGTCCTGATGGAGCGGTTTCAAAAATGATCTTGGCTTCCAGGTCGACCCAGTCTTAAGTGGGTAGCAAGTAAAGTCATGGGAAGTAAAGGCGGCCGACATGATGCTGATCACATCACCCATCATGTGCATTTTGGTCTATAAAATATAGGTCTAACCCTATATGTTCAGTATGCCTTTAGGCGTGGAAAAGGGTCCTTTACCTTTCCTATATACACACTACTCCCTGTCTGTCTGTCTGTCTGTCTGTCTGTCTGTCTGTCTGTCTGTCTGTCTGTCTGTCTGTCTGTCTGTCTGTCTGTCTGTCTGTCTGTCTGTCTGTCTGTCTGTCTGTCTGTCTGTCTGTCTGTCTGTCTGTCTGTCTGTCTGTCTGTCTGTCTGTCTGTCTGTCTGTCTGTCTGTTTGTCTGTCGGTCTGTCTGTTTACTTTATAAACAAATTTATCGACCATATGATTTTAGGCTCATATTGTTGTTGGCTAATTTGCACTTCATGGCCGATGTGGTCAACACCATGCCCGCCACCTTTGCTTCCCAGAACTTTACATCGTCGCCTCTTTAGGCTGAGTCATTGGGCGTCAGTCAGTGGACGAGTTTGGACGCTTGTTCCTGTTCTGTGACGTTTTAATCATGTGTTCTATTTTATTGGAGCGTCTGCACGGTCTCCATGAATTTGGTGTATTCGAAAAGGGAGTCTAGGGACGGAGTAAGGGCATGTCCGTGTGAGGTCAGCATTTGTGCATCTGTGTCTCGTCACGTTTGTTGACTTCGGCAACTATGTTGGAACCAGTGTGAGGAGGAGATGGCGAGGTGTCTTAGGCGCGACTACCTTAACCCCTTGGATGGCGGTCTCTGTGGGATAGATAGTTGCCAGAGGATGGTCACAGCCATCAGTGGAAGACGCATTCTGCGCGACCGGCAAAAGGTGCTTGTAGCAGCCATCAGGACATAGAATACAAAGATGTATTGTGTTCTGTCTAGCTGTAGAGACTAGGGAGAACTGTTCGGGCTTTGTGCTGGTATTGTGTGCTAGCAGTGCATACTTGAACCTTACATGCGTTTCAGGTACGGACCTTGTTGGTTACTGTCTTCAAAGGGTTGAGTAGGATTTATTTAGACCTTGTACCGGTATTTATTGAGCGAGTGATTCATTAGTTAAACAAGAGCCACCGAGAGACTACTTGTTCATCATACATCACTAGCTCATCATCGTCAGGTAGTCGTCCTCATTAGACAAGACTGATCGCACTAGAGAACCATACCTTGCCTGATTTATTAGTTTCTCAAAGCAATTTCTGATTTCCTAATGCTAGACTCAGAAAGAAATGGCCTCAGCTACTCATCAGGTCTTGACGCTTATTGCGTGGTGCAGTAGTATATACGACTTTGTGATATCACAACCTATTTCACAACAATTTTTTACCAGCCATCTGTTCGCTTTTGGGTTGTTCCTTTTTCATATGGTCATTTATGTGCTCCATATCTATCTTATTCATCAGTATTGCTACACTAATATCTTCGAACGACGAAAATACGTCTAGATATCCATCTCAGATAGGGTTACACTTGTTATTCTGCAGGTGACACATTTTAAATGACTGTACGAAATCGGATGTGAGTCTCTACTTTCACGCTGTCCAACTTGCGTTTGGGGGAAATTAAAGATTTCACCTGCAGATATGGCAATAAATTATTGATCTGTTCTTGTTTTAGTGGTGGTGTTGCTGCTGCTGCTGCTACTACTACCACTACTGCTACTACTATTACTTACATTATTACTACTAATACTGTTGCTGCTGCCACTGCTACTACTCAACCTCCACAACTACTATTGTTATTGCTGCTACTCTACTCTTACTCCTACCAGCACTTCTCCTCCTACTACAGCTATTATTACTGCTGTTAAGCCCTTGTCCCATGTTCATTGATCTGTTATTATTTCTGTTAACAAACGCTCTGTACGAAGCATTTCTTTTTCCGTACTGTTCTTTTTATAATTGAAGCATTCTAGCGATCATTTGTTTTGTTTTGACAGCTTCTTATATGAAAAACTGGTGATAATATTTGTTGATATAGAAATAAAAGAAGACAACGCATGACTTTTAGTTTCAGACGACAGTTTTCTTTTAGAATAATTCTAGATTTCAGTTTTTTGTGATGATTTCGTGTCCTTGCTGACATCTAGCTAAGAGTAGATGTTCGTCCAGCTCTTTCTGATTTTTGCGTACTCGGTCTTTGTACTGAAAACTTAAAAAAGAAATACACAAGTGTTTCCCAAAGTGGGGTCCACGACCCAGGGGAGGGGCGAAAATGGGGGGGGGGGGGGGGAGGGGCACTTTGAATGTTAAGGGACTATTCGTAAGTAGACTCGTCCAAAATCAGTTATATAGGAATGCATAAATCGTTTTAGCGAGGCTTTTGTGGTGCATCGCTCTCTCTCTCTCTCTCTCTCCCCCCCCCCCCCCCTTTTTCCCCAAAATAAGTTGGGAAACAAAACACGATTTCAAACAGTACAAACAAACGTTCCCTACAAGACCACTTGTAAACAAAAAATACCTAGGATCATGACATTCACTAGGAATGTTAATAATTCTTCTTGCCCGCTCGCCCTTCAAGGGACGTTGGCACGGTGTGTTGTGTTTTAACAGGAAGATTGCGGTATCTGCGATTTATGGGCAACGCTGATTTAAGTTCCAGAAATATTCAGTGGACTCTAACGAGGTTGGTTACCTATCAGAGACGGCGAGGCTGGTTACCTATCAGAGACGGCGAGGCTGGTTACCTATCAGAGACGGCGAGGCTGGTTACCTATCAGAGACGGCGAGGCTGGTTACCTATCAGAGACGGCGAGGCTGTGTCTGCGTTTTTACATTTGCGCACCAGAAGTACCGCCTTCAAGACTGTTTGTTTGTAAAATTGGCGCTGTGTTGATATGTAGGGATATCTCGGAATTTGAAAACTTCACATTTAAAAAAAAAAAAAAAAACACTTGGGATACGGGCGAAATGTTCAAGTAAATTTTACCTTGTCAGTTGAAAGCAGCCTTAGAAACCAAACATTTGGAACGTGCCAGACACGCGCTCTCACACAGAAGGCTGTTGTCCTACAAAGTACCGAATGCTTCCTAAACGATTGTTAGCTACAGTAATTTCACAAACTCTAACAAGTGTGTTAACTTACTCAATGATAACATTATCAAACATGTTAGGAGCATTAAAAACGGTCGCCAACATAAAGGCACCTTGGAACGGTGGCTCAGTAAAAACTAGTGACCACAAATCCTCTACAAGGGGAGAATGACTACGATATAAACACACTAGAAAAGATTTCTGATGCCATTGTGGAAGGTGACTCACCTTCCAAACAATAATCCCTATTATTCCATCTACTTCTTTGTGCTGTAGCATATTTTGTTTTCAATTCAAGCTACAGTACAAACGATATTTTTAACTGGTTTAACAAAAATGTGTTTATTCAAATATGATCATCATCGGTTGTGCCTCATCATGTGAAGAAGAAAAGCTAATAATAACATTAAACAGCTCATGTGACATACTGTGATATCGTCTGGTATCAGAGATTGTCATATCTTCTGGTAACACATATTGTGATTTCGTCTGGTATCAGAGATTGTCATATCTTCTGGTAACACATATTGTGATATCCTCTGGTATCAGAGATTGTCATATCTTCTGGTAACACATACTGTGATATCGTCTGGTATCAGAGATTGTCATATCTTCTGGTAACACATATTGTGATATCCTCTGGTATCAGAGATTGTCATATCTTCTGGTAACACATATTGTGATATCCTCTGGTATCAGAGATTGTCATATCTTCTGGTAACACATATTGTGATATCCTCTGGTATCAGAGATTGTCATATCTTCTGGTAACACATATTGTGATTTCGTCTGGTATCAGAGATTGTCATATCTTCTGGTAACACATATTGTGATATCGTCTGGTATCAGAGATTGTCATATCTTCTGGTAACACATATTGTGATTTCGTCTGGTATCAGAGCTTGTCATATCTTCTGGTAACACATATTGTGATATCGTCTGGTATCAGAGATTGTCATATCTTCTGGTAACACATATTGTGATTTCGTCTGGTATCAGAGATTGTCATATCTTCTGGTAACACATATTGTGATTTCGTCTGGTATCAGAGCTTGTCATATCTTCTGGTAACACATATTGTGATTTCGTCTGGTATCAGAGATTGTCATATCTTCTGGTAACACGTATTGTGATTTCGTCTGGTATCAGAGATTGTCATATCTTCTGGTAACACATATTGTGATTTCGTCTGGTATCACATGTTGTGATATCGTCTGGTATCACATATTGTGATATCGTCTGGAATCGCATGTTGTGGATATCGTCTAGTATCAGAGATTGTGATATCGTCTGGTATTACATATACTGTTATATCGTCTGGTATCACATGTTGTGATATCGTCTGGTATCGCATATTGTGATATCGTCTGATATCACATATTGTGATATCGTCTGGTATCACATATTGTGATATCGTCTGGTGTCAGAGATTGTGATATCGTCTGGTTGTGTGGAGTAAGGTGAATGGAGGATTCCGTTCTGTTAAATGCATTCGAAAACAAATGCACTAATAAATTTATGAACATTAAATCGCTGAATTCAATTCAGGAGAAATGTCCAGTCAAAAAAAAAAAAAAAAGAAGAAGAAGAAGAAAGTCGACGACGCTGTATTGGACAGATCCAGCGAAGCTGGGAGCACAAAATCCTTAAAAAAAAAAAAAAAAACGAGAACGTCAAAGACGAATTCTAAACTGAATATTAATGAGACAGACCAAAGGTGTAAGACTAGATTACAGACACGAGATGGAAAAGAGGGCTCAAAATTCAGCGAAATGCAGGAATAGACTTCAGGCCCCTAATGACATTCCTTCTTCTCCTTGCTGTACTCAGCGGCTGAAATCTGCGGCGGACATTCCTGGTTGTTTGTCCATTTCGACTTGACATTGTGCCAGGGCCTGAGGTTTGTATCCACATCCGCTTTACTGGCTCGTTTGTATGGAGCAGGTTGTTCAATGCCGCTCGGGCAGATGCGCTCTGACATCGAAGGAAACTCCCAGGTAGTCGCTTCAATGATATGCTTATTGGGGAGCCAGTGGGTCCATTCTTGTCTCCCCCCCCCCCCCCAAAATGGGACCCGGAATCCAAAGAGGAAATGGGACATACACAAGGCAGAAATCGATGATGATGATGGCGACTTTTCACATCTAGTATTATAATATGGCTGAGGTAAAGAACTAGAAGACCGCTGAAAGAAATAATATTCTTTTTCTGCCCTCCATCCCGCCCTATAGCCCTTTAACAAGCCCCCGCTTACGTGTTCTGTCTTTGGCTATTTCGTGCAGCTTGTATCCTGTATTCACGCTCGTTTTTTTTTTCTCTTTGCTTGCTACTACTCCTCTCTATGAATTTAGAATGTTTCAGAGCAAAGAAATTCTAGGTATATTCTTGTCCTGTTTTTTCAACCCATCTCCTGCCAAAGCATACGTTTTGTCCTCACGTCTTGATTCATTTGATTTCGTTAAGATCTTCTCCAAAAGCTCCATATAAGTGATTCTGTCATACCATCTAATGTCCTTTAATGAAGGATTAAAAGCCAACTAGGGAAAGTTGGCCAATGCCTGGTTATCTCCTCCAGAACAAAACTTTACGTGAAAAATCATATAGTGCGTGCCAGAAATCCTGCCGAACACTAGATCATGGTAAAAAAAAAATCACTCAGTGCACACACATCTGAATAGTCCTTTGGTTCCAGCAACAAGTAAGAAGGTGTCACCGCTATCATCTCCATCGTTATGCTGCTGGTGGTCATGGAGAAGGCACCGCTAACTTTCTTGATTGCTCTGCCTAGAGAGGACTGTAAATGCATCCTTGTTTTTTTCGTACAACAGACATGTCTGTGTAGATCAGTAAATATGCATTATCTGAAATGTCATTGATAAAGTGCAGGGATGTCGGCGTCGAGAGCAACATAATTCAGCTCAAAACAACCCCTATATCAAGTGTAACGACACACGTAAAGGTGAAACTGAGCCACATGGGATATCGCAGCCTAGATGTAAACTACAACACAACGTGCCAACGGCCCTCTCGAGGGCGAAAGAAGATTACCCGTGACATGACCATTGAGCATCACGTCCCCGCTATCACAGGCTAGCTGTAAACCCTAAAACAAAAACAAAAAAGGCATAGATATCTCAGCGCTCTGAAAAAAGGAATCGTATCACTGCTGGTCGTCCCTCTTTGGTGCTAACTTTTGATGGAGCGGCCGCGATCTATCTGCAACAGAAGCAAGAAAAATGGTTGAATTAGTATCAACTATTTTTAGAATTATTACAACAGTATAACACAAAAGTAAACGAGAACAGAAGTCATTGTGGACAATGTTAGAAGAGTTGTATCAATGGTGTAGATCAACTGTGACTTTCTCTAGGTAGAGGTCAATGTCGACAATTTTAGAAGAGTTATGTCAAAGGTGTAGATCAACTGTTACTTTCTCTCGACAGAAGTCAATGTTAGAAGTGTTGTATAAAAAATGAGATGCCTGACAAAAACATTAGTAACTGTAAAATGAGATGCCTTAGAAAAAAATAATAACCGTAAAATGAGTTGCATGAGAAAACATTAGTAACTGTAAAATGAGATGCCTCAGAGAACATTTTTACGTGTAAAATGATATGCCCGAGAAAACAATAATTACTGGAAAATGAGATGCCCGAGAAAACAATACTAACTGTAAATGGAGATGCCCGAGAAAACAATAAAAACTGTAAAATAAGATGCATGAGAAAACAAAAATAACCGTAAAATGAGATGCCTTGGAAAACAAAAATAAATGTAAAATGAGATGCCCGAGAAAACATTAGTAAATGTAAAATGAGATGCCCGAGAAAACGTTAGTAACTGTAAAATGAGATACCTGAGAAAACATTAGTAACTGTAAAATGAGATGCATGAGAAAACATTAGTAAATGTAAAATGAGAAGACTGAGAAAACGTTAGTAACTGTAAAATGAGATATCTGAGAAAACATTTGTAACTGTAAAATGAGATGCATGAGAAAACATTAGTAACTGTAGAATGAGATGCCCGAGAAAACAATAATAACTGTAAAATGAGATGCCCGAGAAAACAATCAAAACTGTAAAATGAGATGCATGAGAAAACAAAAATTTTAAAATGAGGTGATTAAAAAAAAAAAAAATAACTGTAAAATTTGATGCCCGAGAAAACAATATTAAATGTAAAATGAGATGCCTGAGAAAACATTAGTAACTGTAAAATGAGATGCCTGAGAAAACAATAATAACTGTAAAATTAGATGCCCGAGAAAACAATAAAAACTGTAATATGAGATGCATGAGAAAAGAATAAAAATTTTAAAATGAGATGATATGGAAAAAAAAATAACTGTAAAATTTGATGCCTGAGAAAACAATAATAACTGCAAAATGAGATGCCTGAGAAAACATTAGTAACTGTAAAATGAGATGTCTTGGAAAACAAAAATAACTAAAATGAGATGCCTGAGAAAACAATAATAACTGTAAAATGAGATGCCTTGGAAAACAATAATAACTAAAATCAGATGCATGAGAAAACAATAATAACTGTAAATTTAGATGCATGAGAAAACTATAATAACTGTAAAATGAGATGCATGAGAAAACAATAATAACTGTATAACGACAAGCCTGAGAAAACAATAATAACTGCATAATGTGATGCCTGAAAAAACATTAGTAACTGTAAAATGAGATGCATGAGAAAACAATAATAACTGTATAACGACAAGCCTGAGAAAACAATAATAACTGCATAATGTGATGCCTGAAAAAACATTAGTAACTGTAAAATGAGATGCTTGACAAAACATTATAACCTGTCAAATGAGAAGCCCGAGAAAACACTAATAACAGTAAAATGAGGTGCATGAGAAAACAATAATACCTGTAAAATGAGATACCTGAGAAAGCTAGAAATTATATTATCTCACAGACTGTAGGAACAACACAATGCAGCAAAAATAGTTGAGAAACGGAAGATTATTCAGATTAAGTTATAGAAAGTAAAGGCGGTCGGCGTAATGGTGGTGATCACCACATCACCCACCAAGTGCCGACTGATGTATAAAATTGAGGTCTAGCCTTATATGCCTAATACAATCGTAGGCGTGGCAAAAGGGCACATTTACTTTTTCTCTCAATGGATTGTAGGTGGTTAATCAACTCAAGTCGTCGTGAACTTTGCTCTAACATGCAGCTCACTTCATGTGCAAGTAGTAGCAGTAGTAGTTGTAGTAGTAGTGGTGGTTGTAGTGGTAGTAGCAGTGGTGGTGGTGGTGGTAGTGGTAGTGGTCGCGGTAGTAGTAGTAGTAGTAGTGATAAAAGTAGTAGTAGTGGCTGTGGTAGTGGTTGTAGTAGTAGTAGCATATATGGTGGTGATAGTAGTAGTAGTGGTGGTGGTTGTAGAAGTAGTTGTGGTAGTGGTAGTAGTAGTAGTAGTACTGGTTGTTGTGTTAGTATTAGTAAAGTAGTAGCAGTTGTAGCAGAAGTAGCAGTGGTAGTAGTAGTAATAGTAGTAGTAGTAGTTGTTGTAGTAGTGGTGGTGGTGGTGGTGGTGGTAGTAGTAGTAGTAGTAGTAGCAGTAGTAGTAGTAGTAGTAGTAGTAGTAGTAGTAGTAGTAGTAGTAGTAGTAGTAGTAGTAGTAGTAGTAGTAGTACAGTAGAACATCGCTTAACGAGCACCTCTCCTAACGAGTAATTCGCATAATGAGCACACAAAAAAATAGTAACAAAATGACTTGCTTAACGAACGACGTTTCGCATAACGAGTGGCGAGGAGAGGTGAAGTCCCAGATTGTGCGCATGTTAAAGCAGGCCTGATTAGCATTCGTTCCAATAGCATCTTAGTGTCGCTTGCGATCACACATTTTCTCAAACGTGTGTTATATTGTGATTATGTACATAAATCCTCCAGGCCTACAAAATATCCCTGAAGAATTTAAGTTTACCAAGATCCAGTTTCTGCCTCCCAACACCACTCCGTTAATCCAGCCCATGAACCAGCAAGTTATTTCTAACTTTAGGAAGCTCTACACTAAAGCACTCTTCCAGAATTCTTTTCAGGTGACTAAAGGGGCCAACCTCACCCTCAAAAGAGTTTTGGAAAATCATTCCAAATCGTTGCCTCCCTCAAAATTATCGACAAGGCGGGGAAAGGGGTTCCCAAGAGAACCCTAACTTCTGCTTGGAAGAAGCTTTAGCCAAAGAGCTTTGTCGATTTGTGTGTGACTTTGAGGGGTTTGAGATAGTACCTGTGGAACCTGTAGTGGTTGAGATTGTGTCTTTGGCCACTATCGTGGGACTGTAGGTGGATAACAGTGATATCGAGGAGCTTGTGGAAGAGAACAACCAAGAGCTGGCCGCTGAAAAGCTTATGGAGTTGCATTGTGTTTCACAGCAAGAAGTTTTGGAGGAAAGTTTGTTAGAGGAGGAAGAGGAGGAGGTAACAGAAAAGCAAAAATCTTTTGGCGAAAAAAGAGAAATGCCGAAAGCATGGGCAGCTGTTGCATCTTGAATTGAGAAGCATTACTTTAATAAGTAAGTGGCTATGTATGCTGCAAATTTATTTAATGATAATGCTGTGTCGTATTTTCGCCAAATTTTGAAGCGTCGGCAAAAACATGTGTCTCTAGACATCTTTCTAGTAAAAAAAAAAAAAATAGCTATGTTTCATAATTATTTCAACTTTATTTCATTTTTTTTTCTGCAAATCGAATTCGCATTCCAAGTGGGTTCGTTCCGCGTTTGAAGAAACGATGAAGATGAAATACTCTCCTTAACAAATATGTATAAAATTTTCTTTAAATAAACGTTATACATAGCAGTTTGTGAGTATTTTTCTTCGACTTGGAACGAATTATCGTATTTTAGAGTAATTTATATGAGAATTTGTTTCTGGAAGGAATTATGCTCGTTAAGCGAGGTGCCACTGTAGTAGTAGAAACAACACCAGTAGAACAAACCGTTTGACGTGGACATAAGGAAATAAAAAAAAAAATTGTCATTTGCAGAATAAAAAATGTATTTGTGTATGAGATGGTTCTCTAGATGCAGTTTCATCGATGTAAGATTTTAGTGTCGCAAAACTGCCCAATAAGACAGGTAAATTGACACATAAATGACGAAGTTTAAAAATTAAGACAAAAGCGAACATATGGCAGGCAGTAAATCATACAAAGATATAGATACAGCAAGACAATGAAATAGACAGTGAAAAATAGATAATGATGACATAGATAGATAGATAGATAGATAGATAGATAGATAGATAGATAGATAGATAGATAGATAGATAGATAGATAGATAGATAGATAGATAGATAGATAGATAGATAGATAGATAGATAGATAGATAGATAGATAGATAGACAGACAGACAGACAGACAGACAGACAGACAGACAGACAGACAGACAGACAGACAGACAGACAGACAGACAGACAGACAGACAGACAGACAGACAGACAGACAGACAGACAGACAGACAGACAGACAGACAGACAGACAGACAGACAGACAGACAGACAGACAGACAGACAGACAGACACACACACACACACACACACACACACCACACACACACACATACATACATACACACATACATACATACATACATACATACATACATACATACATACATACATACATACATACATACATACATACATACATACATACATACATACATACATACATACATACATACATACATACATACATACATACATACATACATACATACATACATACATACATACATACATACATACATACATACATACATACATACATACATACATACATACATACATACATACATACATACATACATACATACATACATACATACATACATACATACATACATACATACATACATACATACATACATACATACATACATACATACATACATACATACATACATACATACATACATACATACATACATACATACATACATACATACATACATACATACATACATACATACATACATACATACATACATACATACATACATACATACATACATACATACATACATACATACATACATACATACATACATACATACATACATACATACATACATACATACATACATACATACATACATACATACATACATACATACATACATACATACATACATACATACATACATACATACATACATACATACATACATACATACATACATACATACATACATACATACATACATACATACATACATACATACATACATACATACATACATACATACATACATACATACATACATACATACATACATACATACATACATACATACATACATACATACATACATACATACATACATACATACATACATACATACATACATACATACATACATACATACATACATACATACATACATACATACATACATACATACATACATACATACATACATACATACATACATACATACATACATACATACATACATACATACATACATACATACATACATACATACATACATACATACATACATACATACATACATACATACATACATACATACATACATACATACATACATACATACATACATACATACATACATACATACATACATACATACATACATACATACATACATACATACATACATACATACAAACACACACAGACACACACACACAGACACACACATATCCACCGTTGTGTTACATAATACACTCGTCTTGCGCAAATGACCATCCTACTTCTGTAGTGACTAAGGATAACCTTGAAACTTTATGATACACCTGGTTGATGACCTTTTTTCACTACATAAATCATTATCTTGTAGCTGGCGTCAAGGATGTTTATAAACGGTCCGTTCCTAAGCAGATTCATTCTACACTCACGTGTAGCTGCTGTCATTGAGCTGACACTGTGAGACTACGACAGTTGGAGACAAGCTAGTTCGCACTGAAGATGGTATTATTTCATCATCATCTTCACCATGACCATGATCATCATCATTATCAACGTGATCGTCACCGTCATCAGCCTCATTGTTGTCGTCTTCGTCGTCATCGTCCTAGTCATCATTGTCGTTATCATCATCAACATCCTCGGTGTCGTCGTCATCATTGTCGTTATCATCATCAACATCCTCGGCGTCGTCGTCATCATTGTCGTTATCATCATCAACATCCTCGGCGTCGTCATCATCATTGTCGTTATCATCATCAACATCCTCGGCGTCGTCGTCATCATTGTCGGTATCATCATCAACATCCTCGGCGTCGTCGTCATCATTGTCGGTATCATCATCAACATGGTGGTCGTTGTTGTGGAGGTTGTCGTCACCGTCATCATCACCATTATCATCACTATGATCACTGTCGTCACCATCGTCATCATTATCATGGCTATCATCATCAAGATCATCATCGCCATTATCACAATAATCATCATCAACCTCATCTTTAAAATCACCACACTGATAGACATCCTCCTCATCGTCATTATTGATACCAGATGATATTGATACTGCCAACATCATCCTTATCTGTGCAGTGCTTGTCATCACTATCACTTTCATCGATATCATCATAACTGTCATCACCATCATATTGATCGACATCATCATAACTGTAAACACCATTATATTGATCGACATCATCATAACTGTCATCACCATCATATTGATCGACATCATCATAACTGTCATCTCCATCACATTGATCGACATCATCATAACTGTCATCTCCATCACATTGATCGACATCATCATAACTTTCATCACCATCACATTGATCGACATCATCATAACTGTCATCACTATCATATTGATCGTCATCATCTTAAATTTCATTACCATCACACTGATCGACATCATCATAACTGTCATCACCATCACATTGATCGACATCATCATAACTGTCATCTCCGCTGACGTAGTCGTCATTATAGCTAGCATCTTTTTCATTATCGTCAATGTCTTCATCATAATGATTTGACGTCAATAAACGTAGCGTCTGACGTCAATATACATAAAGTTTTTCGTTAATATACGTAGCGTTTGACGTTAATATACGTAGCATTTGACGTCAATATACGTAGCGTTTGACGTCAATATACGTAGCGTTTGACGTCAAAATAAGTAGCGTGTCACGCCAATATACGTAGTGTTGACAAGTGAAAATTTAACAGACCCTTTCACACGCCTTTAAGCGTATTGGGAATATCGGGTGCGAACTCTATTTCATAAACTCTTCGACATTTGGAGGATGGTGTACTCAACAACACACATACCGGCTTTACTTCCCATGACGTTGTTGTTGTTGTTGTTATTGCTCCAGCGGCGCATGAGCTTTCGCCCTTTTGGCCCAATGCCATGTAATGGAATTTACATGTTTTCACAAGCTGTTCTTTTTCTTTGTACAAGGTGTTCCACCTGTCTGGTCTCAGAGGGAGTTGCATTCTTCTAGTCTCGTTGAGTTTTGGGCACTCAAAGAAATGATGGTCAACAGTTTCGTAGCGGTAGTTACATAGCTGGCACTCGGGGAGTGTTGTGTCTGTATTCTGTTTACGTGACCATTGAGTGGAGTATACTGTGTTCTGAGTCTGAAGATGGTGGCCTGGTCCCTTCTTGTTAAATGGTTAATGCTGTCATTAGGATCAGGGATAGCCATGTGTCTATAAACCTCTCTTCCAGTACCTTCCATGGCCCATCTGTTAAGCCAAGTCTCTTTGTTTAGGGTTGTCGCTGAAGGTGGTTGTTCTTGTGTTGCTCCTTTCTTTGCCAGTCTGTCAGCTCTGTCATTACCTGGTGTGCCGGAGTGGCCTGGAATCCACTGCATCACTATTCTGTTGTATGAGCTGATCAGCATATAGAATTATCTTAGCTATGTCAGTTCTGCAGCGTTAACTGCCCTTTAGAGCTTGAAGAGCAGACATTGAATCGGTGAAGATGACAATTTTTTAAACCTTTGAAGGATAAACATCCGTTACAGTCTTTAGGTGGTATGAGATTATTTCAGCTTTAATATTTGAGCAGAATTCACTGCGTGCATCAAATATCTCTTCAAAAGACCCATCAGAGTAGCCTTTGTAGATTCCGTAACCTGCTTTAATAGTGGCTTTGAATGCAGATCTATCAGTACAAAGATGTATCCATTCTTCGGGGTAAGAATCAATAGTCTTTAGTGATGAGTTCATAAGGGTGTTTGGGTCGGACTGTTTAGTTTCTTCGTCTACCAATTTCAACCTGACTTCTGGAGCTTTAAAGCGAGCATATGGTGGTAAGTTTCTTGCAACATTATGAGAGCTCTGACGTCTTTCTTGGAGATGGTATCTGTCCTGTACCTCACGTGCACAGTGTAAAAACGATTTGTGCTTTATTTTTTGTTTGTATTCCCAACTTTCTATAAGGTGTCTATTAGGATGGTTACGATTCTTTCTAATTCATCTTTCATAAATTTATAAAGTGGCTTTTTCTCTCCGCAACCGGAGGGGTTTCACATTTGTATGGATTTCACATGCAGCAGTTGGAGTAGACCGCATAGCTCCGCTGATTAATCGGAGGGTATTATTTTGTACTTTGTCGAAAGACTCTAGGTTTGTCTTGGAGCAGGTTGCAAGCAGCGAGTTGTTATACTCTATCACAGAGTGAACATATCCGAGATACAAGCCCCTCAGAGTTTCCTTGTCTGATTCCCAAGATGTAACCGCTTCATTGCCTTATTCCTTGTTTTCAATATTATTCTTGAGGCTCAGTTGCCGGTCAAGTGCGACTCCAAGATATGTAGGGTGCGCTTCTTTCACCACTTGGTGCTTGTCTAACATTAAGTTAATATTCTTTGTTGCTACATGATGGCTTTTTGTAAAGAACGTGCACGCCGTCTTTGTACAGTTAACCTTGAGTTTCCATCTTTGGCAGTACTCGTGCAGTCTTCTAAGGTCTCCATTAAGTCTTTGGGCTCCACTTTCTATATATTTATGACTCTGCCATATTGCTAGATCATCAGCGTACAAGGCTTTTACGGCCTTGATTTATTCTGGCAAGTCATTGATAAAGATTAGAAGCAGTGTACAGCTCAGTGATGAGCCTTGTGGCAAGCCCTCCTCCAAGACTTCTTTAGATGAGATTGCATTGTGTATCTTAGTCTGGATTTTTCTATATATCAGAAAATATTTAACCCAGTTATACAACCTGCCATGTATTCCTATGCTCATCATCTTCATCAGGAGACCTTTCCTCCATACTCTGTCATAGGCCTGCTGGAGGTCGACAAAGACGGCCACTGTGTGTTTCTTATTCTGGAAGCCATCATGTATTCTTTGTGTCAGTCTGAACAGCTGGTCTTCTGTGCAGCTGTTGGTTCTGAAGCCTGCCTGTTCATGGCATAGAACACCAGAACTCTCAAGGAACCAATATAAGCGCCTATTTATCATTATCTCGGCAACTGTGCCCAAGCATGATGTTAAGAATATCGGGCGATAGCTTTTTGGGTCGTCTGGAGGCTTATTTGTTTTAAGTATGAGGACGATATATGCATTTCTCCATGCCTGATCTTCATGTCTTATTTATAAGCCTGAGAACTACTTTTCTGCCAGACCGGCCAAGATGTAGCAGCATTTCCTTGTGAATCTTGTCTGTACCTGGGGATTTTCTAGGTTTTAATTTCTTCAGGGCGTTTTTCTAATTCACCCATGCTAAACTCATCTTTCTTTAACTGAGATGGCTGTATTCTATCCCATTATGTGCGTTTGCCTGCTCTATCAACAGAGGCAAAATAATGATTGAAGTGTTCAGCTTCCTTCTTGTCTTCAGTGAATGTCTTACTCCCATCTGTCACTGGTTTTGGGTTCACCCTTCTACTTTCTCTGGAGAGGTTTTTAACTAGTCCATGCTTTATTTCCATTCTAAGGTCTAAGTTGGAGCAAGTTTCTGTCCATTTATCTCTTTTAGCCTTATTAACTGCAAGCTTTACTCTGGCACATGCTTTATTGTATTAGATCTTTGCTTCTGGTGAGCGTGCATTTTCGAGTAAAATTCTTGCTTTATTCCTTAAAGCTTTAGTATTTTAAATTTCTTTATTCCAGAAAGGTTTATATGTCTTCCGGCTGCCCCTTGTGATGGCTTTCAATGCTGCTTAAATGATTGCTTCTTTTAGATCTTCACAAAATGTTCCCACACAGCTGTTGTCAATTCTTCCCAGGAAGCAGTCAGATGTTTCCTGAAACAGTTTCCAGTTTGCTTTTCCAAAATTCCAACGGGTTCTCTGCTTAAAGCATGATTTAGCGGGGGTGCTTACAGTTATTAGTATTGGCCTGTGGTCACTTCCTATTTCATCCAGGACTTGGGGGTAACTTGCGTCTGCTAAGTCAGATGAGCAGATGGTCAGATCAGGTCAACTGAGAGATAAGTGGGCCCTGTGTAACAGTGTAGGTTTAGACTCTGTGTCCTGCAGCACTAATAAATAGGTTAGTTTTTTCACAAGTATCTTCCCATGACGTTAACTAGTACATTTGCAAGACCTGGCCGACCTAGGAGCTTAGGTCAAGCGTTGAAAATGTGATGCATGAAAAAGATGCCAGTACTGATAACCCTAGCGTATCACCAGAAAGAAAGGCACTGATAATGATAATAAAGGCGATGACGATATGAAATACAAATTACAAATGTCAACGGTTATTTCATCAACGTGGGAAATAAACTGACACTACCACTCTCAAGCTGGAACTTTCATCTAAACATTAACAATAAACAAGACCAAAAAAACACATAATGTTTTGTGCCTGCATGGTTCTTATGATATTATCCATGCTGTTGATGGTCATGGACTACTGAGGTCATGAACAATTTATCAGCTTTTGAAAATATAGACCAATAATTTCATGTCACATCAGTACGGTCTTTTAGGATGACGCGTTAATATGAAAAAAAATATAAATATAAGTTATAATGGAGAAACAAAATGTACTGTGGCTTCCTGTCGTCGCTAACGACTGATTGCGCTGTCTCGAGTCTTTAAGGCTTCATTGAAAATGGTATCATTTTATCTTACAATATTGTAGTGTTTTAAAACATATATATGTAAGTATGTATGTGTGCATGTGTGCGTATATATATATATATATCTTGTCTAGTCTGGTAGTCCTAGTTTCAGCTTCATAGCAAATGGGTCACAACATCTTTGCTTCGCTCCTGTGCCAACGAACAACACACAGAATGTGTATCACAGTCCCTTGTGGAAAGATTGATAGACTGCTGTCTCAGCATATAGCATACACTCGCAATAAAGTATATGGTAGCCATCCGAAGTGCTAACACAAACAGTCCGACTGTGACAATACGCGCGGTGACTTCAGAATGTCTTTCCTCAACCTACTTTTATTTGTGTGTATTTTGAAGTATACAGACAAATAGGGATTTGGATACATCCTTAATCTAAGTAAGACGACCACATCAAACCTTTAATTCTCCTGGACCGTTGGTCATATCAAACACTAAAACTTTTCCCCAGTTGTTAAGTGTTGAGGTACAGAGATAAGACTGACCAAGCAGACTTACTGACTGGAGATTTGCACACCATCTGTTGGTGTCAGATATTTTATCTCCTAGCCAGACTTTTCTCTGGCAATCTTTTCACGTGTGATTAATGTGAATCTGTATTACATACAGCTTACACACTGAAATGTGTTTAACTCTCGGGAGGCTAATGCGGAGATTGATCCCGGAGAGTAAATCCATGAGATTTGTTATTTGATTCGCCCCATAACTATTGTTAGCTTTCTGGGCGCGTCGATTGTTCCAAGCATAGATTCCAGAACTGGTTCTGTCTGACTGATTGTCATTTTGAGTCTGTACGAGAGCTGGCACCTGACGTAGAAGACTTGACTATCATTACAGGACGTGTAGAGGAAGGCAGAAGATTGTTAAGGTTCAACCCCACACCCTCACTATTTCAGTGTATTAACCCACGTGGGCGCGCGACACCGACATTAGAAATGCAGTTCATCATTGATGGTAGCATCAGTCACCAACAGATCTGCAGTTGTCCATGCTATCAATCTTAATCACGTACGGGCACCACCAAAATTGCGACGACAGGCATCGGGCTGTTTTCTGAATCTGCAATTCACACCACCACGTTGGTCACAGTCAAAGAAACATTTCAAATAAAATCCGCAGCTCACAGTGTCACACCATGCATTCAACTCAGAAGCTGGGTGACGAAACTATATCCAGTCTACAAATGGAACAAAAACGCATCATCCACCGTACAGCAGAAGAAAAAAATTTGCCTCGGCTCCAAAAACAGTGCCCCTACCCAGCGTCCATTTCGACCGGAAGCTCTGTGTGTGTGTGTATATATATATATATATATATCATCAGGTGCCTTGCCGACTGGCGTGGGCAATCATGCCTCTCCATAATCTGCGATATCCTGCAGCATGTATCAGTTCATGTGCTGACACACCTCCATGCCATGCAACAAGACAGTCAAGCATCTTCTCTCGTTGTCTTCCTCTATCCTTCCTTCCACAGATCTTTCCAGAGGTCACAATATGTTCTTTTTTCCCTCTTCTCATAACATGGCCGAAAAATGATGACTGTCTCCTTCTGATGTCTGTGATAAGTAGTCTTCGGGTTCCCGCCTATTTCAAAACCTCTTGGTTGCTCTTTTTGGCTGTCCAAGGTATTCTAAGCATTCTTCTGTAAAACCACATCTCTGAGGCCTCTAAAAATTGTTTGGCCTGCCTACCGATTGTCCAGGATTCACAGCCATATGTTAAAACTGGATGTATGTAGCAAGCAAGAATTCTTTTTCTAACCTTCAATGACAAGGATATATTGCACAAGATGTTTTTCATTTTATAAAATGGAGTTTTTGCCTGTCCAGTTCTGTTTCTTATTTCAGTTATGCATCTTCCATGTAATCTTATCCATGTGCCCAGATACTTAAATTTCTATTCTTGTCCTAAGATAACACCAATGACTTTTATTACACATTTAAGAATAATTTGTTTCTTTGATACCACCATTACTTCTGTCTTCCCATTTTTCGAACTGAGGCCCATTCTTCCACTTTCTAACACCACAATGTCTATCATTTCCTGTAATTCTTTCTGACTTGTTTGCTATCAAGACTGTGTCATCAGCATTACGTAAATTGTTTATATTGTGCCCACCAACCACATATCAATTAAAGATCTCATTATATATTCACTGTATATTGAAAACAAATCAGGTGAAAGTATACATCCTTGTAGTACGCCTCTCTTTATGCTTTGAAATGTACCTAAACAGTTGTTTATTCTTATAGCTGATGTTTGCTGCAAATACACATTCTTCATTATTCGTAGATCTATCCCATCACTGTTTTTTTTTTCTAATAGTTTGATTACTTCTTCATGCTTCACACAGTCAAATGCTTTTTTATAGTCTCTGAAGCATGTGTACAAATCAGTCTTTACTTCTTTAGCTATTTCTGACAATGTCCTTAGGATGTAAATGGCATTGTTTGTACCTTTTGCCTTCTACAAATCCACATTGTTCATCGATGATTTCTGGTTTAATTTTGTTTCTTATTCTTCTCATAATTATTCTCAGTAAAATCTTTGTCATGTGATTCATAAGACTTATTGTGCGATGGTCTTCACACTTTAAAGTGCCTGGTTTCTTTGGCAGAGCTATAAATATGGATTTTAAAAGGTGATTTGGAATATACCCACTATTATAAATATCATTTAAAAGTTTAGTTATTATTTCAATTCCAAAATTTCCCAGTGCTTCGATTTCTTCCAGTGAGATGTTGTCTGGCCCGGGTGCTTTTCCTTTCTTCATATGATGCATTGCATTCTCAACTTCTGCAGTCATTATTGGTGGACCATCACTGTTGGTCTGCAGTTCTGCATCTGGTCTATTATCATCATACAATTCCCCTATATACTCTGTTCATCTGTTAATTATATTCCTATGTCTCATTAATAAGTCACCATGTTTTGATTTCAAACATCCAGTGTTGTTACGTGTCATCTTTCCTGTTAACATATTTATCTGTTGGTACATGGAATGTGAGTCTTTCCTGTTGTTTTCTTCAATCTATGTACACATTTGATTCAGCCATGCCTCTTTAGCCACTTTGCATTTGTTCACTATTTCTTGTTGTATTCTAGAGTATTCTTCTTTATCATTCTTTTTCTTTCTTCTTTCATCCATCAACTGCAGAATTTCGGTTGACATCCATTTCTTTTTTTCAACTCTATGGGTTGGTGGGATTGTCTCTTTTGATGTCTGCTGAATTGACTCACGCAACATATCCCACTGTTCACCAATAGTCTGTATAATTTTCATTGCATTATACCGGTTTTGTACAGTGACATTGTACTGTATATATATATATATATATATATATATATATATATATATATATATATATATATATATATATATATATATATATATATATACATAAAGTAATGAGAGAAGAGGAATAAACACAGAAGCCTACATGATCAGGAGAACTGGGTCAGAAGCATTGTCCTGTCCCGAAAACTGACTTTTTTTTTTTCGTGTTCAGCGTCATAGTGGCATTGATCATAAGTGATCAAACATTTAACAGAAGTCAGGTGACTAAAAATTAACCACAGAAACATAGATAAACAGGCAGGCTGGCAGAGGCAGACAGACAGACAAATAAACAGACAGACAGACAGACAGAAAATCAAACATATAAATCCTCAACAAAGTGTAATTCAACATCTTACACGAAGTCACGTAGAACTTATATACTGTCGTCGTCATTAACCTCTTCATCAACATCGTGTTGCGACCTTTACAGGACCCTCAGGGCTGGCAATCTATTTTTGATTGAATCAGGTAGTCAAGTCAATGCTGCTCCAACTTTACAGCAAACGGGTCACCCCCCCCCCCCCAATCACTGCTCCGTTCATGTGCCAGCCAAACCCACACAGAATGTCTGTCACTGTCCCGTGTTAAAACAAGGGGAGAAGGAGGAGGGGTGGGGGTGGGGGAGAAGAAATGAGTTCATCTTCAATGGAAGCAGCAGTTACAACTGTTCAGTTGTTGCACACGCAATCAGTCGCATAGGACACCACCATGTTCTTTAGCAACAGGCCTCTCGTCACTTTCTGAATCTGTAGTTCACAACACAAACTACTGTGGACACCGTCGTAAAGCATTGTAAATCAATTCCGCAGCTCAAGGTGTCTCACCATGTACTCAACTCAATAGCTATGCGACGAAAAATGTATCATTCCAGTCGACACATGGAGAAAACCCAACTGCTATTGTCGGATCGAAAAGTTGCACCCATCTAAAGACTAGAAGGCCGCCTATCCACAATACTGACCGGAAGTCTAGCTATATTCATTTATTCTTCTCTAGCCGGTGGAATCTGTTATATATCACTGATTGTTTCCAGTTTAAAATTGTTTGGCTTCACTCATCAACATTATAAGTTTATGCATCTCTTAGTAAATTGCTTTGCGCAGACACACGAAATCTGAAATATTTCATCTGGCTTTTGTTATTTTGTTCTACAGATGAAATCATGTCTAATCCTGGCGCTGATGTTCCAGTGTGGTAAGATTGTTGTTTGTGTTGTCCATCTGAGTTTTGGGACCCATTTGGTGGTAAGGTGGGAAAGTTTAGGGGGTGGGGGGATTGAGGGGAAGGGGAGTGTGGACAATAGATCCACCGCTACTTACCTGCATGTCGTAAAAGGCGAATGATTAGGAATGTGCTGAAATCTGTTTTGAAAGCAGAGATAAAACATAGATGAAATAAAGCAAATCAAGTCATTCAGTAGACGTAATAAATTTTGCTGAACGCACGTGAAAATAGAAGACACCAAAAGAGAAGTTTAAATAAAGTAGTTATTACCAACATTGGTAGAAATGAAATGCCCACAACAAATCCTAATTGCCACGAGAATGTTGAGGGCAAGATATTCTTGACACGCAGGCTCACTCAGTATTTGACGGAGAACAAATACATTGATACAACGGTTCCGAAGGTGGAATCCCAGGCGTTCCTGGGTGCCTTGAGCACGCGACCATGATCTGGGAAACTATCTAGAGAGCTAAGGCAGAGAGAACCAAGTTGAATGTGGTATGGCTAGACTTCGCCAACGTTTATAGATCGGTACCCCATAAGTGATTGTAGCAGACCCTTCGCGTGTTCCACGTACCGACACAGATCACCGAAATAATAGAGCAAAATTTCTCAAAGTTCGACATACGCTTCTCTACTCCAACTGTTGCCCGGCTCTCAAGTGTAGTTGGCATAACCAGATTGCGCGGAGACCTGGTGACGAACTTCTTGTGGTCCGGGTTCACTCCCGGGGGTAGGCAGAAAAGCTCCATTTCTCCCAGATTGACGGTATTTACAATGGAATCAAGGCCGATATCCATAATACCGAGTCTAAGTGTTAACAACTCATTGCTTCTAAATACTAAAACAAACAAACTACTCCCACTTTTACTACGAGGTGGACTGAGGCTGGAATAGTAATGGGATGTACGATTTTGCCAATACTCTTCCTAATGGCCATGCGGGTCATGTTAGACGGGGCTGTGGGCAAGGCCTTCAAATTGGAGACCACTGATACCGAAACTGCGTCCATTTATAGATTGAAACAACTTTCATAACGGGCAATGAGGAAGATGTCCGCTCGAATCTGAAGAGGTTGGATCACGTTGTCGAATGGTGTGGCATGCGGTTCAAGCTGCAGAAATCAAGAAGTTTGTCAGTCCTCAAGGGCAAACTAGCGGCAGTCAATTTCAAGGTGACAAGAACAAGAATACTCATGGTTCTGGAGGAACCGGTGAAGAACCTGAAAGAGTTAGCGGATATTGTGAGCCAAGCAAAGATGAGGGCCAACGCGAGGGCCAGTCCTACCGTCGCCACCACGCGCTTTCAGAAGACTGGGCAGATTTCTAAAGGTGAAGATAGTACGGTCGTATACGCTCCATCGATATTTGACTGTTCGAAGGACTGGTTACTGTCTGTAGACCTGCCTGGTTTCGAAAAGTACACAGATTCGACCCGGAAGACTGGCCTGAGATTAGAAATAGCTCTGCACTCTGGGAAAAAACGCCAGCTCACCCTGATAGAGTTGACCGAGCCGTACGAGATAGAAGAAAATCACCTATACAAGCTCGAAAAGTACGGTCAGCTCGTGGCCGGTCTGAGGAAAGACGAATTGTACACAGTTAGAATCTTAGCCGTGGAGGTAGCGCAAGAGGTCTCAACTCTACTTCCACACAAAATGTGCTAATGCAGCTGGGTTTGAAAGGAAACGAACTTAAAATATCACTAAAACAACTATGCGAAGCTGCTGAAAAAGATTTAAACTGTCTTTGGACACAACAGAACGTCGTAGGGGAGGGGTCCGGGACACTAGTGGAAACGAACTTTTCATGCCTATTAAGCAAAAGTGTCCGATAATTGTCTGCCAGTCTCTCTGCCAAAGTCTAACAACTGTGTGATGAACTGATTGTCACTCTGGTAATTAAGGTAGGCGGTTAATTGGCTACGGTGACAATATAACACAAAAATCTCACAATACCTGTTTCGAAGTCACCATATTGTCTTGTCCCTGCCTGAGAGTCCAATAAAGTGCAGTAGGGGATGATCGTGGCCTGGAGTCATGACCCGAGTGGGCTCACCTTCCGAAATTATGTAGGAAGTAATGGGCCAAAACAATCGTCTATGGGGGATCTTTCTTCTGATGAACGGTGGACCCCTGCTGTGTATGCTCCCCTGTAGAGTTCTTTTTATCAGTAAAATACAGTACAGTAAAGTGAATTATAGTAACGGAAGATATAGTAAAGTAAAATACAGTACAGTAAAGTGAATTATAGTAACGGAAGATATAGTAAAGTAAAATACAGTACAGTAAAGTGAATTATAGTAACGGAAGATATAGTAAAGTAAAATACAGTACAGTAAAGTGAATTATAGTAACGGAAGATATAGTAAAGTAAAATACAGTACAAAGTGAATTATAGTAACGGAAGATATAGTAAAGTAAAATACAGTACAGTAAAGTGAATTATAGTAACGGAAGATATAGTAAAGTAAAATACAGTACAGTAAAGTGAATTATAGTAACGGAAGATATAGTAAAGTAAAATACAGTACAGTAAAGTGAATTATAGTAACCGAAGATATAGTAAAGTAAAATACAGTACAGTAAAGTGAATTATAGTAACGGAAGATATAGTAAAGTAAAATACAGTACAGTAAAGAGAATTATAGTAACGGAAGATATAGTAAAGTAAAATACAGTACAGTAAAGTGAATTATAGTAACCGAAGATATAGTAAAGTAAAATACAGTACAGTAAAGTGAATTATAGTAACGGAAGATATAGTAAAGTAAAATACAGTACAGTAAAGTAAAGTAAATTATAGTAACGGAAGATATAGTAAAGTAAAATACAGTACAGTAAAGTGAATTATAGTAACGGAAGATATAGTAAAGTAAAATACAGTACAGTAAAGTGAATTATAGTAACGGAAGATATAGTAAAGTAAAATACAGTACAGTAAAGTGAATTATATTAACGGAAGATATAGTAAAGTAAAATACAGTACAGTAAAGTGAATTATAGTAACGGAAGATATAGTAAAGTAAAATACAGTACAGTAAAGTGATTTATAGGAACGGAAGATACAGTAAAGTAAAAAACAGTACTGAAAAGTGAATTATAGTAACGCGAGGTATAGTAAAGTAAAATACAGTACAGTAAAGTGAATTAAAGTAACGCGAGGTATAGTAAAGTAAACAACAGTACTGAAAAAGAGATCAAAAGGTATTTATAATTTTTTACTCATTTAATATGTTTTATGTATATTATAACATTTATTCGCTTTTCAGCACCTTATAATTATTAATTTTATTATTAATACTAATACGCTTATTATTATTACAAAGTTAAACAAGGATTAAGTTTATTAAACGATCTCCCTCCCACCTCAATGGAACATTTGTAAAGGGGAGGGCGGGGGACGAGGGGGAGCCATTGCTTCCTGTGTTAGCGTTTATTCTTGCGTATGCGAATGCAATTATTCCCTACTAGGACTGGACTATGAGCGATCAACACCACGTGACACAAGGTGCAATACGTCATCGCACGGATGAGCATCTTCCAGGTCAAATCCAAGACAGGCTAGTCAAGTTGTTTGCGGAATAATACTCAATGATTTTGGTAAAGGAGCCAAAACACCAGAAGTTAAAACATGTTTAATTTTTGATTGAAATTCTCTATCACGTCTTTAAACATTTACACACACAAGCACATGCACAGGCACACAAACAGACACACACACACACACATACACACACACACACACACACATATATATATATATATATATATATATATATATATATATATATATATATATATATATATACACACACACGGTTCGTACATTACATTTGATCAGAACTGAAATTCTTTCCCTATGACATCTGGTAAACTAGTAATCTTAGTTTCAGCTTCATAGCAAACGGGTCACCCCATAGCAGATCCGCTCCTGTGCCAACGAAAAGCACCCAGGATGTTTATCACAGTCCCTTGTGGAATGATTGACAGACTGCTGTCTCAGCATATCTAGCATACACATGCATTAAAAGCATACGGTAGCCATCCGAAGTGCAAGCACTAACAGTCCGACATTAGAAATGCAGTTATCATTTTTGATGGTAGCAGAAGTCACCAAAATATCAACAGCTGCACACGCGATCAATTTTGAGTACATAATGGCCCTACCAATATTGCGACAACCGGCATCGCCCCATTTTCTGAATCTACAATTCACACCACGTTGGTCACAGTCAAAAAACATTCCAAATGAAATCCGCAGCTCACATTGTCACGCCATGCACTTAACTCAGAAGCTAGGCAACAAAACTATATCCTTCCAGTCTACAAATGGAACAAAAATGCAACGGCCACCGTCAGGCAGAAGCAAAACATTTTGCCTCGGCTCAAAACAGTGGCTGTGCCTAGCGTCCATTTTGACCCGAAGCATTATGTGAGGGTTTATAAACTTTCACCCCCGGTCACACCCTCACTATTAGCTGGGGAAGGCACTTAGGCCATTACATCCACCAGCAAGCGTCGCCCCAACAACGACCTGACTGCCTTCGTTAACGACTGTTCACCCAACAGCCATGCAGTTCTTTGGCACGAAGGAGACACCTTGAACTTGGGTTTGGACTGCCGACTCCCTACAAGAAGATGAATGTATTCAGCAAGCATACTCAAACGAGCAGTGGTTATAACACACACACGCACACACACACATATATGCATATACATTCACTCATTATCTGCCACCCGCTTGCTTGCTGGTGCAGCACACATGACTATATTTATATAAGTATATATATATATATATATATATATATATATATATATATATATATATATATATCGGAAGAGAGAGAGAGAGAGAGTTAGACAAGAGGAGAATCAGACTGGATGACAAAAAATATTTGAGACACTGACACAGGGGATTCCCTATGCACACAAGGTCGGCATTACTGACTCCAAAAAGGGGACAGTGAATTCAATTGGCTCAGTCAGAAAATATACACTCCCTGCTGTGACAAAAAGTTGGCTGTAATAGAGAGCTGCCGTAGAAAAGTGCAACCAAGGGACGGTTTCAGAAAGAGATGCATACTTTGTGGTAGGGTAACATCGCTTGAACAATGTATTCTGCAAGCCACAGAAGTTGCATTCACATTTTCTAGGTTCTAACAATAGTAATACAGTAATACACTAGCGATGACTAATAATAGTCATTAACAGCCCAGCCAATACATACATAAATCAGCGTAGACAGAAAGAGAGAGAGAGATGGAGAGAGAGAGAGAGAGAGAGAGAGAGAGAGAGAGAGAGAGAGAGAGAGAGAGAGAGAGAGATCACCCTATGACATGATTGCTGTAACATTTTTTTCCCCGCACAGTTTGTTACAAAGCTGTAGCGGCCACTTCTGGTTCGTGAAATTAATGTCCTGGAGCAATAAATGTGATCTCATCATCAACTTATCGTTGAAGTTTTCAAGAAAGAGCTATCTGATATTTTAATTTTGTCAAACAGAAAGAAAATATTTCTGCAGCTGCTTAGAAATTAGGCTTGTCTGCAGTACACTCCCACAGTTTAAGTTTGAACACAATGCCAAAATTTAAAATATTGATGAAACATTTCTAAAGCGTAGTAAAACACCAAAGTACAGTTTTACTCGACAAAGTTCCAATTGTACCAAATGTGTACGAAAGTACCAACCTCAACCTCAATATATGTGTCTGCTTTATATATATATATATATATATATATATATATGAAACAAACACACAAACATTGATTTATATATATATATATATATATATATATATATATATATATATAAATCAATGTTTGTGTGTTTGTTTCACCCTTATAGACTCGGAAACTACTGAACCGATTTAGCTGAAATTTTCAGGACATGTTTGTTGTGATACCGGATTTTGAACCGTCGTGGTTTGAAATTCAACCTGTCACTGTTAAAGATAGGTGACCACAATTAATGCCAAAATATACGCAACTAATATTTATAACTTTAGTGATTTCTAATTATAGCCACGTTAGTAATTGCGCATGCGCCGTATTTACCATTCGCCGGCGAGTTATACGTGCAGCCAACGCCTTCTCTAATACTAATACATAGAGTAGGTCGTGGTACAGCAAACAAGACTATCTCTATATTTGCCACAATAACCATATTAAACACGATTTCTATTTTCTTTTTTTTTTTTTCAAACAACCTTCGATGGGGGGGGGGGGGGGGGGGGCCGATCGAGGACTATCTCGACGTCGGGGGAGACAGTGACTGCGACATTAACTTCATTAACTGTATTAGACACGTGCGATTTCTATTTCATTAACATATCTGGAGTATCTGTCTAGGAGAAAACAATTGCCTGCGGTTTTGAATTGTGTTTTAATCGCGACACAGTGGTAGGGACACATATGTCTAATAGTTGTGTTTTCTTTTTGTTTTCCGATTAAGTGGCTGCTTGGTCGAATGGTTAGAACACTGGGTTCAAGTGCGGTAGACCTGGGTTCGAATCCGCAGTAGTTAATTTTTTTTTTTACCCTGGACTAAAATAATATCCTCATCTGCTCTGTCGTGGTGACAGCACTAGCCATGTTGCCTTAATATTTAAAAAAAAAAAAAAAAAAAAAAAAAAAAAAAACAGTAAATGGGTAAACCATTTGATAATTAAATTTGACCATTTCGCATACTTATGATTGCATTGTTAAACTTTCCGATTGCATGGTTACGCTGAAATTTTATAGATTTTCATTTATTTTCATTTAGATTTAGTTATTTCATCTGTGTTGGAATTTTAAGCTGTGCTGTTTACAATGGCGTTCATTTCCTAATTATGGTTTTTTTTTCCTGTGTTCATTTGCTTTTCAAGTGTTGTTTTTTCTTCCTCCCAACTACTTCAATGTGGGAAAGAGTTGTCGGTGAATTTGGGGGGAGGGGGGTGCAAACTATTAACTGAGAGAGCTTTAAGTCACAGTAACTGCTTTACCCACTTAAAGTGGCAGCAGCAGTAATAGTTGTGGTTGGGCTGTTACACCATAGTGCTATCATGTGAAGACCGCCGGTAAGGTTATGGCGTTCTTCTGTCGGCAAGTGAAATTATACATCCTAACCTGACCTGTCTGTGGCGACAGCACTAGCCATGCGGAACCAAATCTTCTGGCTCACGACTCTCTGTCTACTCCGATGGTAACACAGATAGCAATGACATTATTTTAGTAGTTGTACTGGTACTTGAAGGATGATGTGGTAAATATTTCACTAGCCCTATTCACTACCTTTTACAATTCCTGCTCCTTATTTTAGTCCAGATGGACAGGGATGTCAATGTCAGTTACAGCAACAACAAAATATCGCCAGTTAGTGATTTTCAAATCCTTCGAAGAGGGAGAGAGCAGTTATCGATGGAAGAGGGGAAGGGAGGGGGGTAATGACTTAAATTTAAGAGAACTTAAAGAGCTTTACACGTGATTTTCAAGTTCTCATTACCTAATTTGTTTATATTTTACTAACGCTACCTCCGCTTTTCTATTTTTTACGACTTACTTTGTTATTTACAAGCACAGTTGTAGCTTTACTTCCATCTCCTATAAAAATACAAACAGCTTTAGCATGTGATAACCAAATAACCACTTTTGTAACCAGTTTTATTAGCTGTGGTTTAGCTGTTGCTCTGTACATCGCTAGCGTGAAGGGAAGACACATTTCTATGTTCTCTATTTTCCATGTAGTCAAATTACGCCACAGCAACGCGTGGCCGGGTACAGCTAGTCTATATATATAAAAATCAATGTTTGTGTGTTTGTTTTACCCCTAAAGACTCGGAAACTACTGAACCGATTTAGCTGAAATTTTCAGGACATGTTTGTTGTGATACCGGATTTTGAACCGTCGTGGTTTGAAATTCAACCTGTCACTGTTAGAGATAGGTGACCACAATTAATGCCAAAATATACGCAACTAATATTTATAACTTTAGTGATTTCTAATTATAGCCACGTTAGTAATTGCGCATGCGCCGTATTTACCATTCGCCGGCGAGTTATACGTGCAGCCAACGCCTTCTCTAATACTAATACATAGAGTAGGTCGTGGTACAGCAAACAAGACTATCTCTTTATTTGCCACAATAACCATATTAAACACGATTTCTATTTTCTTTTTTTTTTTTCAAACAAACTTCGATTGGGGGGGGGGGGGGGGGGGGGGCAATCGAGGGACTATCTCGACGTCGGGGGAGACAGTGACTGCGACATTAACTTCATTAACTGTGTTAGACACGTGCGATTTCTATTTCCTTAACATATCTGGAGTATCTGTCTAGGAGAAAACAATTGCCTGCGGTTTTGAATTGTGTTTTAATCGCGACACAGTGGTAGGGACACATATGTCTAATAGTTGTGTTCTCTTTTTGTTTTCCGATTAAGTGGCTGCTTGGTCGAATGGTTATAACACTGGGTTCAAGTGCGGTAGACCTGGGTTCGAATCCGCAGTAGTTAATTTTTTATTTTACCCCGGACTAAAATAATATCCTCATCTGCTCTGTCGTGGTGACAGCACTAGCCATGTTGCCTTAATATAAAAAAAAAAAAAAAAAAAAAAAAAAAAAAAAAAACAGTAAATGGGTAAACCATTAGATAATTAAATTTGACCATTTCGCATACTTATGATTGCATTGTTAAACTTTCCGATTGCATGGTTACGCTGAAATTTTATAGATTTTCATTTATTTTCATTTAGATTTAGTTATTTCATCTGTGTTGGAATTTTAAGCTGTGCTGTTTACAATGGCGTTCATTTCCTAATTATGGTGTTTTTTTTTCCTGTGTTCATTTGCTTTTCAAGTGTTGTTTTTTCTTCCTCCCAACTACTTCAATGTGGGAAAGATTTGTCGGTGAATTTGGGGGGAGGGGGGTGCAAACTATTAACTGAGAGAGCTTTAAGTCACAGTAACTGCTTTACCCACTTAAAGTAGCAGCAGCAGTAATAGTTGTGGTTGGGCTGTTACACCATAGTGCTATCATGTGAAGACCGCCGGTAAGGTTATGGCGTTCTTCTGTCGGCAAGTGAAATTATACATCCTAACCTGACCAGTCTGTGGCGACAGCACTAGCCATGCGGAACCAAATCTTCTGGCTCACGACTCTCTGTCTACTCCGATGGTAACACAGATAGCAATGACATTATTTTAGTAGTTGTACTGGTACTTGAAGGATGATGTGGTAAATATTTCACTAGCCCTATTCACTACCTTTTACAATTCCTGCTCCTTATTTTAGTCCAGATGGACAGGGATGTCAATGTCAGTTACAGCAACAACAAAATATCGCCAGTTAGTGATTTTCAAATCCTTCGAAGAGGGAGAGAGCAGTAGTCGGTGGAAGAGGGGAGGGGAGGGGGGTAATGACTTAAAATTTAAGAGAACTTAAAGAGCTTTACACGTGATTTTCAAGTTCTCATTACCTAATTTGTTTATATTTTACTAACGCTACCTCCGCTTTTCTCTATTTTTACGACTTACTTGTTATTTACAAGTACAGTTGTAGCTTTACTTCCGTCTCCTATAAAAATACAAACAGCTTTAGCATGTGATAACCAAATAACCACTTTTGTAACCAGTTTTATTAGCTGTGGTTTAGCTGTTGCTCTGTACATCGCTAGCGTGAAGGGAAGACACATTTCTATGTTCTCTATTTTCCATGTAGTCAAATTACGCCACAGCAACGCGTGGCCGGGTACAGCTAGTATATATATATAAATCAAAGTTTGTGTGTTTGTTTGGTCTCTATAGACTCGGAAACTACTGAACCGATTTAGCTGAAATTTTCAGGATATGTTTGTTTTGATACCGGATTTTGAACCATCGTGGTTTGAAATTCAACCTGTCACTGTTAGAGATAGGTGACCACAATTTATGCCATAATATTCGCAACTAATATTTATAACTTCAGTGATTTCTAATTATAGCCACGTTAGTAATTGCGCATGCGCCGCCGTAGTCAGAACGCAAGGCTTCCGCCATTCGCCGGCGAGTTACGTGCAGCCAACGCCTTAATACATAGAGTAGGTCGAGGTACCGCAAACAAGACTGTCTCAATTTTTGCCACAAAAACTATATTAAACACGATTTCTTTTTTCTGTTTTTTTTCCAAACAACCTTCGATAGTGGGGGGGGGGGGGGGGGGGGGGCTATCAAGGACTATCTCGACGTCGGCGCAGACATTGACTGCGTCATTAACTTCATTAGACAGGTGCGATTTCCATTGTCTTTCTTTTCTAAAAACCTTTGATGAGGGAGAGGGTACTAGGTGGATTTAGTTGTGGGGGGCGGGGGGGGGGGTGGGGGGATCAAAGACTATCTTATATTACGCCACAGCAACGCGTGGCCAGGTACAGCTAATATATATATATATAATATATATATATATATATATATATATATATATATATATATATATATATGTGTGTGTGTGTGATACAAATAAATTGTTGTTAATTTTTAAGGAAAATAAAAATAAATTATGTGTGTGAAAAATCACACATTTTATAGTATAGGATCATTTAGGTCTCCATGAAAAGACAACTGAATTTGGGAACAATTGTGTTCATTTATTGAAGCCCTTGTAGATTGTGAGGTCCTCAGCTACAACTTACTATCTAATGCCTAGATACAACACTACCCATGTCGGAAATGGTCTGGGCTTGTGTGTAATTGTGTACCTTTATTCCAGCTCTTGGGGCCTGTTGGCTTGGCTGGGTGGAATTCAAAGGAGTTTGCTACAGCTTCAACCCTGACTATCAACCGTGGCTGAGCGCTCAGGTAAGTTGCTGTAACCCTGACTCTCTACCATGGCTGAGTGCTCAGGTAAGTTGTTGTAACCCTGACTCTCTACCGTGGCTGAGTGCTCAGGTAAGTTGCTGTAACCCTGACTCTCTACCGTGGCTCAGTGCACAGGTACGTTGCTGTAACCCTGACTCTCTATCGTTGCTGAGCGCTCAGGTAAGTTGCTGTAACCCTGACTATCTACTGTGGCTCAGTGCTCAGGTAAGCTGCTGTAACCCTGACTCTCTACCATGGCTGAGTGCTCAGGCAAGTTGCTGTTTTTAAAGTGGCAGGAAATTATAGTGAAGAAAAAAGTTGGTAAGAAAGAACAAACAGTTTATGTTAGCTTTACAAAATCGATCACAAAAAACAAACAAAGGATGATGCGGCGATTAGCCTCTATCAGCACATTAAGAACAACACAGTACACATACACAAATATGCTCTAACTATGAAGTGACTACATGGGACTTTAATGTACAAAATAAATGATACTTTTCCTGGTGAAAATATTCCTTCAAGAGGATGTCAAGGACAGATACTGGCCTAAATATCACCAACGCGTGGACGGGGAGCGAAAAAAACGGGGTCAGTATAAATAGGAAATGGGCGGGGTAGACGCACACAAACACAACAGCGAAAACTGAGTGTCTAAAGAGGAAGGGAGGGGTTGGCCAATAAGGCATAACCAGAGTTGGGTTGTGGGGATGACACAGGTCCATCCGCACGGAATAAGTTGCTTTAACCCTGACTCTCTACCGTGGCTGAGCGCTCATGTAAGTTGCTGTAACCCTGACTCTCTACCGTGGCTGAGTGCTCAGGTAAGTTGCTGCTATTTCAGGTAATTTCTTGATTGAGGTTTCTTGTGTAACCATTATAGGACGTCTCAGAACTAAACCCGGCACTTTGTGGTTGTTTATTATGATAAACGGCAATTTATTACGTTCAGTAGTTTGCCATTGGTTACTTAACGGTCGGCTGTCGATACCGTTGTCAAAAATAAAGAATGCCAAATCTCCCATTTCTTGCCATTCAGCGTATAATAACAGTAGGTAGTAGCTGGAAAATATAATGAGAAATGTCAAAAATTTCCTACAAAAGGCTTGTGACAGTTATCATCCGCTCAAAATTAGTGGCAACCCTATTCCGGAACTTCGCTTTGCAGATGACACAGTCCTCCTTACGAACAGCGTAAAGGAAATGGAACATTTAATATTGTCTGTCCAAAAGCACAGTGACGGTCAAAATCTGTTCTTGAATTTAAAGAAAACCAAAATAATGTAAACAGATAAAACTGTCTGTCCCCAAAAATAACAATAAATTGTAGAGAAATACAAAATGTCACAAACTTTGAATATCTAGGCTCTATAATAAATAGCAATGGAGACTGTCTGACCGAAATTAAAAGAAGGATGGCCATAGGAACGCAAAGATTAAACAACCTGAAAGTCTATGGTTAAGCACCAGCGAGGAAATCAAAATTAGAATTTTGAGAGCATGCATCTGCCCTGTGGCAACATACGGATGTGAGTCGTGGACTATCTCCCAGTCCTTAAGAAAGAGAATAGGAGCTTTGCTGAAATGCTATAGAAAGATTCTCATAATATCTTAGACGAAAAAGAAAAGAAATACTGAAAAATTTGAACACCAAGGAAGATTGGCTTATAAGTAGCATCCTGTCTTGGAAGCTGAAATATTTTGATCCTACCAAGGGCCACGACGGATTTGAAAAAAATTATAGCAGGAAGCATGGTACCAGGAAGGAGGGGCAGGGCCGATCACCACGAAGATGGGCGCACGATATAAGTGGCTCCTTGAGTATGAAAGTAGATGAGGCGAGAGAGCTGAGAGACAGTTTCGTTCAGGCAGACCGTGATAAGAGAGACGTTCCACAGTTCCGCAAAGGACCAGCTACATGATGATGATTAGTTGGGATCCAATACCCAATCGCAGAATTATGAAGTGACATCGCAATGTCTAGGCCAAAAACACAATTCCCCATTCACAAACTTTTAGTAGGTTTAAAAGACAAGTAAAGTTAAGGGCCTCTGTCCACGTCTTCTGGCTAACAGGGCATACTGGGCTGGACCTTTATTTTCTAGATCAATCGGCACTCGGCGGGTGATGTGGTCAACATCCAGCCGCTCGCCTTGACCACACACAAAAAGTCCTTCTATGTCAGGACCAAAACCTTCGACCTTCATTCTGGGATGTACAAAAGATACCCCAGTGGTATGTATGCGATATATATACTTGCACTGTCTACTACTGCAGATAGGCTCAAAGTTCTGCAAGCAAAGTCATATCTCAGTGTAGCTGCAGACAAGAAAAACCTCCTGCATGAAGCCCTGTGTAGAGCTAAGGGTCAAAGACTGGAATGAGGAAGGTCTTGCATGGCGCAAGCTGAAGACACAATCAGACGTGGGCAGGCTTGATACTTTTGAGCGACGAGAGAAGTGGGTCAAGGTGACCCAGTAAGTTTCAGACTTGTGTAGGGTTCTAATCACTTTAGGTCGTGAGTGAAGAGACTGGCCAGCTGGTGCTGCAGAATCAGAAGTTCAACAAATGATTTATAACGATTCCCGCCAAAGTGATGTGATTGTATATGCAGATGGCTCTGTGTTGAGGGGCAGACGAAGTGCATGTGGGTTTATAGCAAAGGCAAATAGACGTCGCCTAGTGCAGCAAAGCCCTGCATATGATATCACAACGTCTGGTTTAGGAATGGAGGCGGAGGCAGGCTCTGCTGCCTTCCGCTGGCTTGAGAATCAGCTGTAAACATGCAGTGATTGTTACTGACTCAGAGAGCATGTTAAGAAAAGGGAAAACAGGCATGATTCGGGCAGAGTGGAGAGCATCACTTCAGAGGTCCCGGGTAGTTAGCATCCTTTGAATATTTCTTCTAGGGAAATGAGCACGCAAGTAAACTTGCCGGTTCTGCACTACACGGTGGTGAACTGATGTATGACAAGTTAGATAATGTAAGGGCCCTTTGGGAGCAAGTTAACAGTGCGGAGGCGAAGATAGACCATTACAGTCTAAGGAGAATGGCGCTGTGAGGAGTAAACAGGGGATCTGGCCGACGCTCAAAATTCAGGGAAAGTATATGGCGGATACACAATCAGATGGTTACTGGTACGTTTGGAAGTGAAATTCTTCGCTTGTTGTTGAAGATGGGGACTGAGCACTTATGGGAGTGTCCCGAGGGCTGTGATGTCAATTCCTTTTTTAATATTCAACATTCAACATTGTATAGAGCTGGCATTCCCAGCATCGATACCAACCTGATGCACTCATAGATTCGATGGGCAGGTCACCTCGTCCGCTCCATCGAGACCAACGGTTGCCAAAACTAATCGTGTATAATAGATAAGGCCAGTAAAAAACCCGCTAAAGGCATCATATAAAGCCGTTAAATACACTGATCGTCCGCACCTCTCGTCGTCCGCTTGATCGCTAACGCTCCATTCGTCGCCGGATTCTCGATAACTAGATACTCGAAACCGATTCATTAGATTTTCGGCTGAGTCAGTCTTGACTAGTTATCTTGGTCGGCGCTTCGTTTGGGTTTTAGCAGCCCGTTTACGTACCATTATCAAAGCGACTGCCTTGAATACTGTTAGGAACGCACCATTAGAGTCATTCTCAACAAGGTTTGCCGAATCTTCAGAGACCAAGCTATCGCAAGTCGTCTGATAATTACCGCCTTGCCAGATGCCTCTACTTCATTATGGGCCTTGAAAAAAACCAGTCAACAGAAACAGCGACATTACGGCACCACTCGGCCGACATCTGCGAACATGGAAGACGCACATATCTTTGCGCCAGCCCAGACGGAGAAGACGAAGCCGACACCTGAAGACGCCCCAGTCGAGACCCAATTACCAGCTGAAGTTGTCACTACCTAGAAGCCGACCTCAAGATGACGAAGAAAGCGAACGCCGAAACAACAGAAGAACTAAAAGAAAACCAGATACGCCTACTGTCTGAGGTCGCCACTATCAAGAAAGAATTGATAAAAACCAAAGGAAAGCTATCCAAGTTAAATAAAGAATTTGCTAAACTGAACTCTGCACTCCAAGCCACAAACAAAGTGATAGACGCAAGACAAAACGCAAAAAAAAAAAAAAAAAGAAAGAAAAAGGCAGATCCACGACAAATACTCTGAAACCGCCAACCCCGGTGATGAATAGAAGAAATGTATACAGGGCATGAACAATCTCAAGGAATATTTGAAAGACGACTTCGCAAAAGTGCACAGCGAAGTCAAGCATCTCGAGGAGGTTAACCGACAACTTTAACTTTAAAGCATAAGGAACAGCAAAACGAAAATAGCAGCGCACTCAAAAGAAGACGTACCCCACGTGGCACAGAAAACACGATAACCCACAAAAAGCAACCAATAAAACCACGCAAGCCGCCATGACAGCACACAAAACCAGCTCAGCAGCCCGAAAAACCCCACAGCTCGAGACCAGCCAGGCATGTTGATCTACACCTGACCCAATCCCACACCACCCGATTCCAGTGCGTCTTCTTCTTTTTCTTCTCTTCCACCTTGTACCTCATCAAAGTATTGGTGGGAGATGTAATGATTCCAGTGCTGCCCCAGGCAAATGGCCTATCCTTTTCAGGGCGGACCGAGATCCCCTCTCTGCATACAGAAATAGGACAAATCATGTTGATACGTTGCAAACTGCAAAAAAAAAAGGAAACCCAAGCAAAGAAACACAGTCCCAACATAACCGCCGCTCAGTATTAGGGAGGCGATAATTTTTTTTTTAAACCAACGAACTTTAATTACACTTGGAAGGCTGCTGCTACATGTGAACGTTTGTCCGAAGACTTGCGAGGCATCTATAAAGGGAGCAGCGATTTGCGAGGCATCTATAAAGGGAGCAGCGACTTGCGAGGCATCTATAAATAGGGCAGCTGAACAGACAGGCTAGAAAGACCTGTATAACAGCCCTTTGCTTGCAGACACTGTTTCCTGTCATCATTGTTCTAGATCCTTCAGGGCCCGTATTGAGCTTATAAATCATCTGCCAACTTACAGACAATCAGCTATAGTTTCATAAACGGTGAAAGAAAGAGTGATCCTCATCACGAACAACAGCGACAATAATTACATTACACATCAAGTACCGATTGTTATACAAAAAGGTTTTTCTAGCTGGTGGCACTCACACAAAAAGCTGCTTCAGTTCTCTGCCATTTATCAATTTCATTTTCAGGCTTCGTGTAAACTGTACGGTGCCCGACTGATTCAAGTCGATAGCAAAGAGAAACAGGAGTGGTTGGTGAAAACGCTGAAAGAGAAAAATCGTATGTAAAATTATTTTTTTTGTTACTGGTTACATGTTGTCCATGTCCACACCAGAGCACATCGTCCCGACCCATTCGTACGCCGTCCTCCCATGCAGCAGCCATCTCAATGTCTCCATGCTCACAGTATTGAGTAGACGTTGACCTGCATATCATCATCTTTTGCCGCGAAACCGGTTTCGGCTTGCTTGTCCTCGTTTGACACCTATTTCCAGCAAGTGGTTCATTGTCTCCGATTCCTTCAAATTGATTTCAAAAGTTTGCGTTGTTATGTTATCACAATCGTCTTTGAATCTTGGGATTTGTGCTCAGTGCTCCAATGCAGTAGTCACTCCAAGCTAGCTCTACTGATTGTTTCTGTGTTCAAAATATTATCTAAGGTATACATTGAATTCATCATCATAGTAATTATTATCGTCAGGATCATTGTCGCCGTTAACGTTTTTGTTATTGCTCTCTGTCTGCCCCTCATCAGCCATTACAGATCCAGGAAGTCTTGACACTGCTGCATGGTTTAGAAATCAACGGAGCCATACTTTTTCCTTTAAAAAATGACATTCTCTGTCAGGTTTACCTAGCTTGGAATGGCTACAAGGAAAAGTAATAGGGAGTAAAGGAGGCTGGACCGATGTTAGCATCACCCACAAATGCCGGTTGGTTTAAAGTTATAGGACTAGCCCTTTATGTCCTATACACTTGCCGGCGGGGAAAAGGGTCTTTTACTACGAATCCATTTTGCGGTATTGATCACATGTGTGTGTGTGTGTGTGTGTGTGTGTGTGTGTGGTGTGTGTATGTGTATATGTGTGTGTGTGTATAATTTCCATGAATGATATTTTGGCAGCTTACCATGTCTCCCAAAACAAAAATTGACTATAAAAAACTATTTTTAAAACGTTAACGTCAGAGTCGCATTGATCGTAATTCGAATGCCGCCAAAGCCAATTAATTAATTACTTGCTGAAATCGTATGTTGCTCGAGTAGTTCAGTCACAGTTACAATGGTTTGGATATGTACGCCAAATGTGAGACAATCGGGCAGTGTGGCAGGCATGCGAGGCCAAGATTCAGGGAACCAGACCACTAGGGCGCCCCAGGGTCTGCTGGGAAGACGACATCTGACAGTCCATGACTGACTGAGAGAGGACTGGAGTGGAACAAAGTTAAAATTAAAACTACTCTCGCAGAGTGTCGATGTCTCTGGCAAGCGTCTGCATCCCAGGGTAGAGGAGAATCGATTCCGTTCGTGAAATCGGATATATTCGCCTGAACGAAGCTGAGCTACGTACAAAAACAGCAAAAAATATCATATTTGCTAGGATTAGCTTCATTGCACCAACTTTGATCCAACATCACGCGATCTCTCTCTCTCTCTCTCTCTCTCTCTCTCTCTCTCTCTCTCTCTTTCTCTCTGCAAAACGGATAGCTGCTTGCCGAGAGCGTCGCACAAAGCACGAACACTATAGCTCTTGCAATGATCCTTGGGAATTCTCCATAAAAATTTGCAGGGTTGAACTTAACGATACAGCCGTGAAAACACCCCCCGACCTTCAGAACGCCAGGCTATCAGCTTGACCACTTCAGGAACTGAAGAAAGAATGTTGAACAAAAGTGAAAGAAAACTGCGCCAAATTCCTTAGAAAGCATCAGTGAGTAACCCATAGCCCGTACCATTTGAGAGGTCCCAATGTGGCGGCGAGAGACGGATCCACTGCCCCTAGCAAGCATGTCGTAAGAGTCAACTTATTAGGAATGTTTCTTTAGACATTGGAGTGCATCTGCGCGACAGGCAAGGAACCAACAGTCTGCATACATATAAACCACCTATGTGAAACGGAAGTGCAGACAAAACTTAAAGGAGACCAACGTCAAGAATGGAGGAACAACAAGACCTTTACGCCGGAGTTAACATCCGGTGAACTCGAAGAAGAATGAGACAGAGGCGGGGGTCCAAAAGCAACTTGTGGCAAACGTCAAAAGGAAACTAGTCATTTGTGGCCATGTTATGGCAAAAGGGAAATTAGAATATGTTGTGACCACAGGGACGAGTTGTGAAAAGACACACAGAGGAAGACATGGAACGGAGATACAAGCCGTTGGAGACCAGAAGCTTAAGAGAGTCGCCATGACCCTTAGATGATGTTGATATCGGCGACGACGATGATGATAATGAGGTCAACGACTCGGTTAGGTACCACTTTTGAACAATATACAAAAACAGCAGTTTTAAAAAAAGGCTGCTCATTTAGAGAGAATTCCTAGTAATGTTATAACATACACGACTTTCCATGTCGTGTTGCGCTGGTCTTCGTGTCTTTCCACGTTTTGTCACGTGTAATGTCAGTCAATACTGAGAGATAATTTTCCATTCCTTGTGGCGTTGGTAGCCGTGTCTATAACTTCCTGTTTCATGCACTGTCAACAAATTCTGACACAGGCAGTCTTCTATACGTTGTGGCGCTGGTAGTCATGTCTAACCAATACCACATGCCACGTGTACTTTCAGTCATTTCTAGCACAGTTGATCTTCCCTATATCATGGCGTTGGTAGCCATGTATATCCACAACATATCACTCAATTATTCTCTATCATTTCTAACACAGGCGGCCACCCATACCTTGTGACAGTGTAGTCATGTATGTATACAACTTTCTGTTTCTGTACTTGCAATCAGTTCTGACACAGACGATCACCCATGCCTTGAGGCAGTGTAGTCATGTATGTACACAACTTTCTGTTTCTGTACTTGCAATCAGTTCTGACACAGAGGGTATTCACTGTCATGCTGCCAAACTGTCGAGCATTTTCTCCCTTGGTCTTCTTTCATGCCTCTTGTCCCCTCCATATTTCCCACTAGCATGTTGCCATGTTCCCTTCTCATGACATTGTCAGGAATGTAGAATGCCTCATTATGATGTGGACAATTAGTTCTTTTCCTGAGTATATGTCAAGATATCTTCACTACTCTGTTTATCTGCCCAGTGTCACCTAACCATTCGTCTATGAAACCACTAAACTTTCATGTCTTCACTACTCTGTTTTTCTGGGCAGTGTCATCTCATAATTGGTTTATGAAACAACTAAACCTTCATATCTTCACTACTCTGTTTATCTGTCCAGTGTCATCTCATAATTGGTTTAGGAAACAACTAAACCTTCATATCTTCACTACTCTGTTTATCTGCCCAGTGTCATCTCACCATTCGTCTATGAAACAACTAAACTTTCATATGTTCACTACTCTGTTTATCTGCCCAGTGTCATCTCACCGTTCGTCTATGAAACAACTAAATTTTCATATCTTCACTACTCTGTTTATCTGTCCTGTGTCATTTCACCATTGGTCTAAGAAACAACTAAACCTTCATATCTTCACTATTCTGTTTATCTGCACAGTGTCATCTCACCACTCGTCTATGAAACAACTAAATCTTCATATCTTCACTACTCTGTTTATCTGTCCTGTGACATTTCACCATTGGTCTAAGCAACAACTAAACCTTCATATCTTCACTACTCTGTTTTTCTGAACAGTGTCATCTCACCATTTGTCTATGAAACAACCGAACCTTTACATCTTCACTACTCTGTTTATCCGCCCGGTGTTATCTCACCATTGGTCTATGAAACAACTAACCCTTCACATGTTCACTGCTCTGTTTATCTGCCGAGTGTCATCTTACCATTCGTCTATGAATCAACTAAACCCTAATATCTTCACTACTTTGTTTACCTGCTTAGTGTCATCTCAGTATTGGTCTATGAAACAACTAAACCTTCATATCTTCACTACTCTGTTTATCTGCCGAGTGTCATCTCACCATTGGTCTATGAAATAACTAAACCTTCATATCTTAACTACTCTGTTTATTTGTCCAGTGTCATCTCACCATTGGTCTATGAAACAACTTAATCTTCATATCTTCACTAATCTGTTTATCTGTCCAGTGTCATCTCACCATTCGTCTATGAAACATCAAAAGTTTCATATCTTTACTACTCTTTTTATTTGCCCAGTGTCATCTCACCGTTCGTCTATGAAACACCAAAATCTTCACATCTTTACTACTCTGTTTATCTGCCCAGTGTCATCTCACCATTCGTCAATGAAACAACTAAACCTTTATATATTTATAAAACTGGGAGAGAGGAAGTTGTAGCCAATCATAAACCAAGTATGATCTGGAAATATAAGATTAGAGAAACAACTACAGCATCAAGAGATTAAGTATGTGATGTGTTCAGTAAAAGAAAGAAGTCATTTTTGTGCTACATCATCAGATGCAGAAAAGAATAGTAAAATATACTACACAGTAATTCAATGGTGCGTTTTTTTTTCCTTTTCAGGGAAAAACGTAGACCGAAAATCGATCCTTGAATTAGGTAACACAAACCTGTCAACTGACTCGATGAACCCTATTGTATTCTTGTGTTCAAAGACTGTAAATATCAGAGTAACGATAACATCATTTTCCTTTTTCCTTTCATTAGCAACGAGTTCCCCCTCCCCCCCCCCCCCCCTTTTTTTTTAAAAGTGATATATTGATGGGTAAATAAAGCAAAGTAAAGATTCCTTTCACGTCTTTTATGCGTAACGGGTATATGGGAAGAGCACTCACATTTTCAAAGACCATAGGGTTTAGGTGGGTAATGTGTTCAGCATTACGCCAGCTGTCTTTACATTCCCAGGACAGTCATCCTGGTACCCATGTTAGGCTGGGTAGACCTAGGACGCCCCATACTATGGTAACAATCCACGCAGCCAGCAGTGGGTTTCGATCGCTAGCAAATTCACTGTACAGCATGCTCTAAACTGGACCTTTCTCTCCACAGTCGACGGTGTTTGGATTGGCGGTACTTGCAGACTCCACCAGTCGACGTGGTTTTGGATACCAAGTTATAAACCAATTAAAAATTACACTAACTGGTCAGCCGGACAACCTAGCAGCCGTAAGTCGTCGTCGTCGTCATCTTTTTTTTTCTTCTTTTTGATCATCATTATCTTTATTATCATAATCCTCTTTTTCTTCTTTTTCTTCTTCTTCTTCTTCTTCTGCTTCTTCTTTCTTCTTCTTCTTCCTCTTCTTCTTCTTCTTCTTCTTCTTCTTCTTCTTCTTCTTCTTCTTCTTCTTCTTCTTCTTCTTCTTCTTCTTCTTCTTCTTCTTCTTCTTCTTCTTCTTCTTCTTCTTCTTCTTGTTTTTCTTCTTCTTCTTCTTCTTCTTCTTCTTCTTCTTCTTCTTCTTCTTCTTCTTCTTCTTCTTCTTCTTCTTCTTCTTCTTCTTCTTGTTCTTCTCTTCTTCTTCTTCTTCTTCTTCTTCTTCTTCTTCTTCTTCTTCTTCTTCTTCTTCTTTCTTCTTCTTCTTCTTCTTCTTCTTCTTCTTCTTCTTCTTCTTCTTCTTCTTCTTCTTCTTCTTCTTCTTCTTCTTCCTTCTTCTTATTCTTCTTCTTCTTCTTCTTCTTCTTCTTCTTCTTCTTCTTCTTCTTCTTCTTCTTCTTCTTCTTCTTCTTCTTCTTCTTCTTCTTCTTCTTCTTCTTCTTCTTCTTCTTCTTCTTCTTCTCTTCTTCTTTCTTCTTCTTCTTCTTCTTCTTCTTCTTCTTCTTCTTCTTCTTCTTCTTCTTCTTCTTCTTCTTCTTCTTCTTCTTCTTCTTCTTCTTCTTCTTCTTCTTCTTCTTCTTCTTCTTCTTCTTCTTCTTCTTCTTCTTCTTCTTCTTCTTCTTCTTCTTCTTCTTCTTCTTCTTCTTCTTCTTCTTCTTCTTCTTCTTCTCTTCTTCTTCTTCTTCTTCTTCTTCTTCTTCTTCTTCTTCTTCTTCTTCTTCTTCTTCTTCTTCTTCTTCTTCTTCTTCTTCTTCTTCTTCTTCTTCTTCTTCTTCTTCTTCTTCTTCTTCTTCTTCTTCTTCTTCTTCTTCTTCTTCTTCTTCTTTCTTCTTCTTCTTCTTCTTCTTCTTCTTCTTCTCTTCTTCTTCTTCTTCTTCTTCTTCTTCTTCTCTTCTTCTTTTCTTCTTCTTCTTCTCCTCCTTCTTCTTCTTCTTCTTCGTTTTCTTCTTCTTCTTCTTCTTTCTTCTTCTTCTTCTTCTTCTTCTTCTTCTTCTTCTTCTTCTTCTTCTTCTTCTTCTTCTTCTTCTTCTTCTTCTTCTTCTTCTTCTTCTTCTTCTTTTTCTTCTTCTTTCTTCTTCTTCTTCTTCTTCTTCTTCTTTTTTCTTCTTTTCTTCTTCTTCTTCTTCTTCTTCTTCTTCTTCTTTTTCTTCTTTTTCTTCTTATTCTTCTTATTTTTCTTCTTCTTCTTCTTGTTCTTGTTCTTGTTCTTGTTCTTGTTCTTCTTCTTCTTCTTCTTCTTCTTCTTCTTCTTCTTCTTCTTCTTCTTCTTCTTCTTCTTCTTCTTCTTCTTCTTCTTCTTCTTCTCCTTCTGCTTCTTCTTCTTCTTCTTTCTTCTTCTTTCTTCTTCTTCTTCTTCTTTCTTCTTCTTCTTCTTCTTCTTCTTCTTCTTCTTTTTCTTCTTCTTCTTCTTCTTCTTCTTCTTCTTCTTCTTCTTCTTCTTCTTCTTCTTCTTCTTCTTCTTCTTCTTCTTCTTCTTATTATTATTATTATTATTATTATTATTATTATTATTATTATTATTATTCTCTCATAATTTCATTTGTGATAAGGCACCTTCTAGGCACTTTTGTAGACGTGGTGTGTGGTATGGTAGGTAACTAATTTTGTAGACGTGGTGTGTGGTATGGTTAGTTAGTTAGTTAGTCTTTCCTCTTGTGTCGAGTGCGGCACTTAGGGCAGAGGTCATGACTCTTCATGCATGGCAGTTCGTTGCAATCTGTTGTAGGTCTTGGATGTTTGAGTGGCCTATGAGCCTTCCACGAGATCTTTTCCCCTGTGGTGTCCAAATGAGGGCTTGGTAAGGAAGTCTTGATTTATCCATTCTAAGGGCGGGGCCGGTATAGTTCCAGCGGCGTTTTCGTATAAAATTAGACACATACTCTTGCCTGGATTCTTGCCTTATTTGTGTATTGGTTCGGAAATCTGACCATTTGAAATTTAGTATTCTTCTAAGGCATTTATTTTCAAAACTGTCTAATTTTGTGTCTAGAGTTTTCGTTGATTTCCAGCTCTCGCATCCATAGGTTAGTACTGGAATCACACAAGAATTGAAGATTTTGAGTTTTGTGTGTTTGCTAAGTCTTTGACTTCCAAATGTTGGACAGTTTATTGAAGGCACTAGATGCCATTGCTATTCTAAATGGTATTTCTGGTGCGGTATCTTCTGTAGATGAAATCTTGCTCCCTAGATAAGTGAAACTGTTGACTTTTTCAAGGCTGTTGTTGTTCAGCGTGATATCAACTGAACTGTTGGTAAGGTCTAGAATTTTGGTTTTTGCGGTGTTATTTTGGAGTCCAATTTGTTCTGAGAAATTCTAGAGTCGATTGATTTTTTCTTGGGCGTCTGTGTGTTCTGAACTTGGGAGTGCTATGTCGTCGGCGAAGTCTAGGTCTTCCAGAATTTTGTCAACCCATGTAATGCCTAAATTTGCGTTATTTATGCACTTGCGCATGACCCAGTCGATTGCTATACCAAAAAAGCATCGGCGATAGGACACAGCCTTGCTCCACTCCTGTTTCCACCGGGAACCAGTCAGAATTGCCGGAATCAGTTCTTACACAGCATCGTGTTTCATTCTAAAAAGATTTTTTGATGTTGATATATTTGATGGGGAAACCATAAATGTTAAGCAATTTCCATAGTGTTGGACGATGCATACTGTCGAAGGCTTTTTGGAAGTCGACAAAGTTGATCAATAATTTCGACTGGAATTCTGTATAATCTTCAGTAATTATTCTAAGAGTAAAGATGTGGTCTATGCATGACCGCTTGGATCTAAAACCGGCTTGTTCTTCCCTTAATCTTTCATCTATGAATTTTTTCAATCTTTCTAGTAGCATACTACAGAACAGTTTCCCTGGTATCGAAATCAGGGTGATGCCTCTCCAGTTGTTACAATCGGATAAATCACCTTTTTTAGGTAATTTGAAGATTACACCATCTTTCCATTGTTTGTGGTGGGTATTCGTTTTGCCATACTTCATCCATCAGCTGGAGCAAATGTTGCAGGGTGTTTTCATCCGCTGCTTTGAGCATTTCCCCTGAGATGTTGTCCTCTCCGGTAGCTTTGTTTATTCTTAATTTTTTAATAACTGTTTTAATCTCCTCTATTGTGAATGACTCGCAGGAGGCAACTAGTGTTGGTGTAATAATTTCTTCTTCTAGATTGGGAATGATGTCAGGATTTGGCCTATTTAATATGTCCTTGAAATGTTCTGCCCATCGCTTTGTTTGTTGGTCGTCGGATAGCAGTAGTTTACCCTGCTTGTCTTTAATGGGTGTATTTAGTGTAGGTGAGTGATTGCACAGTTGTTTCATAATATGGAATACGGCTTTGTTGTTTCCAATCTTGGCAGCTGTTTCAGCATCGGAGGCGAGGTCGTATATGAAGTTCTGTTTGTCTTTCCTTGCATTTGATTTCACTTCTTTGTCTAGCGTACTGTATTTTTCGTATGAAGATGTGTCTTTTTTGGATAAAAGTGTTAATTTTGCTTGTTCCCTTTCTTGGATTTTTGACCAAGTGTTGTCGCTTAGCCACTTTTTTTTTCTGCTTTTGTACATAACCAACTGTGTTTACTGCAGCGTTCGTCAGTGTGTTCTTGAAAAAGTTTCAATTTTTGTCTATGTTATTTGTAGTATCCGCATTACTAGTTTTGGTTTCATAGGTGGTGAGTATCTCTGCATTAAATGCGCTTTGATGATCTTTTGACAAAAGGGCTTGTAAGTTTATTTTCTTATTTCTGGGTGGTTTAAGTAGAGACTTGAGTTTAATTTTTAGTTTGGCAATACAAAGATTATGATCACTGCCAATATCAGCTCCCCTGTAGGCTCTAACGTCTTGCACTGATGTGGTATGGTAGGTAACTAATTTTGTAGATGTAGTGTGTAGCATGGTAGGCAACTAATTTAATAGACGTGGTGTGTGGTATGGTAGGTAACTAATTTTGTAGATGTAGTGTGTAGCATGGTGCGTAACTAATTTTGTAGATTTAGTGTGTAGCATGGTGGGTAACTAATTTTATAGACGTGGTGTGTGGTATGGTAGGTAACTAATCTTGTAGATGTAGTGTGTAGCATGGTAGGTAACTAATTTTGTAGACGTGGTGTGTGGTAGTCCTCTGAAAGTACTGGAGAGTTTTGGGAAATGCCATTCTGGTGTCAGGACTCCGTGAAGAAAACCCTAACTGCACCTCCACGCGGTAGAGGAAGGAAAACACACTGCGGTGTTGCCAACGTAGCTATGGGGACCGAGTATCTGCGGGGATAACTGGACACCTCTGGGTGCCCTCTGCTGTTAGCAGGAGCATCACAGAGCAGAGCACTCACTTGCCCTAACAATCGAAAAGGTTGCTAAAGGCTGAGGACGTAAAGCCATGTGGACGTGGAAAGCAACGGGAAACTAGCACAGTGTAGTGTGTCACAGTGTGTCATAATGGAAGCCAAAAATGAAACTCAATGATCTGATGGTGAGGCCCCCAGGCCAGGCAGATCACAAACGCGAACTGAGGAAGATAACGATTCCAGAGCAAGTAAGGGTAGTTGGGATGTCGGCCTTAGGCCCGACGGTACTACAACAGAAAACTCTGTCAACGCTCTAAAGAAAACATTTAATTTAGGAACATGGAATATTAGAAGCATGTATCAGGGAAAACATGTCATCGTTGGCAGAGAACTAGAAAGGAATAAAATAGATACACTAGGAATTTCTGAACATTGATGGGCGGGTCAAAGCCATTTTGTGAATCAAACAGGAGATACATTTTTTTTTTTTCAGGAAAGGAAAAGAGTGGTTTGAGCGGGGTGGGTTTTCTGATGACAAGAACAGTTTCTTCATCACTTCTTGGATATAATCCGATCAGCGACTGACTTATAACTGTCAGACTCAAGGAAAAGAAACATAGCAATTATTCAAATCTATGCCCCAGCATCTGCATCAGAGGAAGATGAAATTAAAAACTTTTATGACAGAAAGGGTAGGAAAAAAAGAGGATTATAACCATCATAGGGGATTTTAATGCAAAACTTGGCGAAGGTAGAATAGAGGAAAAGGAAATAATCAAAGGCCCATTTCGCATAGGAGACAGAAAAGAGAGTGGGCAGAGACTGATTGAATTCTGTGTAGAAAAGAATAGGTGTATCACCAACACACTATTTAAACAACACCCAAGAAGGCTCTACACCTGTACTTCACCGGATGGAAATAGCAGGAACCAAATTGATTACATTTTTATACAACAACAATGGAGGACATGTATAACATCTGCAAAAACACTCCCTGGAGCTGACTGTGACACTGATCACAAACTTCTTGTTGCTGAGTTTAAAATAATACTGAAAAAGTGTTGAAAGGGACTAAGCAAATAGTTTTGATTTGAGTAATTTGCCAAATGATTACAGCATTGAGGTTCAAAACAAATTTGAGGCGCTAATGGCAGTGCAGGAGGATATGACACCAGATGAGTTGGCTGATGAAACAAGAAACATCATAATCACAACAGCTCAGAACATGATTCCTAAAAAACCACACAAGAAACAGATTTACATAACAGAAAAAAAAACTTTCTAGCTGAAAGAAGAAATTTAAAGCAAGTAGAGACAGAAAGAAATAGCCATGCATATAGGGAATACACGAAAGAAATCAGAAGAGCTATCAGAGGAGATACAAAACAGTTTATTATAAATACCTGCAATAGAACTGAACAACTCCAGATGCAAGGAAAGAGACAGAGACATGTTTAAAGAAATGAAAACATTGAAATGCGAATTCAGGCCTTCTTTACATGTAATAAATGATAAAAACGGTAACACATTAACGGAAACCAAAGACATATTAGAAAGATGGAAAGAATACTGTAGAGAAATGTATGAGAATATGACAAGTAATTGAAAAACAACTTGTGAAAGTTATGAAAAAGAACCAGGGCCTTTGCTGGATGAGGTACGATCGGCAATACACAGCCTGAAGAAAGGATCTGGAACAGTGGCATTTGGCCTAAAGCGAGGTAAAGAACAGTCTGTATCCCTCTCCCAAAGAAAGGAAATCTGAAACTATGCTCCGACTACAGTACCATCGCTTTGATAAGTCATGCTAGCAAAAACCTCTTACGAATTATCATGAAAAAGATTAAAAGGAAACTACAATATGAGCTATATGAAGCACAAGCGGGTTTCAGACAGGGTAGAGGAACTAGGGATCACATCTTTCATATGAGAATAATTTTTGAAAAATGCAGAGAGTAAAACGACGACCTTCATGTTTGTTTTATTGATTATAGCAAGGCATTTGATTGTGTCCAACGCCACAAACTGTGGACTGTTTTAAGAAGCATGGGGTTTTTAAGCATTTAGTGCGATTAATTAAAAATCTTTATCATGAACAACAAGCAGCCACCAGAGCAGCTGGTGAAACATCAGATTCGTTCGAGGTGCAAAAGGGGTTGAGGCAGGGGTGCATTCTATCACCATACATCTTCAATATATACGCAGAAAATATAATGAGAAATGTCAAAAATGACCAGACTTGTGACAGTTATGATTCGCTCAAAATTGGTGGCAACCCTATTCCGGAACTCCGCTACGCAGATGACACAGTCCAATTTTGAAACAACGTAAAGGGAATATACATTTTAATATTGTCTGTCCAAAAGCACAGTGATGATCAAAATATTTTCTTGAATTTAAAGAAAACGAAAATAGTGTCCACAGATAAAACTGGCTGTCACCCAAAAATAACAATAAATGATGAAGACACTGAAAATGTCACAAACCTTGAATATCTAGGCACTAATAATAAACATAATTAAAGACTGTTCAACAGAAATTAAAAAGGAGGATGGCCATAGCAATGCAACGATTAAACAGCCTTAAAAGTTAATTCGTAATGCTGACCACATTACCCACAGGGTGCTGATGGTCTGTAAAAATATGGGAAGCTCTGCCCATATGCCTGATGGTCAGAAAGGTGTGAAAAGGGATCTTTACTTTACTTTACTTACCAGCAAGGAGATAACAAGTAGAATTTTGAGAGCGTGCATCTTCCCTGTGGCTACATACGGATGTGAGTCGTGGACTATCTCTCAGTCCTTAAGAAAGAGAATAGGGGCTTTTGAGCTAAAATGCTATAGAAAGATTCTCATATCTTGGAAAAAGAGGATAATTATTGACATCTTAAAAGATCTCAACATCAAGGAAGATTGGCTAATAAACAGCATCCTATCTCGGAAGCTGAAATATTTTGGTCATATCAAGCGCAACAACGGACTGGAAAAAAATAGCAGAAGGCATGGTACCAGGAAGAAGGGGCAGGGGCCGACCGAAATGAAGATGGGCACATTATATAAGTGACTCCTTGAGTATGAAAGTACAAGAGGGGGGAGAACTCGCAAGAGACCGAGTTTCTTTCAGGCAGATTTGATGAGAGTGACATTCTGCAAAGAACCTGCTATATTATGATGATGGTTTGTGGTATGAAAGGTAACTAATTTTGTAGACGTGGTGTGTGGTATGATAGATAACTAATTTTGTAGACGTGGTGTGTGGTATGGTAGGTAAGTAATTTTGTAGACGTGGTGTGTGGTATGATAGATAACTAATTTTGTAGACGTGGTGTGTGGTATGATAGATAACTAATTTTGTAGACGTGGTGTGTGGTATGATAGATAACTAATTTTGTAGACGTGGTGTGTGGTATGGTAGGTAAGTAATTTTGTAGATATGGTGTGTGGTGTGGTAGGTAAATAATTAAGTATAGGTGGTGTGTGGAATGGTAGGTAAACAATCTTCTCTTTCGCTACATGTAGTGCACTTTTAATATACTTAGAAAAAAAGGCGGGGGGGGGGGGTTGGTGGGGTTGTCATCAGCATCATTTCAACCTCACCACCACCAGCATCTTCTCAACCTCACCACCACTAGCATCATCTCAACCTCACCACCACCAGCATCATCTCAACCTCCTCCCATCAGCATCATCTTAACCCCAGCACCACCAGCATCTTCTCAACCTCCTCCCATCAGCATCATCTTAACCCCAGCACCACCAGCATCATCTCAAACTCACCACCACCAGCACCATCTCAAACTCACCACCACTAGCACCATGTCAAACTCACCACCACTAGCACCATCTCAACGTAACCATCACCAGCATCATTTCAAGCTCATCACCACCAGCATTATCTCAACCTCAACACCACCATGATCATCTCAACCTCACCACAACCAGTATCATCTCAACCTCACCACCACCAGTATCATCTCAACCTCACCACAACCAGTATCATCTCAACCTCACCACAACCAATATCATCTCAACCTCACCACAACCAGTATCATTTCAACCTCACCACAACCAGTATCATCTCAACCTCACCACAACCAGTATCATCTCAACCTCACCACAACCAGTATCATCTCAACCTCCTAATCACCAGCTTAATCTCAACTTTATGACCACCTGCGTCATTTCAACCTATTTTTCTCCAGCATCACCTCAACGCCCCCCCCCCCCTCCCCTTTCCGTACTTCCCCAGTACATTTGAAAAGCATCAGGAGAAGTGAACTGGATCCATCCAACCAGGCTCGTCTCATCAGTTTTCAAATTTTCCAAACAATTATTTCTTTCGTGAATAATTATTACCCCCCCCCCCCCCCCCCCAACCCCCATCCTTGGTCCCTCCTCGTCCCCCTCACTCCTACCCAACTGATGTAACACTGACTGTCGCCATCAGCTGTGATATTCCTGCCTCTGTCGGGAAAGACGTCAACGTTACAGCCGACTTGCGATGCAGTGCCTCAGCGTTAATCTTAGTCTTAGTGGAGGTTTCCATTTCACAGCAGTCGGGTTTCCCTCGTAACTTGCTTCCCTTTCTGTGTCAGTGCAAATCAAATTAAATGTCCCTGACGGTCTCATCTGAACAACTGGTGAACAAACAATAGTCCCGGAACAATCCAGAAATAGATGCACGTAATAAATGCGTATTCCATTTGCTGGAGGTGCCAAAGCCAACAAACGCCACCAGAAAGGCAGTTTGTCCTTGATGGAAGTAGTCGGACACAATCAGCTGGTTACCATTAGGTTAGTTGCGCATCCTTTACAGGACGTTGCAGAACCAACTCCGGCAGCCCCTGGCTGTTGATTGGTCTCTCTAGGCAAATTTACTTCCAGTAGTTTGCCATTGCTTCTGGACGTTCGGCCCCCTGATACCACTGTCGAAACCAACGCAAGGCGCAGCTGGGATCGAACCCGGCACCCCGGCATTACGAAGCGTTCGCATCGACTTAGCAACAGAGTCGACCTGGTTGCTATACATGCGTAAAATAATTACATAAGGTATTTTACCATCTCAAACGTAAACCGACTACCGGCCATTTTGAATACCACAACACAACCTCTGCACACATTTAAGACATTTCACAGAAAAAACACAGCTCACAGAGCTGCTACCAGGCACTAAACTCACTAGTTCAAGAAGCGAAACCATAGACTACTATCCTTATGTGGAAACTGCATTAGCAAAGCGCTGTCAAAAGCAAAAATTGCTTCACAGCTTAACATTCTGCCAAGGGTTTGCTCCATTTTGGCTGGACGTTCTTTTTCACTTCAGCGTTAAATCAACACACAATGAACCTAGATCTGTAGTAATACACCTGAATAGATACAGCGAAATGTACCTGGCAATAAATGGAGCAATGTATTGCTTGTGTCCACATTATTTAAGCTGATTTTTAAATGAACTGCTTTAAGAAAAAAAAAAAAAAACACCGGTCATACCCACAGCAAATGTCTTAAGGTGTAGATGATAACTGTACACGTAGCCCACTGATTTTACACACGTTGCTCTCTTTCTCTCATACGTCCATCACTGTCCGATCCACACACATTTCTTTGCTCACACATTCACGCACATGTTATTTCATCATATTCTTCTGTTCGTTCAGTTTTATATGCTCAGATCAATTCATCAGGTGGGTTGCCTCTATAAAGTCGCATGTCAGCAGTCAGTCTTTTATGGTTCTACATAGCTTGCTCTGCACACTTTGCTCTAGAAGCCAGGTGTCTTTTCGAAGTTGAAGGTAGAGTGGACAGGTGTCTGCACAATGTGCTCAGGTGTTTGTGGTCCTGTTTGTCAAGCACACTGCGGGGACTGTACAATCTTTTTTTTTTTTATGCAGTGACCGGTTCGTAGACGGAAAATTGTTGTATGTTGCTTTCTGTTGAGTCTGCTGATGGGGTCTTGTGGATGGTTACACTTAGTTTGTTCTTTCCATAATTCCTTGTATTTTTCCTAAATACATGTTCTAATTTCTGGTAATGACAATGAGTGGGTGTGTCGTTTCTCATTTGTTCCATTTTTTTGTAAGTCTGACTCATTTCCTGATATACCGCAGTGAGCCGAGATCCACTAGACAATGATATGATTTTTTTTCTGCGAGTCTGTTTATTTGACGGGTCAGTTCTCTCTCAATGTCTCGTGGATCCCTCTGAGTCACCTGGAGGACTGAATTACAGTCACAAAGGAAAACAATGTTGCTGTTTTTAATTTTTTTTTTTCCTTAAGCACTTTGGCTGAATCAATAATTGCTTCCTGCTCAGCTCTGAAGTTTGTTGAGAATTTTGCGGAGGCGCAAGATTTTTCTACTGTGATCCCATCTTGCAGCATGATGACCGATCCAGCTCCTCTGTTTTTGTTTCCTGCTTCCTCCAAAAATTCATCGGTGTATACGTGTGTCCATTCGGGTTCTAAATGAGAGATATAGACGTTGTTCAAGAGTCTTTCATGCAGTACTAGGTCCCATTCTTCAGACTTTCTGTCTATGCCTGGAATTGTTGTTGTGACTGTATAGTTAGGCTGTAGGTCTATGTGTATGCCTGGATCATTTCTTATGTTGAAGTATCTTTATAAAGGATGTCACTGTTTTTTTGTGTGTGTAGTACAATTTTGATAGATGGTGAAAGCTTTGTCTTGTCAGTCGGTTTTTAGGTAAACTGTTTGCTATTCTGTGAATGGGGTTGTTGTTCATACGTTTAAAATTTTATGTCAGGCTAAGCATCTTGTCTTCCCTTCGAAGGCTCAAGCTCTGGAGGCCAGAAGTTGCTTCCAGCTAATTGAGTGGTGCGCTATTCATACCTCAGTGATGATTCAGAGTCGAGTGTTCTGTATTTTGTCCAGTGTGTGTGGGTTTGACGTGGCTGCAGTTAGAGTATGCTCCCATGCCATACTCCAGTTTTGGTCGTACGTATACTGTGTATTCTTGTCATACAGTGTTGACACTGCACCCCAGCTTGTTCCAGTAAGTTTCTTTTATAAGTCTCAGTTGCAGGGTAGCTTTCCTTTAGGTGTCTTTAATGTGGGGGGCCCTGGTTAGTCCTTTGACGAATTTTATTCAAAAATTTGTGGGGTGTCCTCTTTTGGAAGTGCTCCGTCTCCCGTAGGAAACTTTTCCTGTAGCACACTGATTATGCACACGTCGCTCTCTTCCTCTCATACGTCCCTCACTGTCCGTTCCGCAACTAGTTCTTCGCTCACACATTCTTAAACATGTTGTTTCATCTAACCTCGTGTCTTAAGTCAGCGTTCGTTCATAAAGAATCTTTGAAATGTCGCCTTTGTCCAGTGCGCGTGTTTCTGTACTATTGCATGTCAAGCCAAAAAAAATTATTCTTTTATTTCGTCGCACACCTGCATTATAGAAACATTTAATCTTGCCATATTTCTCAGATATTTTTTATTTCAAGATAACAACACGTAAGGGGAAAAAAATATGTTTTGATTCTACAATAAAAGTTGTCTACAGTAAACCACCTACTGTGTCTGAAAAACTGACACTGGAAAGATTTGATTTCTTCCACTGTGCTACTCTCGCCAACCATTAGAAAAGAAGGATTTTGTTTTGTTTTTGTGTGCACCGACCACGGCGAGAATCGAACACTTCTACTCGACGATCATAGTATTGACAGTTGATAAAGGCATTCACTAATTGTAAGCAATCGACTCGAATAAATAGACATGTTACATTTGTTACGAACTTAGAATTCTTTGTTTGTGGCTTGGAAACGTCCCTTTTCTCACTTTACCTCATTTTCCCAACAACTACACAGCCAGTACCGAGCAGTGCATACAGGTCTATTCTTACTACCAGTACAAATGGAACGACCTCTCTTGTCAGACAGCCTTGCAATATGTCTGTGAGAAGTAAGTACTAAGTATTGTGTATTTATGAATTGTGCAGAATTGCAGAGCCCCAAAAAAAAAAAAAAAACCGCGTAATCTGGAAGCTGGGTTAAAAACTAGATTTTCACAACAGACAAACGTCATAGAAGTAACGAACGAACTTTATTTTCCACGGGTCACAATTTGGCATACAGACAGACCTTATATTGGGCCTAACCAAATGCTCAACTTCCACACATCAGTTGTGTTTTATCTATACAGCATGTTATGGTAATATGACCATATACATATTATGAACATAAAGGACATCATACACAAGAATCCGTGGTATATACATGTTTACCTACACTTAACATAAAATACATACACACATACATATACGTACCCATGCAGAAAAGATCATTCACACACACACACACCCACACACATACTTATACATATGTTCACACATACACACTTAGTATCAAACTCTTCGTGCATACGCACGCCTACACACACATACACACTTAGTATCAAACTCTTCTTCCTACACACACATACACAGTTAGTATCAAACTCTTCGTGCATACGCATGTCTACACACACATACACACTTAGTATCAAACTGTTCGTGCATACGCATGCCTACACACACATACACACTTAGTATCAAACTCTTCGTGCATACGCATGCCTACACACACTTACACAAGTAGTATCAAACTCTTCGTGCATACGCATGCCCACACACAAATACACAATAATACACACATGTACACTCGCCAAGCATGAAGATGGAAATAGTTTGGGAATGTTGGCGGAATGTCTGGTGACACTTTGGGAAAGTCGGCTCTGTGATGGATGGCAGATGGGAAACGGCGTTGGGGGTGGGGTGTAGTCGACCAAATGAAACCTGCAGAAGGACACGAGAATTAGGAATGAGGGAATGTAAAATGACATGGTATAATACCATTCACAGAAAGAAAAAAAACAGTAGACTG
>CAJHNH020005545.1:92500-105000 GCA_905116865.2 Candidula unifasciata
TACATCTGTCTATCTGACTGTCTGTCTGTCTGTTATGTCTCTCGATATGTTGCTATCTATTTATCGTGCTGCTATGCATCGATCTGTCTATCTATCGTATCGATATATCTATCTATTGCGATCTATCGTATCTATCATCTATCTATCCATATATCGATATATCTCTCTCTCTAGTCTATCTATCGATATATCTATCCTATTCTGTATGCTATCTATTCTATCTTATCATCTATCTATCTCTGTATCTATCTATTCTAATATATCTAGACTATCTATACTACTATTATCTTATCTAATCTATCTATCTATCTATCTATCTATCTATCTATCTATCTATCTATCTATCTATCTATCTATCTATCTATCTCTATCTATCTATCTATCTATCTATCTATCTATCTATCTATCTATCTATCTATCTATCTATCTATCTATCTATCTATCTATCTATCTATCTATCTATCTATCTATCTATCTATCTATCTATCTATCTATCTATCTATCTATCTATCTATCTATCTATCTATCTATCTATCTATCTATCTATCTATCTATCTATCTATCTATCTATCTATCTATCTATCTATCTATCTATCTATCTATCTATCTATCTCATCTATCTATCTATCTATCTATCATCTATCTATCTATCTATCTATCTATCTATCTATCTATCTATCTATCTATCTATCTATCTATCTATCTATCTATCTATCTATCTATCTATACAAGACTTTGTTTCATACCGTGACCAAAGCGCGCGTACAGAACTGGCAAGCTTGTTGGCAGATTTTAGTCTTTCAAGACGATAGTGTTATTCTGAGTTTTAGAGCGGCAGAATTGTTTCGCGCGAAACTAGATTTGGCTATCTAGTCAACAGACAATATAGTGTTAACTTATGTTCCGAGCCGGACTTTTTTCACAAATGACCTTGGCTCTTATGTCGACACAGCCTTGAGCGGGTACTAGGTGCAGTTCCGGAAAGTAAAGGCGGCTGGCGTGATGCTGACCACACCCCCGATCTTATGCCGATTGGTCTATGATTTTTATCTACCCCTATATGCCCTATACACCTAAAGGCGCAGGAAAGGGTCTTTTTCTGTTTTAGCTTGTGTTACAACAAGATAAATCTACGGACGATAAGTATAGCAATGAGTAGTTTTGTTTCGTTTATTTTGCTGTACATTTTCGTCGGTATCTATAGACGCGACTGCCACCCGAAAATGCAAAACGAATTGTCCGTTAATGAGAAATTATTGTTCTGTGCTCTCTTCGTGGAAGATAAAATCTGAACACTTATTAGGAGTTATTGGAGAGATACTAGGCTTTGACCTGAGATGGTTTTGACGCGTATAAAATAAATCGATTTTTTTTGGCAGTAATTTCGTAAATATCTTTTAAATTATCCAGATTACCGCAATGTGTGTTATATTTTTGAATTCTGCGTTAATTTTTATATAAGTGTGGGAAATTTCACAGAGATTGGCAATACAGCACATGTTTAAAAAATTGTTTAGTGGCATCACTGTTTTCGCTTTAAATCCAATGTTTGCACCAGGAGACCGTTTTTCCCGCTTATAATTAAATGAAAATAATTATTATATTAGCTAACATTATTTTATTCATTTTTTTTTAAATCCACAACTACTGTAGCATTTGTTCATGCATCTGTCATTATTTAGAGCCCTTCATATTCTCTGTTGGATATTTCTTTTCTTGATCACCCCCAAATCCGATAATTAAATTTCGGCCATCATTGCGCATTTTCTAAGATGATTCTTTAGTAATTAACTTCAGATACTTAGTAAATTAATAATGTTAAGTGAGCTGCTTTTTAAACATCTATAACTCTTGTAGCATTTTTTTTTTTTATGCGTCTGTTATTATTTAGAATCCACGGAATTTTCAGTCGGAATTGGTAAATCTAAGTGGTCGAGAAACAATAGCAGCGCTGACAGCGTTCCCGTCCATCAGTCCTGCCAGTCCTTGAGCTTTTCCCCAAGAACTGGGTTTTTTTTACGACACCTTGGGTAAAAATTTTGGAATTTTTTTTTTTTAAACATCTATATCCTTATATAAAAGTGGGTAAATGTTTCATTTCGTAGCTATAAAATTAACTTTAAAATATGTACTATTTATCAATTGTTTTTTCCTTTATATTGCTTTGATTTTTGGTAAGCTGTCACATACCGCTCGTGTCGCGTGCCGGATTTAAGGATTTCTCCTTAAGAACCAACAGCACTCTGAAATAAAATAATGTTGACACGTCAGCTCGTATTGGTCTAAGGGAGATCCCGTGGCCAATATACGCTCAACTTATTTCAGGAGTAGGGCAACTCAAGTTCTGGCACTACAGAATATCTAATAATCCCAGGCGCAACTTAGCTAGACACCCCCACTAAGATAAGATAGCCCCTAGGCTATGTTAGTATACTATCACAGCCATGCTAACACATATTACACTTACTAATCACATAAATATAAAAGCTAGACAGTTTGAACAGTGAATGATGGACACTCAAGTCAATAATGAAACTTTCTGAACATGTAATAAATGCAATACATACATTATATAAGAATCAGCAAAGAACTTCAAGAACACAGAGTGAAAGGAAGGACACAAACTTCAAAACAGATCTGACTGAATGTGTAAGAGATTCTCAAGGTCCGCCTAGATCATCATCATGATCCTGTGGACGATTAACAGTGAAGCCCGACAATAAACCAATGATTGACCACGCTTATCTGAATCACTGATTTCTTGAACTTGCCGGATGTTCGTCACTCTGTTGTTACGTTGAAGACAGTCCCACACTAGACACTCGAACACTGGAGATACACCCAAGCTCATGGAGAGGATCTCGGGTACCAAGTCAATCACTTGAGGCACAAACAAGCCTCCGGATAAATGATGGTGAAGTGTACACCCATAATGTTGTCTGTAGACCAACTGGCGGATTTCTTTAATGGATGACAAAAGTTTGGTTTACAATTGGATTCCCGCCACTGGCTTGGACATAGGTGACTTCCTTGTTGGTGGTTTTGTGGACCGCCGATTTACTGCCTGGCCTCCAAGGATATATCATCCTGTATCAAGAAGGAACTCAGAATTATCAGTCATCTCAGGGGTTACACGTCAAGCTCAGTTTATTATTATCCACATTAGTAATCATTCAGACGACAGCTATCAGGATAATGAGACAGTATAAATCTCTAAACATCATCTCTGTTGTTCAGTCAGTAACAGGGACAAGAGACGAGTACCAGAGTGGAAACAGACTCTATCAAACATAGAACATCAACTCTCCTCGCCCACCTCTGCACTTGTAGATATGCATCCCATCTCTCTCTCTCTCTCTCTCTCTCTCTCTCTCTCTCTCTCTCTCTCTTTCTCTCTCTCTCTCTCTCTCTCTCTCTCTCTCTCTCTCTCTCTCTCTCTCTCTCTCTCACATATATATTTTAAACCTCCACATTCTGCCCACTGCACACCAAGTGTTGTTGTGCTAAAAAAAAAAATCTGACGTCAAAATGCCTAGCTGGCTGAGGTGTGACCCAGTTAAATAAATCCGCTAATCGACACAAACTCTGTCGGCTGGTTAGAGAATAATTAACTTGCTGAGTTTAATATATTTATAATGGTGTGGGTCCAGAAGGGCACAAACTATTAGCCTGCGAAGGGAAAGGTTTGATTTCCGGGGCTTGAGTGTCTGAAAACCAAGAACGGCCTAGTTCTGTGCGGCCACACAGCTGAATCTTTCCTCCCTGCTGTCAAGGAATGACAAGCCATTACACATCACTCCTCAAAGAGTCGGGACCTGTATTACCTGTGCTCGACAAAACTTTCAAACTTGGACTCGTCCGGGAAGGTATATAGTCCCTTATATCGATATATGCCTTAATCGGAGAAAATTATAATATCTACATCTTCTAGTTGCTTTGACTTAGCGTCATTTTCAAATTTGCAACTGTATGATAAATATTACTGGAGTTAATTGAATATTCTTGGAAACCGGTTTACTCCTTGCACATGTATACAAGGAACTTCTTCTTACCGACGCCTGACTTGAATTTTTGCGGCATTGTTTCTGCCGGCTTTCCCGGAGATCAGTTGTATCCATCGACGCCTCAGTAAATTACAAATTAAGAAGGCGTCCTGAAATTTCTAGGACTTTTCTTATGCTTGGGTAAGTTAATTATAGTTTACTAGTACCTTAAATGATGTCTGTTAAAGTGGTCACTGCTGTAGAGAGATCAGAATAGGCTATGGGATCACACATAGTTCGACCGTTCTTGATCTCTAGAGAAGCGGATTCGAACTTAGACCTTCTCCTGTACAGACTAAATGGCCTATGCCCTAAATAACCCACACATATTGGTAAAGATAATGACCCTACAAGTGTGTACCATTTAAACTAACAACAGAAGTTTGTGCATACCAATGGAGACAGAGAATTTAGGTCAGTACTTGGGCAGCCAGAGCTGCGTTGAGTGTATTTGACCCAGATCAATGGATGTGTGGAACTGGCTTGAGTGTCGTAGGGAATAGAGGTACTGACGGTAAATATTGGTGTCTGTTTGCAGATGGGAGGGGGAGATAGATTAATATCTGGAAGAGTGTATATCTATTGTATATCTATCTCCACTATATATCTGACTTTCCATCTCTTGCACTAAACAGACAGATGAATGATAGGAGGCATTGTCTCCTGGTCTTGAGAGTGCACTCTGAGGAATGAAACAGAGGAGCAGAGGTGGAGTAGGCTAATGTTGGATGGTGACTGATGCTTATTCTGAGTCTTTCCTGTCAAGATGATACCCTCTTGGTGATGACTAATTCTGAGTTCTTTCCTGACAGGATGAAACCTATGTGAAGAGCTGGCAGAAAAATCACAGTCCAACCAACACCCACCAACCATCAATCAACCAACTATCAACCAACTACCCACCAGCTAACACCTGTAAAGTTTCCTGACATCATCACTATGGGGTGTCATATACCCCAAACATCCTAACATTGCAAGAACATGTGAGTGAGCTCCAGAGCAGGGAATATTTGTAGAGAGTATATCCATACTCGAGTGTACCAGTCTTCAGGAGCTTGGTGTAGCTCAGAGACAGTGATGTCACCTGACTGGTTGGAGAGACTTGCTGAGTACCGGTACAGTTGCTGTGTCCTCTATGGTGAGGTACTCTTCCACTACCTGATCCATTTGAAGCAGAATTACCAGAGTCAAAGACAGTCGAATCATCAGCAGCTGAGGGAAGCATCAACGATAAAAAGAGGAAAAGTGCCAGTTTGATTCCATGTCTTGCTATATTCCCCACAGCTCCAATGGATTCCGAGGATGAAGATGTGATACCTCCAGGACTGTCTGACTGTTTAGTTTTCTGTTAAGTATGGTCATTGTATTCTGGGATCCATCCACTGAGATCTGGCATCTACTTCACTAATATATATATATATATATATATATATATATATATATATATATATATATATATATATATATATATATATGTATATGTTGTAATGATTACATACATTCATTTTCATGGCTGACTTAGGTGTCTCTATTTCACCTTTCTAAGTGTTTAGCATTTGTGTGTGTATGAATCATAAATATTATATATGTTAACATGGTTATGATAATGAACTATCATAACCTGGGGGCTTTCTTTTAATAGTAGTGGGGGTGTCCAGCCAAGTGATTTGTGACACCTGCAGCAGCGGCTAACTTTATAGAGACATATATCATGGTACTCGTAAACTATAATCAGCTTACCCAAGTTTAGGAATCCTAAAAGAATAAACTGGTATTTTGAATGCGCCAATATTTAATCAGAGAGATGACATACTTCTGCACACCTAGGAAGTCAGTCAAAGAATGACCCCGCCTGATCTCGCTTGGCGTCTCTAGAAAAAAAAAGTCCTGTATTAGTTCACCAAGGTGTAAAAAGGTTTCCAGGAATTCGAAGTATTATTCCAGAAAATATCTATCCCACAGTTACAAGTTTGAAAATGTAGACTTTTAAAAACAACTAGAGGGTAAAGAAATATCTATTCCACCACACAGAGGTATATATCAATATAAGGGACTATATACCCACCTGGCGGGTTTAAATTTGAAACGTGATCTGCCTGCTAGGGGCGTCAACGTCACGACGAGTCTGCTGTGCAGGGTTTGGTTGATTCGCTCCGTGACCTAAGCTTAGCTTCGGGTTTGACAAAAATCCCATTGGCAACCCTCCCATGCTTGGCTGTCCGCGTGTGGCTGCTATAGATCCATTTCTTACATTAAATGCTGGGTGGACATGGGAGCCAAGGTCATTTTTTAAAGAAAAGAAAATCCGACCTGACCTGAATCCTAGAAATGAACACACCTGTTCTGTTAGCCCTGTTGTTAACACTGTCACCGACCCATTATGAAAACAGGCCGCATACTACCAGTGGGCTCATGTTTTGTTCTACCATACAGAACGGAGAGTTGGGGCAGGGAAAGTAGAAGATTGAGAGAAAGTTGAGAAAAAGAGGAAGCAGGAGGAGGAGATAGGAAGAAACAAAAGAGACTAAGAAAAGAAAGTCTACACTGAGACATGGGGAAAAAGAAAGGAAAGGAAAAAAAGAAAAGAAAGAAAGAAAGAAAGAAGAGAAAAACCAGGGGAAGAAGGTACCAGGAATGGGATGCGGCCATCCCGGTATCATCACTGTGGAAGGGGGGGGGGGAGGAAGCAACCACCCTGAGTGTCATTACTGTCCTGAGATACGACCACCCTGTGTAACATCGCTGTTGCGGGGGGGGGAGGGGGAGGGGGGGGGGGTCCGGTATTTGTTAATTAGGTCACGTCAACTGACATTGTCCCGCTACTAGCAATATATGGTTGCTAAGGGATTCGTTCAGAAACAAAAAGGTTATGGCCGTAAAATCAAACATTGAGTCATTTTATCTCACTGGGTCGCAGCCGGGACGCCATGTTTCATCGATTTCCACTACAATTTTTCTGTCGTGGTGTCCGCCACTAAAATGTTAATATCTCCGCTTAGAATCGAATTACAGGCTTAAATGAGTTACCATTGGATTTGTAATTTTTATCTTTATCTAGCTGTTATAACTTCGTAAGTAAAAACCTAAAAAATAAAACTTCACTACCATCCCTACAATGACCTTTTTTTTTATTTTTTCAAGTCAAGATCAGATTTGCGCTTTAAGGCGTTACAGTTTACGAAAGGATAAGTAACCGAACTAGAGCGTTCTGGGCTGTTTGGTATGGTGTGATATTTTGAAGTCTTAGACAATCAGTGACTCCTTCAATTCATATTTTCATTTTCACGATGTACGCTCTCGTAGCACATGTGGTTTGATTGGTTCCTGGTTATGTATCTAAATAATTTCAGCCGCAATTTAACCATGGTTACTAGTGCAATAGTTCTTCCAGTCGCTCCACGTCTCTGTCGCAATCATCACCATCAGCATGACCTTTGCAGAAGGTCACTCTCATCGTTGACTGCCTGAAAGAAGCTCTATCTTAGGCCAGATCTTCGAGTGCACATTCCTTTTAAAAGTATTGCGTATATCGTGTGCCCTAGTTTGCTCTGGTCAGCCCCTGACTTTCTTTCCTGCCACCGAGCCTTCTGCTACTATTCTTTCAAATCCGCTGTAGCGCTTGATATAGCCAAACTATTTCAGTCTCCGAGACAAGATGCTGCTTACTAGCCAATCTTCCTTGATGTTTCTTGATGTTCAGATCTTTAGGGATAACAGTATTTGTTTTCTTCTTTGTCAACATACCTACACAGTAAACAACAGATCCACTGCAATGCATTGGGCTAGCTGAAAAAGATCGGGTTTGTTTTCCTTCATAACAATGACATTCGACAAAAGACTTGCACCTCGATGAAGATCTCCCAGTCTGCGTTCAGGAGACCCATATTTTAGGGGACAACAGTTAAAATATTTCAGCTCGTTCACAAGGACCTGGTAAAAGGTGACTAATGAAAGATTTGCTGAAGTCACATGTGGTGAGACAAAAGGCATAGATATCGAAGTCTAGCTGTAAACGACAACGTGCTAATCTCCCATTTAAGGGTGTACACAGAAAAAGAGTGAATCGCAGATAATGGAGAAATGATGCTCTCAGACAGAATGATACTCTCAGACAGAATGATACTCTCAGCGAGAATGATACTCTCAGATAAAATGATACTCTCAGACATAATGATACTTTTAAATAGAATGGTACTTTCAGATATAATGATACTCTCAGACATAATGATACTCTTAAATAGAATGGTACTTTCATATATAATGATACTCTCAGACAGAATGATACTCTCAAAAAGGATGGCACTTTCAGATATAAAGATACTCTCAGACAGAATGATACTCTCAAATAGAATGGCACTTTCAGATATAATGATACTCTCAGACAGAGAACACCATGCACCAAATTCAACAAGAAACAGAACAAAAGACGGCTTTGGTCATCTCGTTAACATGCAACCAGGCGCTACATATGAAAAGATATAATGTGAAAGCAAGAGTCGACCTATAAGTTCATGGACTGATGACATTAAAGAGCTTCTATATCGACACAGAATGAAAATATATATTGCTACCCATCAAGCAATAGATCGCAAGCTGTTTCTCTCTCTCTCTCTCCATCCATCCGCTTTTCCTAAGTTACCTAATGAACAAAAACGAAAAAAGAGAAATCGATAATGATAAAAAACATTGTAAAATTGTATTCATTTATAATCCCGTTGTGCCTTCAGATATCATATAAAGCTCGTAGTCTATTCCCCAATTCTGCTCTATCCTGTGTGATCAGCTCAAAATCATGGACGGGATCCAGTGCAGCAGCTTTGGCCTCTCTCATCAATATTCGTATTAGGGTTTCTCATGTGTGTCCTCTCCTCCATAATGCCTTTATTTTCGATTGTAATGCCTGTTTGGTGATCCTCTGCTGGTTTCTTTTCGGGATGTGTCCCGTGTAGCACCATCTTCTCGGAATGTGTCCCATGTAGCACCATCTTCTCTGTCTTATTACTGTTGATACTAGTCGTTGCCCAGACATAGCACCATCTTCTCTGTCTTATTACTGTTGATACTAGTCGTTGCCCAGACATAGCACCATCTTCTCTGTCTTATTACTGTTGATACTAGTCGTTGCCCAGACATAGCAACATCTTCTCTGTCTTATTACTGTTGATACTAGTCGTTGCCCAGACATAGCAACATTTTCTCTGTCTTATTACTGTTGATACTAGTCGTTGCCCAGACATAGCAACATCTTCTCTGTCTTATTACTGTTGATACTAGTCGTTGCCCAGACATAGCAACATCTTCTCTGTCTTATTACTGTTGATACTAGTCGTTGCCCAGACATAGCAACATCTTCTCTCTTTTATTACTGTTGATACCAGTCGTTGCCCAAACGTTTCTGTGATTTCTTTACTCTTTTTGAATGCATTCTATTTTCTGTTCATCATTTTTCAGGTTTGTTTTCAAATGCAGTTTTAGCGGATTTTATGATCTAGGCGCCGCCTTAGAAAAATCACGCGTGTCGTGGCTCAGTCCTTATGATTATCTACGGATAAGGACTCAAGGGTTTAAACCTTGTTTAATTGTGCATAAAAAATAAATATTACCAGTGTGTGTTGAAAAGCAAATAAATACAATACAGGATTGCAAAAAATATTCCTTGTGTGGGTTCTGGATGTTTTGGGGTGGGGGAGGGCGGTAGGGGGCTGGAGTCTGCCTAATATCATGTCTCAAATGCAACTTTTTAAGCGTGTTTCCGTGTAATTTGGAGTACATCTGCCTAACGGGCAAGGAACCAACAGTCTGCACATGAATAAGCCACTATTGCTAAAGGGATGCGCGCACAAAACACACATTCTTAAATCAGACCAGTCTAAAACTTTCTGAGGGAGTTCAAAGCCGGCAAACGTTGAGAAGAACAAGAAAGAGATAGGGAGAATGTTGATGCAGGTTGACTGTTGAATTTAGAATCATCACATCATTCGGGATACTCCAATAAGCGTTCTGTCCCCACCTTCATCAGCAAGCGTAGAGGTAAAATTCCGATGATACCAGTAACTGTATATCCATCGCGCCTTTCCAATGGATGTCGAGCGTCGGCCAAATCCCATTGTAACCCCTCGCAATGCCCTTCTCTTCAGACCGCAATGATCTGTTTGTGCCTCTTCACTGTTCCCAAGGGGTCCTTACAACAACCAGCTTGAGAGCACTGAGTCCTTTTTAGCATTTCACTCCAACTGCCTGCACATGAACCCCGAAGAACAGTCTTCTATCGAAACTGATACTCTGGTACTTCAGTTTGCTTTCTCTTTTGATGTTGCTGTTGTTGACTGTAAGGGTTGGAACGTTAGCATTTACAATTCTATTGTCCAGAGAGCACCACAAAACAGCGGCCTTTTCTGAGTCGATGATAGCATTCATTTCTGCAAACGAGCCAGTCACTTTGTCTACAGTTGCCTGTAGCTCTTGGGTCAATATTCTTCCAACACCTGGTGCTTCAAGTTCTGCAATCCTGCATGTATACACAATGAAGAGCACTGGTGAAATTGCAGAGCCCCGTTGTAACCCCGGGACGATATTACATTGTTCTGAGGTCCAGGTACCCAGGAGAAGGGCAACCATAACTGAATGCAGGACAGCTGCCATTCAGTTCACAAACCACGGACAAACCCCTTCTTCATGAGTGCAGATATCAAAATATCATATCTGACTCTATTGTAGGCATCCTCAAGATCAGTTGCTGCCACATCCGTCTCATGTCTGTTCTGGAATCCCTCATGAACATCAGCCGACATGCCTCGATACCCAGCAGAATCTGACCTCTTCTGTGTTCACCAATGGAGCTGGGCTCTTGGACACCAGGCAGCCTGCAGGGTCGGTCAGTGCCCGGTTCCTGAGTGTCTGAGTGGAAATGCTGAGACATGCCTTTGTCTTTGGGCTGGAACAGTTTGAGAATTTGGTAGCCGAGTTGCCTGTTTGAATAAGGCGATGGACCTTGAATGTCGCTCCCACGTGCTCTGCGCTTGACACATTTTCAGCAGTTCGTGAAGAGAGGGTGAGGAGGAGACGACGAGGGAATGGGGAGAGAAGAAGACATAGAAATAGGAGGGCAGGTGCTGGGAGAACAAGAAGAAAAGCGGAGAGATGGAGCTTTAACCAGGTCAGAGTAATGTAACAGAGAAAGGTCATTGTTGTTTATTAGGAGCTAGTATATGGCACAGTGCCGGGATGTACCGAGATCAACAAGTTTTTGTAAACGTCTTTTCCCGTCAATTCTAACTATTGACGTCATCAATTGTTTGTCAGAAGGTATAATTTTGTGTAGTAGTTGATGAAAGTCAGCAGGTTTTAGCAACGAAATTGCGTAAATTGTATTTGACTTCTTCATTGTTGATGCGCCCTTTCAACCTCTAGCACTTTTTGTAGGAGTCTATTGACGTCAGCTGTCAGTTTAACTACTATATTTGCGCAGAATAAGATGATGAAACCTGTTGCAATTGAGACATAATTAGACAATCCCACGTGAGAACGTACGTAGTAAACATGTTGAGACTTATTAGAATATTCTAGAAGCAGAAAAAGGGAGAAGAAAACAAACGTACTAGCATTCCAGCATCTAAGTATAAAGAATAAGTGAGAAACTACTCAGAGCAATTCTTCAGTCCACGAGACTCAAGAGAGAAGGGACCAGTTATATTGACCCTCAGAGCAGCCTTCACTTGTAGAGATGTCAACTCAACTTAAAGAATGCCTTCAGTCTACAAGACTTAGAGACGAGAGACTAGAAACATTGACCCTTATAGAGCAAATACAGTTGTAGAGATGTCAGCTCTACACTAGAAGAACTAGGAGCCAGTCACATGTAGCCTCGAAAACGGTCACTCGAGAAAACATGTGAAACAAGACATCGAGTCACAGAGACAACACACAAGATACCTGGATCCATGGTTAACAGAGACATATCAGGAACACTATAGAGATGTTAGAGTCTACGATCAAGCCATTAGTACCAGAAAGCACTAGAGGCCAGGTGGCAGTTACAGGCACTAGAACTAAAGTAACTAGAGATAAAGAACACAACGCGATCCTACGAGTATGTAGCCATAGGGAGAACACATCGGTTTTCAGAATATCAATGATGTTTTGTGTGTGTGTGACATTGTTGAAGTACGACAATAAAGACACTATAGACAAGAACAGCTGTTTCAATATATTTTATTATGCAAACATCTAAGTTACATGAGAAGCATGCAGCTCGCAAGACATCATCATCATCATCGCCACTATCGACACGACCATCTTTCTCCTCGTCTATAATCTTCCAATCGACTCCACCTGTAGCAAACCTAAAGACGAACCTGGGTGTAACATCGACGTACACAAGGAAGAGAGCTGTGCTACAGTAGGATACTGGAACTGTTGGAGTGCTAGGCAGAGAGGTCCTGTACTGGAGAGGTGGAT
>CAJHNH020005545.1:110000-120000 GCA_905116865.2 Candidula unifasciata
TAGTGTTGTCAGTCATATTATGTCAGCAATGACAGCCGCAACGTCTTAGTGTTGTCAGTCATATTATGTCAGTAATGTCAGCCACAATTTCTTAGTGTTGTCAGTCATATTATGTAAGTAATGTCAGCCATAACGTCTTAGTGTTGTCAGTCATATTATTTCAGTAATGTCAGTCACAACATCTTAGTGTTGTCAGTCATATTATGTAAGTAATGTCAGGCACAACGTCTTAGTGTTGTCAGTCATATTATGTCAGTAATGTCAGCCACAACGTCTTAGTGTTGTCAGTCATATTATGTCAGTAATGTCAGCCACAACGTCTTAGTGTTGTCAGTTATATTATGTAAGTAATGTCAGCCACAACGTCTTAGTGTTGTCAGTCAGGTTGGTTGTGTACCGATTTTCAGCGTTGCTTTCTGAGTGCATTGTGTTAGTCAAAGGATCAGGAACTTATTGAGTACGTATATAGAGGTCCTACTCTATTTCAGTTGAGGAAACAATAAGCTGTCTATGAGCCAGTCTCCCGCTAATATTCAGGTCTCTACGAAGTGCGGTCATGTTGTTCTTCCAGGCCCACCATACTCCACAAACTTCGGCAACTTTCAAGTTTTAAAACTCCGAATTTCTTCTTTAGTGAAAATGAAATATACGACTCCCATACCCCAGTGTGTTGGCATTTTGCATGTTGGTAGGAATTTCTTCTGAAATTAGTTGATAATGTTTTACATTGTGCTCTTCATACTACCCAGACTCTGCATTGATAGACCAGTTGTCTTACATAACATTGAAATCCGGAGCACAACTAAAAGTAAAGCATTTTTTTATATTATTGAAAACTGAGTCTCAGGACAAATCTAATGGGGAGCTTTCTTCGAAGTTCGAGTACATCTGCCTGAGAGGCGAGGAACCAACAGTCTGCATGCAAATAAGCCAAATCTGTTAAAAGGATATGCACGCACGTGGAACACGACTAGATACCATAAGCTGACGAATAACAAGAAAGAATACATGAAAGAGGCAAATAGCAGCAAATGAAAAATTAGAAGCAACTACCAAATGTTTAATCTGTTTAAATCATTATTGATCAGCGACAAACGGACGGCCAATAGACTAAAATGGCTGGTTAAAAATGCAGATGACTGTATCCTTTTCATGACTTTGATAACACAATGCAGGTCATTCACCAATTGTCGACATTGCAGACGTTCTACTGTTTTTCTGTGTATGGTATGCAACATCATTTTGTATACTGTCATTTCCAATTCTCCAGTTTTCATGAGGCCGTCCACGTCTCCTTCCCCCCTCCCCATCTGCCATCAATCGCAGAGCTGATTTTGCCAAAGTGGCACCTGAGTTTCACCACACATTCCTTAACCATCTCCATCTTCATCCTTGGTAAGTGTGAATGTATGTATTATTGTGTACGTGTGTGTGTGCATTGTTTCATGAAGAGTATGATACTAAGTATGTATGAGTAAAAAAATGCATAGCTATGTGTGTGTGTGTGCGAGCGCATGATCTTTTATGCATGGTTATGTACATGTATGTGTGTATGTATTTTATGTTATATGTAGGCGACCAATTGATGTGATGAAGTTAAGCATTTGGTAAGGCCCAATATAAAGTCTGTCTGCATGCCCAAATTGTGACCTTTTAAAAAAATCGTTCGTTACTTGAATGACGTTTGCCTGTGGTATACATTTAGTTTCTAGCCACCCCCCCCCCCCCCCCCCCCGCAGATACACGTCTTGGGTCACTGCAATTCTGCACACATCATAAACACAGAATACTAGGTACTTACTTCTCACAGACATACTGCAAAGCTGTCAGACAAGAGAGGTCGTTCCATTTGTACTGGTAGCCTGAATAGACTTGTATGCACTGCTCGGAGGTGGCTGTGTAGTTGTTAGGAAAATGAGGTAAAGTGAGAAAATTGACATTTCCAAGCCAAAAACAAAGAATTCAAAGTTCGTAACACATTCATTACATTTCCATTTATTCGGTTCGAATGATTAAAAACCTTGAATGTTTCTAAAAACTGTAAATACTATGATTGCCATGTAGTAGGGTTCGATTCTCGCTGTGGTAGGTGTATATAGAAAGATAAATGACCTCGTGGTTTTCCTATGGTCCGCGAGAATTGCAGAGTGAAAAAAATCAGATTTTCCCCACGCTTTGTTCCCAGATAAAGCATGTTGTATATTGTAGAAAGCTTTCATTGTAGAATCATAACATATTTTTTTTTTTTAACATTTACAGTTATCTTGAGATAAAAATATGAGAAATATACCACGATTAAATGTTTAAACAATGTAAAAGTGCGAGGAAATCAAAGAGCTGATTTCCTGAATTCTAATGCTATAGCTACAGGAACGCTCGTACTTGACAAAAAAGACATTCTAAAGATTTTTTTCATAACAAGCGCTGATAGAAGACACTAAGTTAGATAACATAACACGTGTAATCAAAACATTAGTATTTCCTAATACAAAGACAAGAAATAAAATGGAGTACATGTAGAGTGCTTGGCGGTGAAATTAAATGTAAACCATTTAGCAAACCAGGATAGATACGCAAATAATGAGATGTTAAGATAACTGAGAAATCTTACAACGATGTCAAGTGTGTTTGCTCGAACCAGAAAAAAGAAGAAGACGATAAAGAGCAGGAGGAGGAAGAAAAAGAGGAGGATGAAGAGGAGAAAGATGAGAAAGAGGAGGAAGATGAGAAAGAGGAAGAAGAGGAGGAGGAGGAAGAGGGGGAAGAAGAAGAAGAAGAAGAAGAAGAAGAAGAAGAAGAAGAAGAAGAAGAAGAAGAAGAAGAAGAAGAAGAAGAAGAAGAAGAAGAAGAAGAAGAAGAAGAAGAAGAAGAAGAAGAAGAAGAAGAAACAGAAGAAGATGAAGAAGAAGAAAAAGAAGATGAAGAAGAAGAAGACAAAGATGATGATGATGATGAAGATAAAAATGATCAAAAAGAAGAAGAAGTAAACGATTGTGACGATGACTTACGGCTGCTAGGTTGTCCGGCTAACCAGTTAGTGTAATTTTTAATTGGTCTATAACTTGGCACCCAAAACCACGTCGACTGGTGAAGTCTGCAAGTACCACCAATCCAAATATTGTTGACTGTGGAGAGATATGTCCAGTTTATAAGATGCTGTACTGTGAATTTCCTTGCAATATCCATGATTATACTACTTTTAGGGAAAAACAAAATTGAAATTACTGTTGCTAATGAAAGGAACATAATTTTATCGTAACTTTAATATTCATAATCTTTGCACTGATAAATACGTTAGGCTTTACCCAGTCAATTGGCAGTTCTGTTTCACCTGGGTCAAGAATAGGTTTTCGAGCTACGTTCTTTTCCTGTTAGCTATGCAGTATATTATTCTTACCTACCTTCTTCTTCCCTGCATCATATAATGTATCAGATATAGTAACCTGGTTCTCAAACTTAGCCTATTACAAGCCTAGTCTCTTGATGTTATAGTAGATTCTGTAATGTGATCTTTGCAGATTGTTCTTGGTGTGTGGCAGTTCTTGGTGTATGACTGTTCTTGTTTTATGACTGTTCTTGGTTTATGACTGTTCTTGGTGTGTGACAGTTCTTGGTTTATGACTATTCTTGGTTTATGACTGTTCTTGGTGTGTGACTGTTCTTGGTGTGTGACAGTTCTTGGTTTATGACTGGCTACAAGTCCTTCTCTTCCAGTTTTGTGAATAAACAAAGGTTATGGTAGTCTGGCAGTCATAGTTTCAGCTTCATAGCAAACGGGCCACCGCATCGTTGCTTCGCTCCTGTGCCAACAAAAAACACGTAGAATGTTTATCACAGTCCCTTGTGGAGAGATTGACAGACTGCTCTCTCGGCTTATCTAGCATGCACTCGCATTAAAGCATACGGTAGCCATCCGAAGTGCTAACACAAACAGTCCTACATTAGAAATGCATTGATGGTAGCAGAAGTCAGCAACAGATCAGCAGTTGCCCACGCGATTAATTATAATCACATTCGGGCACCACCAAAATTTTTTTCTAAGTGGGCTTCCCTCTTTTAATTGCTGTTTTTGTATATAAATAAATGGTGGTACTACATCAAGTACTTGACCTTGTCATCATCATCTTCATCCAAAGCTCATGCCGACTCTCCGAAGCCTCTGACCTCCAACAGCTTATATCTCCTTTCCACGACAAAAGGTTGTCAAGAATCTTCTCGCGCTGTCATCCTCTGTCTGTTCATTTCACAAATCGCCCTCGCAGTGAAAACACATTCCAGTTCGCCTTTTCCCATAACATGGACAAACATGGCGACTGTCTCCTTCTGATGCTTGCCATAACAATGAACGAACATGGCGACTGTCTCCTTCTGATGTTTGCCATAACAATGGACGAACATGGCGACTGTCTCCTTCTGATGTTTGCCATAACAATGGACGAACATGGCGACTGTCTCCTTCTGATGTTTGCCATAGCAATGGACGAACATGGCGAATGTCTCCTTTTGATGTTTGCCATAACAATAGACGAACATGACGACTGTCTCCTTCTGATGTTTGCCATAACAATAGACGAACATGACGACTGTCTCTTTCTGATGTTTGCCATAAGTTACTTTCTGGCCCTTGCCTCTTTCTTCCTTTTCTCCGCGTCCACATGCTGTAAACTATGGCGTCAAGTTCTTGTTGTTCCTTGACTTCTTGACTTTGGTTTTCTGCTAACAATTAATTCTTCCCCCCGACACTTCGCTGAGGTACAAGGTGGAAGAGAAGAAGAAGAAGAAGAAGAAGAAGAATTAATTCTTGTCTGCACATCCGTTTTAGTGATCTAGTTTATATTATGCAGACTGTTGGTTGCTTGCCTGTCAGGCAGATGCACTCCAATGTCTAAAGAAACATCCTTAATTAGTCGACTCTAACAACATGCTTGTAAGGATGCAGTGGCTCTATCCCCCTCTCCACGGCCACAATAGGGACCCAGAGCCAACACGGCTAGCTTCTCTCAAATTATATGGGTTTTGGTTTACTCGTTCGGGCTTTTTACGGAAAAGGCATAGAGGACTAGTTCTTTATTTATGTACCAGTCAGCACTTGCTAGGTGACGTTGTAAACATCGCTTCGGCCGATTTTACTTCCCTGACTTTTCTTCAATCAAACCTGAGCCGACCTGGCATTCAATTAACTTTTTTGAAAATAACTTTTAGACTCCGATGAAAAGCGATATGAAGGTCAGCTGCTACAGTGTACGGGAGTATAGAGACACTGAGATGGCTGTTAGGGTGAATAGCCTGTTGGAATTTGGTAATAAAACAACGACAAGCATGCAGACACCGGTTGTGGGGTAGAGAATGAAGATAACGCTAATTAACTCCTACAATGAACATGGAGACACCGAGCTGGCTGCTGCAGCGGAGGACGGTGCACGAATGGGTCAGGTCGATGTGCTAGGATGTGGACATGGAAAACAAGTAACCAGTAACAAAATAATATCTTTACATACGAGTTTTCTCTTTCAGCTGTGTCTCCAACCACTCCTGTTTCTCTTTGCTGTCGACTTGAATCAGCCTGGCACCGTACAGTTGACACGAAGCCTGGAAATTGATAAATGACAGAGAACTGAAACAGTTTTTTGCGTTAGTGCTAGAAAACCCGTTACTATAGCTGACTGTAAGTTCAATACTGGCCCTGAAGGATCTAGGACAATGAAGACAGGAAACAGTGTCTGTAAGTCGAGTGCCTGTTATACAGGTCTGTCTGGCATGTCTGTTCAGCTGCCCTCTTTATAGATGCCCAGCAAGTCGCTGCCCTCTTTATAGATGCCTCGCAAGTCGCTGCCTTCTTCGAACAGACGTTCACCATGTAGCAGGAGTCTCCCAGGTGTAAGGGGCTGCATTAAAGGCTTTATGGGATGCCGTTTGCGGGGGTTTCCCCCGGCCATATGAGAGCATCTACCTTCCTGTATCTCACCATACATAATTGTGGTAATCGTTGGTCTCGGTGGAGCGGACGAGGTGACCTGCCCATCGAATCTGTGAATACATCAGGGTGGTATCGATGCTGGGAATGTCAGCTCTATACAGTGTTGAATGTTGAATGTTCAATTAATTATCGACATCACAACACTCGAGACACTCCAATAAGTGCTCAGTCCCTGCCTTCAGCAGCAAGTGAAGCGTTCCAATTTCGATGATACAAGTAACCGTCTGATTGTATATCCTTCCACTGAGTGTTGAGCGTCGGCCACATCCCCTGGTAACTCCTGGCAGCGCCATTCTCCTTAGAGTGTAATGATCTATCTGCGCCTCCGCAATGTTCACTAGATCCCGAAGGGCCCTCACATTATATAACTTATCACACATAAATTTACCAACAAGTGGTGCAGAGCCAGCCATTCTATCTGATTGCTCATTTCCCAAAACTTAGCCTGAAGACAATATTCAAAGAATGCTAACTACCCGGGACCTCTAAAGTAATGCTTGCCACTCTGGACGAAGCATGCCTGTCTCCACCTTTCTCAGCATGCTCTGTGAGTCAGTTACAATCACGGCATGTGTGTTCAGCTGATTCTCAAGCCAACGGAAGGCACAAAGACTGCTTCCACCTCCATTCTCAAACTAGATGTGATATCATATGCAAGGCTCCCCGTGTTAGTTCCGGGCCCCTGTTGTAGGGAAAACAAGAATAGACCCACTGCCTGCCCAAAAGCATAATACAAATGAGTCAGATCTGTAAAACGGATGCACACGCAACACTCAGGTCCTGGAATAGGACTAAAGTCCAGAAGTGGATGAACAACCAGAACTTTCCGCCAGAGTTTACAGCTGGTGAACGCAAAGAAGAAGAAGATATGCACGGCTTTCCTGCACTAAGCGACGTCCATTCGCCCTTCACTATGAAACCCCATGCACTTCGTCTGCCCCTCAACACAGAGCCATCTGTATATACAATCACATCACCTGGACAGGAGTTGTCATGATTCATTTGTTGTATTTCTGATTCTGCAGTACCAGCTGGCCAGTTTTTGTACTCGCGACCTAACTTTATTAAAACCCTACACAAGTCTGAAACTTGCTCGGGCACCTAGACCCACTCCTGTCCTCGCTCAAAATTATCAAGCCTGCACACATGTCTGATTGCGTGTTCAGCTTGCGTCATCAAAGACCTTAATGTTTCCAGTCTGTGACCCTGAGCTCCACCCAGGGCTTTATGCAGGAGGTGCTTCTTGTTTGCAGCTACTCTGAGATATGACTTTGCCTGCTGAACTTTGAATCTTTCTGCAATAGTAGGCGGTGCAAGTATATATCGCATACATTATACCGGGGTATCTCTTGTACATCCTAGAATTACCCGCATGGTTTCATTCTGTATGCGTTCGTTTCATCAGCTGACTCTTTAATATAGTAAGCATTCCATCGGTTATCATGATCATTATCATATAGCGGGTTCTTTGCAGAACGTCACTCTCCTCGGAGCCTGCCTAATCATCTGCCTGAGAGACAAGGAACCAAGGAATCTTGGTGTTTCGTCTGATCTTCCACTTCGTGCACTTTCACATCACCCACCGAGTGCCGATTGATCTAGAAAATAAAGGTCCAGCCCTGTCAGCCCAAAGACGTGGACAGAGGCCCTTTTACATTATTTGTGTTTTAAACCTACTAAAAGTTTGTGAATGGGGAATTGTGTCTGTGGCATTGACATTGCGATGGCGCGTTATAATTCTGTAATTGTGGCTTGGATCCCAACTTATACGCATTGTTATTATATGCTGAATGGCAAATAATGGGAGATTTGCATTTTTTTTTAAATGACAGCGGTATCGAGAGCCGACCACTAAGTAAGCAATGGCAAACTACTGAACGTAATAAATTGCCTTTTATCATAGGACACTCAGCCACGGTAGATAGTCAGGATTACAGCAACTTACCTGAGCGCTCAGCCAGGGTAGATAGTCAGGGTTACAGCAACTTACCTGAGCACTCAGCCATTGTAGAGAGTCAGGGTTACAGCAACTTACCTTAGCACTCAGCCATTGTAGATAGTCATGGTTACAGCAACTTACCTGAGCGCTCAGCTACGGTAGATAGTCAGGACTACAGCAACTTACCTTAGCACTCAACCATTGTAGAGAGTCAGGGTTACAGCAATTTCCTTAGCACTCAGCCATTGTAGAGAGTCAGGGTTACAGCAACATACCTGAGCGCTCAGCCACGGTAGAGAGTCAGGGTTACAACAACTTACCTGAGCACTTAGCCACGGTAAAGAGTCAGGGTTACAGCAACTTACCTGAGCACTCAGCCACGGTAGATAGTCAGGGTTAAAGCTGTAGCAAACTCCTTTGAATTCCACCCAGCCAAGCAAACAGGCCCCAAGAGCTGGAATAGAGGTACACAGTTACACACAAGCCCAGACCAGTTCCGACATAGGCAGTGTTGTATCTAGGCATAAGATAATAGGTTGTAGCTGAGGACCTCACAATCTACAAGGGCTTCAATAAATTAACACAATTGTTCCCAAATTCAGTTGTAATTTCATGGAGCCCTGGGGCATGGGACAAAACATTCAGATTTTACATCTCCCGCCCGGTTGGAATTAAGATTACTTCGTATGCTTCTGAGGACCCAATATAACCTCACAGTGGAAAGGAGGAGGGGGGGGGGGCTGAGTAAGGGGGAGGGGGGAGGTGGTACCCCCTTGGATCAGGGCTGCCAAAGTTGGTATTTTCGTACACATTTGGTACTATTTGAACCTTGCCGAGCAATCCTGTACTTTGACGTTTTAATACGTTTTAGAAATGTTTCATCAATATTTTAAATTTTGGCATTGTGTTGAAACTTAAACTGTGGGAGTGTACTGCAGATGAGCCTCATTTCTAAGCAGCTGCAGACAAGTTTTTTTTTTCTGTTTGACAATATTAGCATATCAAATATCTCTTCCTTGAAAAGTTCAACAAGTTCACTGTGAGATCAAATGTATTGCTCCAGAACATACATTTTACGAACAGAAAGTGGCCACTACAGCTTTTTAATAAGCTGTGCGGGGAAAAATGTTACAGCAATTATGTCACGGTAAAAAAATTTCAGTTCTGGTCAAATGTAAGGTACGAATGTTTAATATGTGTGTGTGTGCGTGTGTGTGTGCGTGTGTATGTGTGTTTGTGTGCGTGTGCGCGCGTGAGTGTGTGTGTGTGCCTGTGCGTGTGTGCATGTGTTTGTGTGTGTGTCTGTTCATGTGTGCGTGTGTATGTGTGTATGTGTGTGTGTGTGTGTGTGTGTTTAAAGACATGTTAACGGGTTTCAATCAAAAATGAAACATGTGTTAACTTCTGGTGTTTTGGCTCCTTTACCAAAATCATTGAGTATTATTCCGCAAACAATTTTGACTAGCCTGTCTTGGATTTGACCTGGAAGATGCTCAACCGTGCGATGACGTATTGCACTGTGTGTCACGTGGTGTTAATCGCTCATAGTTCAGTCCTAGTATAGAATAATTGCATTCGCATACGCAAGAAATAACGCTAACCAAGGGAGCAAACACAGAGGAAGTAATGGCTCACGCACGCCGACACCCCATTTACATATGTTCTATTGAGGTGGGAGGAATATCGTTTAATGAACCCAGTCCTTGTTTAACTTTGTAATAAGAATAGGAGTAATAGTAATAATAAGAAAAGTAATAATTATAAGGTACTGAAAAGCGAATAAATGTTATAATATTTTAAAAATATATTAAATTTGTAAAAAATTGTAAATACCGTTTTATTCCACATACTGTACTGTATTTTACTTCACTATACATCCCTTTACTATAATTCACTTTACTGTAATCTGGTAATCCTAGTTTCAGCTTCATAGCAAACAGGTCACCCCATAGTTGCTCCGCAACTAGGATTTAATCCAGCATGCATGTGACGTAGAGCAAGAACACAAACAACAATCTTACCACACTGGAACATCACAGCCAAGATTAGACATGATTTCATCTGTGGAATAAAATAAAAGCCAC
>CAJHNH020005545.1:127500-132500 GCA_905116865.2 Candidula unifasciata
ATTTGATGTTCCGTTTCGCAATGAATTTTTTGCATGGTATTGTTATTACAGTCTCTGAGACAATATCATTTCCAGTTTTCTCAGGCATCTCATTTTGCAATTACTAACGTTTTCTCAGGCATCTCATTTTACAGGTAATAAAGTTTTTTTCAGGCATCTCATTTTACAATTACTAATGTTTTCTCAGGCATCTAATTTTACAGGTAATAAACTTTTCTCAGGCATCTCATTTTACAGGTAATAAAGTTTTCTCAGGCATCTCATTTTACAATTACTAACATTTTCTCAGGCATCTTTTTTTACAGTTAAAAAAGTTTTCTTAGGCATCTCATTTTACAATTCCTAAAGTTTTGATAGGCATCTCTTTTTACAGTTATTGAAGTTTTCTCTGGCATCCTATTTTACAGTTACTAACTTTTTCTCAGGCATCTCGTTTGACAGTTACTAAAGTTTGCATAGGCATCTTATTTAACAGTTACTGAAGTTTTCTCAGGCATCTTATTTCAGTTACTAATGTCACTTAAGTTATCATTTGATAATGTCCATGTTTGTTGAATATTTAAAGTCTATGAACGTAAAGGATTCGTTTCTGCCCTTTAACCATTTGTATACGATAAAGCAAAGTACGCGTTTTCGGGCCTTTAACCATCTGGCATTCGATTATAAGGGAACCATTTCTCGCCTTGAACCATCTGGCATACGATAAAGTAAAGGAACCATTTCTTGCCTTGAACCATCTGGCACACGATAAAGTAAAGGACCCGTTTCTCGCCTTTATCCATCTGGCATACGGTAAAGTAAAGGAACTGTTTCTCGCCTTTAACCATCTGGCATACGATAAAGTAAAGGAACTGTTTCTCGCCTTTAACCATCTGACATACGATAAAGTAAAGGAACTGTTTCTCGCCTTTAACCATCTGGCATACGATAAAGTAAAGGAATTGTTTCTTGCCTTTAACCATCTGGCATACGATAAAGTAAAGGAACTGTTTCTCGCCTTTAACCATCTGGCATACGATAAAGTAAAGGAACTGTTTCTTGCCTTGAACGATCTGGCATACGATAAAGTAAAGGAAGTGTTTCTTGCCTTGAACCATCTGGCATACAATAAAGTAAAGGAACCGTTTCTCGCCTTTAACCATCTGGCATACGGTAAAGTAAAAGACCTGTTTCTGGCCTTTAACCATCTGGCATACGGTAAAGTAAAAGACCCGTTTCTGGCCTTTAACCATCTGGCATACGGTAAAGTAAAAGACCCGTTTCTGACCTTTAACCATCTGGCATACGAGAAAGTAAAGGAACTGTTTCTCGCCTTGAACCATCTGGCATACGATAAAGTAAAGGAACTGTTTCTCGCCTTTAACCATCTGGCATACGATAAAGTAAAGGAACTGTTTCTTGCCTTTAACCATCTGGCATACGATAAAGTAAAGGAACTGTTTCTTGCCTTGAACCATCTGGCATACGATAAAGTAAAGGAACCATTTCTCGCCTTTAAGCATCTGGCATACGATAAAGTAAAGGAACTGTTTCTGGCCTTTAACCATCTGGCATACGGTAAAGTAAAAGACCCGTTTCTGGCCTTTAACCATTTGGGATACGGTAAAGTAAAAGACCCGTTTCTGGCCTTTAACAATCTGGCATACGGTAAAGTAAAAGACCCGTTTCTGACCTTTAACCATCTGGCATACGAGAAAGTAAAGGAATTGTTTCTCACCTTGAACCCTCTGGCATACGATAAAGTAAAGGACGCGTTTTTCGCCTTTAACTATCTGGCATACAATAAAGTAAATGACCACACTCTCAAGCGTATTAGGCAATTACGGCTAGATCTTTATTTTATTTACCAGTCAGCACTAGGTGGGTGATGTGGTCAGCACCACACTGACCGCCTTTACTTCCCAGGACTGAACCTGCTACCCACTCAGTCTGGATCGACTTAACAGTTCTCAAGTCAATTTTGTTTAAAAGTCTGGTTCCGCCAGGACCCGAACCCAAAACCTTCCGTTCCGCAGACAAGAGTCTAGCCGCTACACCACAGCTGCTCCCCTAGGCAAACGATGCTAGACTGATATTTGTAAAGACCAGTCATCGTATGTGAACATCGCTGAAATCTGTAAACATCATACCGGTCAGGTAAAGCTCTGGAAAGTAAAGGCAGTCGGCGTGATGTTAAGCATGTGACCCACAAAAGACCGATAAATCTGAAATATAGATCTATGCCTAGTATGCATAAAGGCGTGGGGAAAAAGGACTTTTGCTTACATTATTTCACATCACGATAGGTTTAATTGAAAGCGTGTGCATGTGAATGTTTATGATGTCGTTTACACAAAGCTAGCGCAAAAATACTCACAGTAAATTAATGTGTGTGAAACAGGAGTTGTTTAAACATTCACGCTTAACTATTGACATCAACAGGCGTTGCGTGGAAAAGTGTTGTCTATGTGAATCTGATCAATTGTGAACGCAATTGCAGATAATTTTAGCAAGTGGGTTTGTAGTCTGTTAGAATAGACGGACGTATAGTATGACTGCTGTTCTTAGCAAGTGGGTTTGTAGTCTGTTGGAATAGACTGACGTGTAGTCTGACTGCTGCTCTTAGCAAGTGGAATGGACTGACGTGTAGTTTGACTGCTGTTCTTAGCAAGTGGAATGGACTGACGTGTAGTCTGACTGATGTTCTTATGTTCTTAGCAAGTGGGTTTGTAGTCTGTTGGAATGGACTGACGTGTAGTCTGACTACTGTTCTTAGAAAGTGGGTTTGTAGTCTGTTGGAATGGACTGACGTGTAGTCTGACTGCTGTTCTTAGCAAGTGCGTTTGTATTCTGTTGAAACGGACTGACGTGTCATGTGACAGCCGTACCTAGTTAGTTGTATTATTCCATCTCAAGCGTGTAAACGTGAGTTCATTGTCTCGTCCTTTGGAGCGCATGGAGACTGCTGAGTGGAGTTAAGGCGCTGTTGGGTGGACTCCCATGAGGTTTGTTACGGTGGCAGCGACGGCAAGGCCTTGTCTGTATTTATGGACCTGTGCTCCTGTAGTGCCGCAATCGAAACTGTACGGTAGGTTAGCGCTGTGTTAACACTGTCTGTACAGTAGTATAGCGATGTGTTAACACTGTCTGTACAGTAGTTTAGCGATGTGTTAACACTGTCTGTACAGTAGTTTAGCGCTGTGTTAACACTGTCTGTACAGTAGTTTAGCGATGTGTTAACACTGTCTGTACAGTAGTTTAGCGCTGTGTTAGCACTGTCTGTACAGTAGTATAGTGATGTGTTAGCACTGTCTGTACAGTAGTTTAGCGATGTGTTAACACTGTCTGTACAGTAGTTTAGCGATGTGTTAACACTGTCTGTACAGTAGTTTAGCGATGTGTTAGCACTGTCTGTACAGTAGTTAAGCGATGTGTTAGCACTGTCTGTACAGTAGTTTAGCGATGTGTTAACACTGTCTGTACAGTAGTTTAGCGATGTGTTAACACTGTCTGTACAGTAGTTTAGCGATGTGTTAACAATGTCTGTACAGTAGTTTAGCGATGTGTTAGCACTGTCTGTACAGTAGTTTAGCGATGTGTTAACACTGTCTGTACAGCAGTTTAGCGATGTGTTAGCACTGTCTGTACAGTAGTTTAGCGATGTGTTAACACTGTCTGTACAGTAGGTTGGCACTGTGTTAACACTGTCTGTGCGGTTGGTTAGCGCTGTGTTAACACTGTCTGTATGGTAGGTTAGCACTGTGTTAACACTGTCTTTACGGTAGGTTAGCGCTGTGTTAACACTGTCTGTACAGTAGGTTAGCCTGTTAACATACAGTGATTCGTCGCTTAAAAATGCGAATAACTGAGCATGCGTACGAAATGTTCAAGTGACCATTATCTCGGAACCTAAACACCCCTTTAGAAAGGCAAAGATTGGCACGTGCTAACACATAGCTCCATGTTAGCTTCAAAATGCCTTCGTGCTTGTGCCGATATATAGATAGATAGATAAATAGATAGATAGATAGATAGATAGATAGATAGATAGATAGATAGATAGATAGATAGATAGATAGATAGATAGATAGATAGATAGATAGATAGATAGATAGATAGATAGATAGATAGATAGATAGATAGATAGATAGATAGATAGATAGATAGATAGATAGATAGATAGATAGATAGATAGATAGATAGATAGATAGATAGATAGATAGATAGATAGATAGATAGATAGATAGATAGATAGATAGATAGATAGATAGATAGATAGATAGATAGATAGATAGATAGATAGATAGATAGATAGATAGATAGATAGATAGATAGATAGATAGATAGATAGATAGATAGATAGATAGATAGATAGATAGATAGATAGATAGATAGATAGATAGATAGATAGATAGATAGATAGATAGATAGATAGATAGATAGATAGATAGATAGATAGATAGATAGACAGATAGATAGATAGACAGATAGACAGATAGACAGATAGACAGATAGACAGATAGACAGATAGACAGATAGACAGATAGACAGATAGACAGATAGACAGATAGACAGATAGACAGATAGATAGATAGATAGATAGATAGATAGATAGATAGATAGATAGATAGATAGATAGATAGATAGATAGATAGATAGATAGATAGATAGATAGATAGATAGATAGATAGATAGATAGATAGATAGATAGATAGATAGATAGATAGATAGATAGATAGATAGATAGATAGATAGATAGATAGATAGATAGATAGAACGAACGAACGAACGAACGAACAAACTTTATTTTTAAAGGGTTAAGAATTGGGCACGCAGGCCCGTCTTACATTCTGCCCTTCGAGGTCTCCCTCCATTCCTACATCATTTCATTCACACATCAAGTAATAAAACAGTATAAAAAGCATCAAAACATTCAATACAAGCACTGAAATGTCTACATTTCTAACTACAACAAACCGTAGCTGTTGTTATAAATCTATGGAAAAAGGCGCTATTTCAAA
>CAJHNH020005545.1:137500-142500 GCA_905116865.2 Candidula unifasciata
GTGAACGTGATGACAGGTACGTTCTATGAATGACCTACTAAACGACGATAATAATGATGAGGAGTGACGATAAGGATGATAAGGATAATAATAATGATGATGGTGATGAATGATACGGGCGACGATGATGCATACCACCTGGAAATACTTAAAGGTGTTAACATAAAATTACCCAGATAACCACAAACTTATCTTGTCTCACAGACGAATCCGTTGAGCTGATCGCATGGTCATGGTCATGGTAGTCGTAAAAAAAAAAAATCCTGCCAATTTCAGTCAGTTCCTATAACGAGCAGTGACTCTATCTTGGCAACGTTTATGTGCTGCGTGTTGTAACGCTTAGTTTGGTCACCATCTAGTCGGCACGCTGCAGTTGTCGGTATCAGGGCATCCACTAGGCACACCGTCTCGAAACAAATTGTAGCCGTCATTGAACTACCAAAGACAAGGCCCTTTTCAGGGTCCCACTTAACATCTTTTTTGGGCTTTTCTTTTTTCGCACCATACATGCGTATGTGCGTGAGCTGAGAGAGCCGTTTTTTTTTTTTTTTTTTGGGGGGGGGGGGGGGGGGGGGGTTTCAATGTTTTAAAGACAGTTTTTCTTCCTGCCAAACGTGGTTAGAGAAGTAGAGGACATTAGTAAATGGAAGATCAGAATGCATCTATGAAATGCTGTTTGGTTAGGACTTACAGTAAGATCGGAAGATGAAGGTAGAAATTAGATTCTGTGCTGCTGGCTTGTGTCCGCTGCGCTTGTCCTCTTCCTTCCGCAGGTGGTCGAGCGTGGTGTTTGTCGCGGGGTCATGTTGGTTCGGTCACTTCCGGTTCTGTGTCCGATTCTGTGTTCATTGGTTTCGGTTTAGGTATAGCCGTTCGGCTAATGAACTGTTTAAACAGTTTCTGCAAATCTATGTGGCTGGTTACACTTAGGCATGAGTGGAGGGACATCTGTTTACTCTGGCTGTTAAAGTACTCCTGTAATTGTCGCCTCTGCATCCTAAACTTTGAGCATTCTAGTATGTAGTGGGCCATTGTGTTAGGTTTCCTACACTGATCGCAACTCGGATTTTTGTATTTTTTGGGCCAGTACCCCAATCGCATCTTCCAGAGTTTGTTGATCGCTGGGATCTTTGTTTGCTCTTTGACTTGCGATTGCGCTCTGGGTTTCCGCAGCATTCTGTGGGCGTATCTCCCTTTGGGGTTTTCGTTCTATTGGGTTGCCCATGCCTCAAGAAGCAGTTTTTTGGTCGCAGCTTTTCCCTCCATCTTACCTAGGCCTATTTCGTCCCAAGTCGAGGCTCAGATCGCTGAGAATGCTTCCAAGTCGAGTCTCAAATCATTGCCACCAGATCCCAAGTCATTTCCACCACATTGCAAGTCATTGCCACCAGGTCCCAAGTCATTGCCACCAGGTCCCAAGTCATTGCCACCAGGTCCCAAATCATTGCCACCCGGTCAAAAGTCATTGCCACCAGGTCCCAACTCATTGCCACCAGTTGCCAAGTCATTGCCACCAGTTGCAAGGTCCTTGCCACCAGTTGCCAAGTCATTGCCACCAGTTGCCAAGTCATTGCCACCAGGTTCCAACTCATTGCCAACAGGTCCCAAATCATTACCACCAGGTCCCAACTCATTGTCAAGAGTTGCCAATTCATTGACACCAGGTCCCATGTCATTGCCACCAGGCCCCAAGTTATTGTCACCAGTTGCCAAGTCATTGTCACCAGTTGCCAAATCATTGCCACCAAGTTCCAACTCACTGCGCCAGGTCCCAAATCATTGCCACCAGGTCCCAACTCATTGCCACCAGTTGCCAAGTCATTGCCACCAGTTGCCAAGCCATTGACACCTGGTCCTAACTCATTGCCACCAGTTGAGAAGTCATTGCCACCAGTTGCCAAGTCATTGACACCAGGTCTTAAGTCATTGCCACCAGGCCCCAAGTCATTGCCACCAGTTGCCAAGTCATTGCCACCAGGTCCCAACTCATTGCCACCAGTTGAGAAGTCATTGCCACCAGGTTCCAAGTCATTGCCACCAGGTCCCATGTCATTGCAAACAAGTCCTGTGTCAAGTCTCACGTCACCAAGAATCCCTCCAAGTCGAGTCTCAAGTCAAGTCACATCGTACAACAGATCATTTGCTAGTCTTGCATGGGACGATACTTTTGGATTAGTTCCGTCTGTTATGATGCCAGAACAACAGCCCACAACTGCTAGATTTTGACACCGCTAGTGTATATATGAACACAGCTACACATTGGTCGTTATTCTCATAGCACTGGAAGTTACGTCGGGTCGTCGTAGTGGGTACAGAAAACCTACTTATAACTTATTTTGAGGTTGAACGGGGTAAATGGGATCGGACCTATTGGTTTGCTGTTCACATTGAGATTGCCCATTCTCAAGGTTTTATGGTAAAACTGTCATGTAAGCAGGCTGAAGGTTAAAAAACTTTTTGATTGAGAGATAAGAGATGGATAAGGTTGAGTAGATGAAAGTAGAAGAGGAAGATGAGGAGACTAAAGTCAAAGAAGAAGAAAAACAACAACGAGCAGAACAACACAATTTAGAAAATAACCACACACACACACACACACACACACACACACACACACACACCACCACCACACACACAGCTAAAAGTACAAAATCAAAAAAAAAAAAAAAAAAAAAAAAAAAAAAAAAAAAAAAAAGAAGAACAAGAACAATTAGATCTGAAAGCAGAAAAATAAGAACAAGAAGAAAACAAGAGCTACTCAAAGAAAAAGACGATCAATTATGAGCTAAGAATGTCACCAGCATCCACATAATGCCTCTACTTACAAACTCCTGGAGGGTCTGCAGGCTGACCAGGTGACCAGTCTTGGTAGGTGAGGGGGTTTCCACTGCAGGCCCACACCACGGCTTTTCGATACAAGACCTCACTTCCTCCAATCCAGATTGAACCGACTAATAAATGAAGATACAACGATGCTTTTCTTTTATATATTTCAACAATGAATACAATAAAAGAGGGGCAGGGATGGACCAGCATAATAAAGGCGACCCATTGGATAGGAAAATGCACGAATCGGGAGAGCTGGAAAATGACCGCGTTCTTGCATGAAAAAAGGGGTGATTAAAGCCATGCTCTACATAGGACCTGCTACATGATGACGAAACAAAGAATATACTGCCTAATGTATTGATTGTCATCCTCCCCTGTGGTGGGAGGGGTATTGGAGGGGGGAGGGTTGCCATGGTATAGCACTAGACACTAGCCTGTGGATCTAAAGTTAGTGGATTAAAATTCACATGCAACTTGGCTTGGCTCCCTTGGAGACCCAACCTTAAATCGGTACCAGGTTAAGTCCTAGGAAGTTGTGAGTTATGAGTTGAATTAGATTATCTTCACAGCACTCCGGGCACATCCATAGGCGTTCAGGTTCCCCTCTCAACATATTTATCAGCGTCGTGAGGTTAATAGTGCCAGTCCTATGTTGGTTAACAAGATTTCGTGTGCGGCCGGTGTACTTCCTATGCTTGGCTGTGCCGATCTTTGCTCCTAATTCGCGTATTCTTAGCAGTGATGTGGAAACGTTGCTTCCGAAATCCTCAAAACGTCATATCCCTCTAATGGCAATGACAATGTCTGCATAATCCATGGGCAAGGGATCTTTAATTAATGCAGCACCTGCCAGTCTAGCAGCTCTATCATTACCAACAACGCCTGCATAGCCTGGGGCGAATATGAAGGTAACTCCACATACAGGAGAGTTTTGCAATGATTCAAACCACTGTCTGCGTAACCAGCATGCCTCGACACGCCGGATCCTTCTCATAGAACCACTCAGCACACACACACACACACACAAGGGAATAGTCCTGTGATCCCAACCACATGAAAGCTTGTATCACCGCCATCACCTCCATCATGCTGCTGGTAGTCACGAAGAAGGCACCGCTGGCTTCCTGAATTCTTCTGCCTGAAGAGCGAGCTGTAAATGCGCATGCACTCCTATGTTCCTGGGGAGTAAAGGCGGCCGGCGTAATGTTCACAACATAACCTATATGAGTCAATTTGACCTTAAAAATTGCCCGATTTGCCAATGGCCTGTAAAGGGACCTTTGCTTTATTTTACTTCCCTGTATCTCGTCAGATGTTTATGAAACACTAGCGCTTACAAAAGTAGTAAGAGTCTTATCGTGTGTATACAAAAGGATCACATCATTAAACAAAGCTTAGGTGGTTAGATGTACTGTTTAAAGAAAGACTACGAGATATTTGTTTTTCGAATGAAAAAAGGCATGTCTCCTGCTAAATTATAGCAATGCCATGAAAAGATATCAAAATAAAACAAAAGTAGAACCAGTCAGCTTCACATTATCACACACGCAAGCGACAAGCAAATGGTGCGGCTAGTAAGCCTTCATCAGCAAAATTAGTTATTATAAAATATAAATGCGAACAATAACCACACCCAGAAAAGAAAAAAAAATCACTTAACTGAAGTATTTCTGACAGAAACAACATTTCTGCCCAGCCAGTTGAATCTAGGACATTTGTGTGAGCACCGAGATTTAAATATAAGAGAAACAAATGTTGGGACGACAAGGGACGTAACTCAAACAAAAATATATAAATGTGTGTTCGATGTGAAGTCCCTTAGCCGCATAGAAGCTTAATAAATAGATAAATGGCTCTCGAGAAATTGTGGACTGCTTAAATCATGTGTAAACCAAAAGTAAATGATTTCTGTACACATCGTGCTGTCTTCCTTTACTTCTCAGTCTTTGTCTTTAGCAAAATGACACAACATTCAGTAAGACTTAGTACGTAGGAAGTATGCAACATTAGCGTACAACTAATTACTTACAGTTGATAGCTTTGATTGTGTTGACCAACCAGGTGTTTTCTCGTTCTCATTTCAATCTCCACCAGATAGGCGCCGTGCACAAAACAATATGCCTGAAATGTTAACCATATTTAACATACGTTTAATTTTTTTTTCAGGACTT
>CAJHNH020005545.1:147500-155000 GCA_905116865.2 Candidula unifasciata
ATCACTGCAGGGACATGGAGTGTTGTCATCACGGCAGCAAAATGGAGGGTTATCATCATGAAAGCGACATTAGGGGTTGTCATCATGTCTGCGAATCTGTGGGATGTCATCCTGTTATCGACATTGAGAGTTGTCATCACGGCAGCGATATTGAGGTATCACAGCAGCGACATAGAGGGTTGTCATCACGGCACAGACATGAAGGGTTTTATCACGGCAGCAACATAGAGGGTTGTCATCACCGCAGCGACATAGAGGGTTGTCATCACAGCAGCGACATGGAGGGTTGTAATCACAGCAGAGACATAGAGGGTTGTCATCACGGCAGCGACATGGAGGGTTGTCATTACAGCAGCGACATGGAGGGTTGTCATCACGGCAGCGACATAGAGGGTTGTCATCACAGTAGCGACACAGAGGGTTGTCATTACAGCAGCGACATGGAGGGTTGTCATCAGAGCAGCGACATGGAGGGTTGTCATCACGGCAGCGACATAGAGGGTTGTCATCACGGCACCGACATTGAGTTTTGTCATCACGGCACCGATATTGAGTTTTGTCATCATGACAGCGACATTGAGGTTTGTCATCATGACAGCGACATCTGGGGTTATCATCATGACAGTGACACTAAGGGTTGTCATCATGACACCGACATGAAGGATTGACATCACGGCAGCGACATGAAGGGTTGTCATTACGACAGCAACATAAAGGGTTGCCATCACGGCAGCGACATTAGAGGTTGTCAGCATGGCAGCCACATGGAGGGCTGTCATCATGACAGAGAGACATGAACGATTCTATCACGGCAGCGATTTAGAGGGTTGTCATCACGGCAGCGACATAGAGGGTTGTCATTACAGCAGCGACATGGAGGGTTGTCATCATTACAGCGACATTGAGGGTTGTCATCATGACAGCGACTGTGAAGGTTGTCATCATTACAGAGACATTGAGGGTTGTCATCATAACAGCGACTGTCACGGTTGTCATCATTACAGAGACATTGAGGGTTGTCATCATGACAGCGACTGTGAAGGTTGTCATCATTACAGAGACATTGAGGGTTGTCATCATGACAGCGACTGTGAAGGTTGTCATCATTACAGAGACATTGAGGGTTGCCATCATGACAGAGACTGTAAAGGTTGTCATCATTACAGAGATATTGAGGGTTATCATCATGACAGCGACTGTGAAGGTTGTCATCATGACAGCGAATGTGAAGGTTGTCATCATTACAGAGACATTGAGGGTTGTCATCATGACAGAGACATTGAGGGTTGTCATCATGACATAGACATTGAGGGTTGTCATCATGACAGAGACATTGAGGGTTGTCATCATGACAGAGACATTGAGGGTTGTCATCATGACAGAGACATTGAGGGTTGTCATCATGACAGCGACTGTGAAGGTTGTCATCATAACAGCGACTGTGGAGGTTGTCATCATGACAGCGACTGTGAAGGTTGTCATCATGACAGCGACTGTGAAGGTTGTCATCATGACAGCGACTGTGAGGGTTGTCATCATGACAGCGACTGTGAAGGTTGTCATCATGACAGCGACTGTGGAGGTTGTCATCATGACAGCGACTGTGAAGGTTGTCATCGTGACAGCGACTGTGAAGGTAGTCATCATGACAGCGACTGTGAAGATTGTCATCATGACAGCGACATGAAGTGTTGTCATCGTGGCAGCGTCAATGAAGTTTGTGATCACGGCAGAGATATTGAGGGTTGTCATGACAGCGATATAGAGGGTATTCACCACGGCAGCAACAATGACGGTTGTTATCGTGACAGCGACATAAAAGGTTGTTGGCACGGCAGTGACATGGAGGGTTGTCATCATGACAGAGACATTGAGGGTTGTCATCATGACAGAGACATTGAGGGTTGTCATCATGACAGAGACATTGAGGGTTGTCATCATGACAGAGACATTGAGGGTTGTCATCATGACAGAGACATTGAGGGTTGTCATCATGACAGAGACATTGAGGGTTGTCATCATGACAGAGACATTGAGGGTTGTCATCATGACAGCGACTGTGAAGGTTGTCATCATTACAGAGACATTGAGGGTTGTCATCATGACAGAGACATTGAGGGTTGTCATCATGACAGAAACATTGAAGGTTGTCATTATGACAGCGACTGTGAAGGTTGTCATCATTACAGAGACATTGAGGGTTGTCATCATGACAGCGACTGTGAAGGTTGTCATCATTACAGAGACATTGAGGGTTGTCATCATGACAGAGACATTGAGGGTTGTCATCATGACAGAGACATTGAGGGTTGTCATCATGACAGAGACATTGAGGGTTGTCATCATGACAGAGACATTGAGGGTTGTCATCATGACAGCGACTGTGAAGGTTGTCATCATGACAGCGACTGTGGAGGTTGTCATCATGACAGCGACTGTGAAGGTTGTCATAATGACAGCGACTGTGGAGGTTGTCATCATGACAGCGACTGTGAAGGTTGTCATCATGACAGCGACTGTGAAGGTTGTCATCATGACAGCGACATGAAGTGTTGTCATCGTGGCAGCGTCAATGAAGTTTGTGATCACGGCAGAGACATTGAGGGTTGTCATGACAGCGATATAGAGGGTATTCACCACGGCAGCAACAATAACGGTTGTTATCGTGACAGCGACATAAAAGGTTGTTGGCACGGCAGTGACATGGAGGGTTGTCATCATGGCAGCGACATGGAGGTTTGTCATCATGACAGCGACATGGAGGGTTGTCATCATGACAGTGACATGAGGGTTGTCATCATGGCAGCGACATGGAGGGTTGTCATCATGACAGCGACATGGAGGGTTGTCATCATGACAGCGACATGGAGGGTTGTCAACATAGCAGCGACATGGAGGATTGTCATCATGGCAGCGACATGGAAGGTTGTCATCATGACAGTGACATGGAGGGTTGTCATCATGACAGCGACATGGAGGGTTGTCATCATGGCAGCGACATGGAGATTTGTCATCATGGCAGCGACATAGAGGGTTGTCATCATGACAGTGACATGGAGGGTTGTCATCATGACAGTGACATGGAAGGTTGTCATCATGACAGCGACATGGAGGGTTGTCGTCATGGCAGCGACATGGAGGGTTGTCGTCATGGCAGCGACATGGAGGGTTGTCATCATGACAGCGACATGGAGAGTTGTCATCATGATAGCTACATGGAGGGTTGTCATCATGACAGCGACATGGAGGGTTGTCATCATGACAGCGACATGGAGGGTTGTCATCATGACAGCGACATGGAGGGTTGTCATCATGACAGCGACATGGAGGGTTGTCATCATGGCAGCGACAAGGAGTGTTGTCGTCATGGCAGCGACATGGAGGGTTGTCATCATGGCAGCGACATGGAGGGTTGTCATCATGACAGTGACATGGAGGGTTGTCATCATGACAGCGACATGGAGTGTTGTCGTCATGGCAGCGACATGGAGGGTTGTCATCATGACAGCGACATGGAGGGTTGTCATCATGACAGCGACATGGAGGGTTGTCATCATGGCAGCGACATGGAGGGTTGTCATCATGACAGAGACATTGAGGGTTGTCATCATGACAGAGACATTGAGGGTTGTCATCATGACAGCGACTGTGAAGGTTGTCATCATGACAGCGACTGTGGAGGTTGTCATCATGACAGCGACTGTGAAGGTTGTCATCATGACAGCGACTGTGGAGGTTGTCATCATGACAGCGACTGTGAAGGTTGTCATCATGACAGCGACTGTGAAGGTTGTCATCATGACAGCGACATGAAGTGTTGTCATCGTGGCAGCGTCAATGAAGTTTGTGATCACGGCAGAGACATTGAGGGTTGTCATGACAGCGATATAGAGTGTATTCACCACGGCAGCAACAATAACGGTTGTTATCGTGACAGCGACATAAAAGGTTGTTGGCACGGCAGTGACATGGAGGGTTGTCATCATGGCAGCGACATGGAGGTTTGTCATCATGACAGCGACATGGAGGGTTGTCATCATGACAGTGACATGAGGGTTGTCATCATGGCAGCGACATGGAGGGTTGTCATCATGACAGCGACATGGAGGGTTGTTATCATGACAGCGACATGGAGGGTTGTCAACATAGCAGCGACATGGAGGATTGTCATCATGGCAGCGACATGGAAGGTTGTCATCATGACAGTGACATGGAGGGTTGTCATCATGACAGCGACATGGAGGGTTGTCATCATGGCAGCGACATGGAGGGTTGTCATCATGACAGCGACATGGAGGGTTGTCATCATGACAGCGACATGGAGGGTTGTCATCATGACAGCGACATGGAGGGTTGTCATCATGACAGCGACATGGAGGGTTGTCATCATGGCAGCGACAAGGAGTGTTGTCGTCATGGCAGCGACATGGAGGGTTGTCATCATGGCAGCGACATGGAGGGTTGTCATCATGACAGTGACATGGAGGGTTGTCATCATGACAGCGACATGGAGTGTTGTCGTCATGGCAGCGACATGGAGGGTTGTCATCATGACAGCGACATGGAGGGTTGTCATCATGACAGCGACATGGAGGGTTGTCATCATGGCAGCGACATGGAGGGTTGTCATCATGACAGCGACATGGAGGGTTGTCATCATGACAGCGACATGGAGGGTTGTCATCATGGCAGCGACATGGAGGGTTGTCATCATGGCAGCGACATGGAGGGTTGTCATCATGACAGTGATATGGAGGGTTGTCATCATGACAGCGACATGGAGAGTTGTCATCATGACAGCGACATGGAGGGTTGTCGTCATGGCAGCGACATGGAGGGTTGTCATTATGACAGGGTCGTCATCACGGCAGCGACATGAACGCATGTTCAGACGCTTGATTTGGAATTATACAACTAACTTGCTACAGCTGTCACATGACACGTCAGTCCATTCCACTTGCTATGAACAGCAGCCAGACTACACGTCAGTCCATTTCAACAGACTACAAACCCACTTGCTAAGAACAGCAGTCCGACTACACGTCAGTCAATTCCAACAGACAACACACTGACTTGCTAAGAGCGGGAGTCAGACTACACGTCAGTCTATACCAACAAACATTGAACCCACTTGCTAAGACCAGCAGTCGGACTACACGTCAGTCTATTCATACAGACTATAAACTTACATGTTAAAAACAGAAGTCACACTACATGTCAGTCTATTCCAACAGACTACAAACTCACTTGCTAAGAACAGCAGTCAGACTACAAGTCAGTCCATTCCTACAGACTACAAACCCACTTGCTCAAAACAGCAGTCAGACTACACGTCAGTCAATTCCAACAGACTTCAAACCCAGTGATTAAAATTATCTGCAATCGCTTTCACGATTGATCAGATTCACATAGACAACACTTTTCGACGCAACGCCCGTTGATGTCAACAGTTACGCGTAAATGTCTAAACAACACCTGTTTCACAGACATTAATTTATTTAGTATTTTTGCACTAGCTTGTGCAAATGGCCTCATAAATATTCATGTGCACACACTTTCATTTGAACCTATCGTCAAATGTTTAAAGGCGAGAAACGGGCCCTTTACTTTATCGTATGCCAGATGGTTAAATGCGAGAAACGGGTCCTCTGCTTTATCGTATACCAGATGGTTAAAGGCAAGAAAAAGGTCATTTACTTTATCGTATGCCAGATGGTTAGAGGCAAGAAACGGGGCCTTTACTTTATCGTGTGCCAGATGGTTCAAGGCGAGAAACAGTTCCTTTACTTTATCGAATGCCATATGGTTAAAAGCCAGAAACGGGGCCTTTACTTTATCGTAAGCCAGATGGTTAAAGGCAAGAAAAGAGTCCTTCAATTGATCGCATGCCAGATGGTTAAAATCGTGATACGGGTCCTTAACTTTATCTTACACTAGATGGTTAAATGAGAGAAACAGGTCCTTTACTTTATCGTATGCCACATGGTTAAAGGCGAGAAACGAGTCCTTTACTTTATCGTATGCCAGATGGTTAAAGGCGAGAAAGGAGTGCCTTACTTTATCGTGTGCCAGATGGTTAAGGGCGAGAAACGAGTAATTTACTTTATAGTATGCCAGATGGTTAAAAGCGAGAAACGAGTCCTTTACTTTATCGTGTGCCAGATGGTTAAAGGCGAGAAACGAGGCCTTTACTTTATCGCATGCCAGGTGGTTAAAGGCGAGAAACGGGTCCTTTACTTTATCGTATGCCATATGGTTAAAGACGAGAAACGTGTCCTTCACTTTATCGTGTGCCAGATGGTTAAAGACGAGAAACGGGTCCTTTACGTTACTCGACCTTACATATTCAACAGACATGGACATTATCAAAAGAAAACAGGTATCATTAGTAACTGTAAACTGAGAAGCCTGAGAAAGCATAAGTAACTGTGAAATGAGAAGCCCGAGAAAGCAAAAGTAACTGTAAAATGAGAAGCCTGAGAAAACGTTAGTAACTGTAAAATGAGAAGCCTGAGTAAACATTAGTAACTGTAAAATGAGAAGCCTGAGAAAGCATAAGTAACTGTAAAATGAGAAGCCTGAGAAAACATTAGTAACTGTAAAATGAGAAGCCTGAGAAAGCATAAGTAACTGTAAAATGAGAAGCCTGAGAAAACATTAGTAACTGTAAAATGAGAAGCCTGAGAAAGCATAAGTAACTGTAAAATGAGAAGCCTGAGAAAACATTAGTAACTGTAAAATGAGAAGCCTGAGAAAGCATAAGTAACTGTAAAATGAGAAGCCTGAGAAAACATTAGTAACTGTAAAATGAGAAGCCTGAGAAAGCATAAGTAACTGTTAAATTAAAAGCCTGAGAAAACATTAGTAACTGTAAAATGAGAAGCCTGAGAAAGCATAAGTAACTGTAAAATGAGAAGCTTGAGAAAGCATAAGTAACTGTAAAATGAGAAGCATGAGAAAGCATAAGTAACTGTAAAATGAGAATCCTGAGAAAGCATAAGTAACTGTAAAATGAGAAGCCTGAGAAAGCATAAGTAACTGTTAAATTAAAAGCCTGAGAAAACATTAGTAACTGTAAAATGAGAAGCCTGAGAAAGCATAAGTAACTTTAAAATGAGAAGTCTGAGAAAGCATAAGTAACCGTAAAATGAGTAGCCTGAAAAAGCATAAGTAACTGTAAAATGAGAAGCCTGAGAAAGCATTAGTAACTGTAAAATGAGACACCTGAGAAAACATTCATAACTGTGAATTGAGATGCTTCGTCGCAATCATTGTCGTTATCATCATGGTGGTCGCTGTTGTCGTGGCTGTCGTCACCGTCATCATCACTATCATAATCACTATCATCATTGTCGTAACCATCGTCATTAGTATCATTGCTATCATCATCATCACCTTTGTCGTTACTATTTTATCATCATCGTGGTCTTAATCGTTTTCGTCATCATATTCATCATAATAATATCATCGTAACCGTCATTATCGTCATTAACTTTATAA
>CAJHNH020005545.1:162500-175000 GCA_905116865.2 Candidula unifasciata
TATGGATCGGTACAAAACAATCTATTATGGCAGGCCCTTCGCATGTGCCACGCACCGACATAGCTTACCGAAATGATCAAGCATTATTTTTCTAAGCTCGCCATAGGCTTCTCTACTCCCATGTTTACTACGAGATGGACTGAACTCCAGGTTGGGATAGCAATGGGATGTACGATTTTGCCAATTCTGTTCGTAATGGCCATGCTGGTCATGTTAGACGGGGCTGCGGGCAAGGCCTTCAGACTGGGACCACTGGATGCCGAAACTGCGTCAATTTATGTATGAGAGAACTATCATAACGGCCAGTGAGGATGATGCCAGCTCGATTCTGAAGAGGTTGGACTGCGTTGTCGAATGGTGTGGCATGCGGTTCAAATCTCAGAAATCAAGAAGTTTGTCCGTCCTCAAAGGCAAAGTGGCGGCAGTCAATTTCACGGTGACAAGAACAAGAATCCCCATGGTTTTTGGGGAATCGGCCACGTCTGCGATTCGAAGTTATCTGACAAAGCGAAGGTCTGACGTATTTGTGAGTCACTGGCTATATGCCTGCTTGCTATGGAGCGATGCAGGTTGATCGGGAAGTTCAAGGTCTGGTGTCTCCAGTTCATGTTGATTTCAAAGCTCCTCTTGTATCTGTTAGTCTTCGAAGTGACAATGACTGCGGTGGAGAATATGGAGAGAAAAATTCAACACAACCATGAGGAAATGGCTTGGAGCACCGCCTTGTCTGACCGCTGTGGATCTCAATTGCTAACAGTCTAAGTTGGTACTTTCATTCAAATCAATAACCGAAGAGTTTAAAGTCGGCAAAGTAAGACTCGCGATGATGCTGCCCGAGTCTTTAGACCCCACAGTTACAGCTAGCTGTCCGGCCAGCTCTAAAGACAGGTGCGAAATGAAAGGTCCCAGATGCGGTAGAATCTGCTCAGGAAGCACTGAAATTAAAAAAAAGTGATGGGTTACACACAAACCGACCGACGCGGCTTAGGGCGTGGAAAAATTCAGTTGGTGGTCTAAAGCTTCTGAGATATGGTGACACAGCGGATAAGAGACACCTACAACGAGACTTGGGTCCAGAAAGCAGCCCAAAATTGCCAGCAAGGTCAGTGAATCAGTCTCGAGAGCGTATTGCCACGAATACTCCCATGGGGTGAGATCTGGCGGGTGGCCCCGCTGTGGCTAAGCTTTGTCACCAGATATGCTTATGATGTATTACCCTCTGGCGCCAACATGGCAAAATGGCGTGATACCACGACCGGAACGGATGGAAGAAAATCACTAGTACAAGCTCGAAAAATACGGTGAGCTTGTGCCCGGCTTGAGGAGAGACGAATCGTGCGCAGTAAAAATCTTAGCCGTGGAGGAAGGCGCAAGAGGTCTTATCACCACTTCAACATACAGAGTGCTAAAGCAGCTGGGCTTGCGAGGAAACGAGCGTAAAAGAACACTAAAACAACTGGGCGAAGTTGCTGAAAGAGCTTCAAGCTGGCTTTGGACACAAAGGAACTTCGTAGGGGGTGGGCCTCAGTAGACTGGTTCGGGCCACAAGCGGAAACGAACTTGTCATCCCTCTAAAGCAGAAGTGTCCGATAAATGTCTATCAGTGTCATTCTGCCAAAGTCTAAAACTGTCTGATGAACAAACCAACCGTAAGATTGTCACTCTCGTCGTGAAGGTAGAAGGCTAATTTGCTACCGTGACAATAAAACACCAAATCTCACAATACCTCGTTCAAAGTCACCATATCGTCTTGTCCCTGTCCGAGAGTCTAATAAAGTGCAGCAGAGAATGATCGTTGCCTGGAGTCATTACCCACGTCGGCTCGCCTTCTAAAATAACGTAGGAAGTAATGGGCTGAAACAATCGTCGAAGAGGGATCTTTCTACTGATGGACGGTGGACCCCTGCTCTGCATGCTCCCCTTTGAAGTTCTTATAAGTAAAACACATTACAGTAAAGTGAATTATAGTAACGGGAGGTATCGTAAAGTAAAATACATTACAGTAAAGTGAATTATAGTAACAGGAGGTATAGTAAAGTAAAATACATTACAGTAAAGTGAATTATAGTAACGGGAGGTATTGTAAAGTAAAATACATTACAATAAAGTGAATTATAGTAACGGGAGGTATAGTAAAGTAAAATACATTACAGTAAAGTGAATTATAGTAACGGGAGGTATAGTAAAGTAAAATACATTACAGTAAAGTGAATTATAGTAACGGTAGGTATAGTGAAGTAAAATACAAAACAGTATGTGGATTAAAACGGTATTTAGAATTGTTTTCAATTTAATGTTTTAAAAACATTATAACATTTATTCGCTTTTCAGCATCTTATAATTATGACTTTTCTTATTATTACTATTACTCCTATTCCTATTACAAAGTTAAACAAGGATTGGGTTCATTAAACGATATCCCTACCCACATCAACAGAACATTTGTAAAGGGGGTGTGGCGTGAGAAGCCATTGCTTCCTCTATGTCAGCTGCCTTTGTTAGCGTTAATTCTTGCGTATGCGAATGCAGTTATTCCCTACTAGGACTGGACTATGAGCGATTAACACAACGTGACACAAAATGCAATATGTCATAGCACGGTTGAGCATCTTCAAGGTCAAATCCAAGACAGGCTAGTCAAAATTGTTTGCGGAAAAATACTCAATGATTTTTGAAAAGGAGCCAAAACACCAGAAGTTAACACATGTTTCAGTTTAAATTGAAACCTGTTAACATGTCTTTAAACACACACACACGCACACACACAAACACACACACGCACAGGCACACAAACACACACGCGCGCACAGGCACACAAACACACACACACGCACACACAAACTCACACACGCACAGGCACACAAACACACACACACACACACATGTACCTTACATTTGACCAGAACTGAAATTCTTTCACCATGACTTGATTGCTGTAACATTTTTCCCCGCACAGCTTATTACAAAGCTGTAGTGGCCACTTCCAGTTCGTGAAATGTATGTTCTGGAGCAATTAGTTTGATCCTACAGTGAACTTGTTGAACTTTTCAAGGAAGAGAGATTAGATTTGCTAATATTGTCAAACAGAAAGAGAACCTTTCTGCAGCTGCTTAGAAATTAGGATTATCTGCAGTACACTCCCACAGTATAATTTTGAAGACAATACCAATATTTAAAATATTGATGAACAATTTCTAAAACGTATTAAAACATCAACATACAGCATTGCTCGGCAAGGTTCAAATAGTTCCAAATGTGTACGAAAGTACCAACTTCGGCAGCCCTGATCCAAGGGGGTAACTACCTCCCCCTGCCTTACTCATCCCTTCCCCTTTCCACTGTAAGGTTATATTGGGTCCTCAGAAGCATACGAAGTAACCTTAATTCCGACCGGGTGAGAGATGTAAAATCTAAATGTTTTGTCCCATGCCTGGGACCGCATTTAAACTTCATGAAGTCCAAAGCTATGTGAAGTCCTGAGGCGGACTTCTGTTATAAATTATGCTAGCTAATGTTAGAAATATTTTAAAATATATAAGTCTGTTAAATTTACTGATGATAGAAATATATTGTCGTTAAATTTGTAGTAAAAGAAAAAATAAATTGTGTGTGTGAAAAATCACACATTTGATAGTATATGATTATATTTGGGGCTCCATGAAATGATAACTGAATTTGGGAACAATTATATTAATTTATTAAGCCCCTTGTAGATTGTGAGGTCTACAGCTACAACTTATTATCTTATGCCTAGATCCAACACTGCGAATCTCGAAACTGGTCTGGGCTTGTGTGTAACTGTGTACCTCTATTCCAGCTCTTGGGGCTTGTTGGCTTGGTTGGGTGGAATTCAAAGGAGTTTGCTACAGCTTCAACCCTGACTATCTGCCGTGGCTGAGCGCTCAGGTAAGTTGTTGTAACCCTGACTCTCTACCGTGGCTGAGCGCTCAGGTAACTTGCTGTAACCCTGACTATCTACCGTGGCTGAGCGCTCAGGTAAGTTGCTGTAACCTTGACTCTAACGTGGCTGAGCGCTCAGGTAAGTTGCTCTAACCGTGACTATCTGCCGTGGCTGCGCGCTCAGGTAAGTTGCTGTAACCCTGACTATCTACCGTGGCTGAGTGCTCAGGTAAGTTGCTGTAACCCTGACTATCTACCGTGGCTAAGCTCTCAGGTAAGTTGCTGTAACCCTGACTCTCTACCGTGGTTGAGTGCTCAGGTAAGTTGCTGTAACCCCGACTCTCTACCGTGGCTGAGTGCTCAGGTAAGTTGCTGTAACCCTGACTATCTACCGTGGCTAATCTCTCAGGTAAGTTGCTGTAACCCTGACTATCTACCGTGGCTGGGTGCTCAGGTAAGTTGCTGTAACCCTGACGCTCTACCGTGGCTAATCTCTCAGGTAAGTTGCTGTAACCCTGACTGTCTACCGTGGCTGGGTGCTCAGGTAAGTTGCTGTAACCCTGACGCTCTACCGTGGGTAATCTCTCAGGTAAGTTGCTGTAAGCCTGTTCTCTACCGTGGCTGAGTGATCAGGTAAGTTGCTGTAACCCTGACTACCTACCTTGGCTGTGCGCTCAGCTAAGTTGCTGTAACCCTGACTTTCTACCTTGGCTGTGCGCTCAGGTAAGCTGCTATAACCCTGACTATCTAACGTGGCTGAGCGCTCAGGCTGCTATTTCTGGTAATTTCTATATTACAGTTTCTTGCCTATCCTTTACAGGACGTTGCAGAACTAAACACAACATTCTGTGGCTGTTTGTTACAATAAAAGCCAATTTATTGCGCTCAGTAGTTTCCCATTGCTTAATTAATGGTCGGCTCTCAATATAGCTATCAAAAATAACGAATGCCTAATCTTCCATTTCTTGCCATTTAGCATGCAATAAAAATGCTTACTAGTTGGGATCCAAGCCGGAATCTCAGAATTAAGAAGCGCCATTGCAATGTCTATGCCACAGACACAATTCCACATTCACAAACTTTTCATAGGTTAACAACAAAAAAGTAAAGGGCTCCTGTCCACGTCTTTTGTTGAACAGGGCATACTGGGCTAGACCTTTATTTTCTAGATCAAACGGCACTCGGTGGGTGATGTGGCCAACATCCAGCCGCTCGCCTTGACATCACAGGACGGTATCTGGTACCCATCTAAGGGAGGCTCAACCAGGGAGATAAGGTCACTTTTGAAAAACAAAACAAAAATACAAGCCTGGCTCCGTCAGGACCGAAACATACGACCTTTAGATCCTTGGGCGTGCATCTAGCTGCTACACAATGGCTGCTCCTAGAGAACATTTACATACTGCTAGAAGTTACACGTCGGCGTCTCTGGCTTTGTTGCTATGAAACTGAAATAGTTTTTCTATATCAAACGGTACAGCAGATTGGAAAGACGAGTAGCAGAAGATATTGTGCCAGGAAAGAGTAGCAGAAGATATTGTGCCTGGAAAGAGTTGTTGCTTATCCTTTACAGGACGTTGCAGAATCAACCCTAATAGCCCCTGGCTGTTGTGTGGTTTCTCTAGGCAAATTTACGTCTAGTAGTTTGCCATTGCCTCTGGACGGTCGGCTTTCTTGATACCACTGTCGAAACCAACGCAAGGCGCATTGCCCGCAGCTGGGATCGATCCCGGCATCCCGGCATTACGAAGCAAAGCGTTCGCATCGACTTAGCCACAGAGCCGACCTGGAAAGAGTAGCAGAAGATATTGTGCCAGGAAAGAGTGACAGACGATATTGTGCCAGGAAAAAGTAGCAGAAGACATAGTGCCAGGAAAGAGTAGCAGAAGACATTGTGCCAGGAAAGAGTAGCAGAAGACATAGTGCCAGGAAAGAGTAGCAGAAGACATTGTGCCAGGAAAGAGTAGCAGAAGACTTTGTGCCAGGAAAGAGTAGCAGAAGACATTGTGCCAGGAAAGAGTAGCAGAAGACATTGTGCCAGGAAAGAGTAGCAGAAGACATTGTGCCAGGAAAAAGTAGCAGAAGATATTGTGCCAGGAAAGAGTAGCAGGAGACATTGTGCCAGGAAAGAGTAGCAGAAGATATTGTGCCAGGAAAGAGTAGCAGAAGACATTGTGCCAGGAAAGAGTAGCAGAAGACATTGTGCCAGGAAAGAGTAGCAGAAGACTTTGTGCCAGGAAAGAGTGGCATGGGCCGACAAGCCCCAAGATGGACACTTGTAACCTTGGGTAGGAAAGTGCTCGAAGTGGAAGATCTGATGAGACACCGAGTTTTCTTTAGGCAGACCGTGGGGGAGAATGACGTTCTGCAAAGGACCTGCTTTATATAATAATGATGATTATGATCGAGCCGGCAAATAGATGCCAGGAAATATCACGGGAAGTAGAAACGACCGGAGTGAAGTTACCTACATCGAAGTGGTATCAGTCTGCAAACTACCTTAAAGGTATACAGAGTTGCAGGGATTCCAGTGATGTTGTACGCTTGTAACAGATGCACTGTATACACACGTCGTGAAGAGAAGCTCAACCACTTCCATACAATCTGTCTGAAAAAAATACTGAACTTCAAGTGGCAAAGCAAGGTCACGAATACCTTTGTACTGTATAGCGCTGGCATTCTTAGCATCGATACCACCCTGATCAACTCACAGATTCGATGGGCAGGTCGTCACCTCGACTGCTCTAACGAGACCAACGGCTGCCAAAAGTAATCGTGTATGTTGAGGTCCAGGAAGGTAGATGCTCTCATATAGTGGGGGAAAACCCCGCTAGAGGCATCCCATAAAGCCTTTAATGCAGCCCCTTACACTTGGGAGACTGCTGCTACATTGTGAACGTCTGTCCGAAGAAGGCAGCGACTTGCGAGGCATCTATAAAGAGGGCAGCTGAGCAGACAGTCCAGACAGACCTGTATAACAGGCCGTCGACTTACAGACACTGTTTCCTGTCTTCATTGTCCTAGATCCTTCGGGGCCCTTTTTGAGCTACAAATCATCTGCTAACTAACAGACAATCAGCTGTAGTTTCATAAACGGTGAAAGAAAGAGTGGACCTCATCACGAACAACAGCGACAATAATTACATTAGACATCAAGTACCGATTGTTATACAACCAGACTTTCCTAGCTTGCGGCACTGACACAAAAAGCTGCTTCAGTTCTTTGTCATTTATCAATTTCCAGGCTTCGTGTCAACTGTACGGTGCCCGACTGATTCAAGTCGATAGCCAAGAGAAACAGGAGTGGTTGGAGAAAACGCTGAAAGAGACAAATCGTACGTAAAAATATTGTTTTTCTATGTTGTCTATGTCCACATCCTAGCAAATCGGCCTGACCCATTCGTGCGCCGTCCTTCCATGCAGCATTCAGCTCAGTGTCTCTATGTTCTGTGTAGGAGTTGATTAGCATATCTTCATTCTCTAACCCACAACCGGTGTCTGCGTGCTTGTCTTCGTTTTAATACCAATTCTAAACGGCTGTTTATCATCTAGCACATCGGCCTGACCTATTCGTGCCCCGTCCTCCCATTCAGAAGCCAGCTCACTGTCTCCATGCTCACCGTAAAGAGTAGACGTTGACCTGCACATTGTCTTCCTTTTCCACGGAACTGGTTTCGGCTTGCTTGTCCTCGTTTGACACCTATTTCCAGCAAGTGGTTCATTGTCTCCGACTCCTTCAAATTGATTTCAATAGTTTGCATTGTAATGTTATCACAATCGTCTTGACATAGACAGTCTCCCATACATTGTGGCGCTGGTAGTTATGTCTATCCATAACCTTATCACACTTGTACTTTCAATCATGTGGCGGTGTAGTCATATATGTAAAAAAAAAACTGTACTTCCAATCATTTCTGACACAGACGATGATCCATACCATGTGGCGGTGTAGTCATATATGTAAACAACTGTACTTTCAATCATTTCTGGCACACAGGTTATTCACTGTCATGATGCCACACTGTCCAGCATCTTCTGCCTCTGTCTTCCTTTCTGCCTCTTGTCCTCTCCATCTTGACCACTGTCATGTTACCATGTACTCCAGTTTTCTCCATGTCGTGACATTATCAAAGAAGTAGACTGCCTCCTTATGATGCGGATAATCAGTTGTTTTCCTGACTCAGTTTCTTTCAAGATATCTTCACTACATTGTTTATCTACTCAGTGTCATCTCATCATTCGTCTATGAAACAACAAAACCTTCATTTATTAACAACAGTGGGAGAAAGGGAATTGTAGCCAATCATATTGTAGCCAATCATCAGTCAAGAAAGATCTGGAAATACAACATTGAAGAAACTACTACAGCATCAAGTAACTAAGTTTCTAATGGGTTAGGTACGAGAATAACGTCCACTTTATGGGCTGCATCATACGATGCAGAAAAGAAGAAGGTTGGAAAGAATAATAAAATATACTGCAGAGTAATCGACGGCGCGTTTTTTTTTTTTTTTAACAGGAAAAAACCTAGACCGAAAAATAATTCTTGACCCAAGTGACACAGACCTGTCAAATGACTCGAAGAACCCTTTTGTATTCTTGTGTTCAAAGACTATAAATATCAAAGTTACGATAACATTATTTTCTTTTCATTAGCAACGGGATTTTTAATTATTTTTGTTTTCATGAAAATGATATATTGATGGGTATTGCTAGCAAATTTACTGTACAGCATGTACTAAACTGGACCTTTCTCTCCACAGTCAACAATGTTTGGATTGGCGGTACTTGCAGACTCCACCAGTCGACGTGGTTTTGGGTGCCAAGTTATAGACCAATTAAAAATTACACTAACTGGTTAGCCGGACAACCCGGCAACCGTAAGTATTCTTTTTGATTATGATCATCCTCATCATCATCAGCATCATCTTCTTCTTCTTCTTTCTTCTTCTTTCTCCTTCTTCTTCTTCTTCTTCTTCTTCTTCTTCTTCTTCTTCTTCTTCTTCTTCTTCTTCTTCTTCTTCTTCTTCATCTTCTTCTTCTTCCTTCTTCTATTACTACTTCTTCTTCTTCTTCTTCTTCTTCTTCTTCTTCTTCTTCTTCTTCTTCTTCTTCTTCTTCTTCTTCTTCTCTCTTCTTCTTCTTCTTCTTCTTCTTCTTCTTCTTCTTCTTCTTCTTCTTCTTCTTTTCTTCTTCTTCTTCTTCTTCTTCTTCTTCTTCTTCTTCTTCTTCTTCTTCTTCTTCTTCTTCTTCTTCTTCTTCTTCTTCTTCTTCTTCTTCTTCTTCTTCTTCTTCTTCTTCTTCTTCTTCTTTTTCTTCTTCTTCTTCTTTTTCTTCTTCCTCCTCTTCTTCTTCTCCTTTTCCTCCTTCTTCTCCTTCTTCTACCGTTCTTCTCAGTAGCCTTGCTTTTTAATCTTTCCTCATCTACAATTTCCCTCCCACCTACCCTCCCCCCTTTCTTCTACTTTACCCATGTTTCATTTTAAGATAACACACAATACACTGTCCAGATTCTCGCTCAGTTGGCTGGTTCAAGGACACATACTTGACATTGTTTTAGAATATCTCTGTTATCTCAGCATCTCATTATTTGCCTTTCAGAATGTGCATATCTATCTTGGTTTGCTGAATGCCTTATATTTTATGTCACCGCCAAGCACTCTCTATGTACATTATTTTATTTATTGTCTTTGTAATTTAGAAATAGTTCTGTACTGATTTCTAATACTCTCCACCCAGTATAGGAAGAATTTCAGAATATCAACACCAACTCAAAGTCCTCAAGCCACTAAGTAAATATTTGGGGCCACATACCACTTTCACCCCACACACCCCCACCCCACCCCATATATTTAGAAAATATGGGAAGAGGGGGCAAGGGGGCGCTCGGTCCACTCCACCCCGCTGTCCTTATCATTTTTTATTGTTTCTAGTTAAATAATTCTTTTTTAGGCTAATTAACCCCCCCCCCCCTTTCCGCCCCTTTTCTTTTCACCCACCCTTCCCAGCTAATGTAACACTTGCCGTTGCCATAAGCTCTGTGAGATATCCCTGCCTCTTTCTAGCAAGACGTGAATCTTCCAGTCCTTTCCGTGCAGTACTTCAGAGGTTAATCGACACGTAATGAACACAACTCTGTAGTACTGCACCTAAATAGGTACAGCGAAACATGCCTGGCCATAAATAGAGCAATGTATTGCTTGTGTCCGCATGATTTAAACTCATTTTCTCATTAACTGTTTTAGTACAAAATAGAACACCGGTTATACTCATAAGTGCTCCGTCTCCCGCTGCAAATGTCTTAAGATGTAGATTTTAACTGTTCCCATAGCACACTTATTATAAGCTCGTTTTTCTCTTCCTCTCATACCTCCCTAACTGTCCGATCCACATCTAATGTGTCGCTCACTCACAGCTACGCGTGTTATTTCATCTAACTTGGTGTCTTCTATCAGCGCTAGTTCTGAAATAATTTTTAGAATGTCTCCTTTGTCAAGTGCGAGAGTTCCTGTAGAAGCCAGGCAATCAGCTCTTTGATTTCCTCGCACTCCTACATTATTTAAAAATGTTATTGTGATATATTTCTCATATATTAATCTCACGAAAACTCAGAAGGTTTAAAAAAAAAAAAATATGTTTTGATTCTACAATGAAAGCTTTCTACAATATACAATCTGCTTTATCTGGGGATATTGCCTGGGGAAATTCTATACATTTTTTGTTTCACTCTGCAACTCTCGCGAACCACAGGAAAACCACGAGGTCATGTATTTTTCTATCCTCACCGACCACGACGAGAATCGAACCCTACTACGTGACTATAAAGGTATTGACAATTGTTAAAAACATTCAAGAATTTTAAACATTTGGACCGAATAAATGGACATGTTATGAATTTGTTACGAACTTTGAATTCTTTGTTTGTGGCTTGGAAAAGTCCCTTTTCTCACTTAAGCATATTTTCCTAACAATTACACAGCCAGTGCCGAGCAGTGCATACAAGTCTATTCAGGCTACCAGTACAAATGGAACGACCTCTCTTGCCTTACAGCTTTGCAATATGTCTGTGAGAAGTAAGTATCTAGTATTTTGTGTTTATGATGTGTGCAGAAGTGCAGTGTCTTAAAACGTGTATATGGGGGTGATTGATAAAAACTAAATGTTCACAACAGGCAAACGTCATTCAAATATCGAACGAACTTTATTTTTAAAAGTTCACAATTTGGGCATGCAGACGGAAATTATATTCGGCCTCACCAAATGCTCAACTTCCACTAATCAGCTGGTCACCTACATATAACACAAAATACATACACACATAGATGTACATACCCATGCATAAAAGATCATGCACACACACACACACACACACACACACACATATAGCTATGCATAATTTCACTCATACATACTTAGTATCATACTCTTCGTGAAACACATGCATACACACATACACAATAATACATACGTTCACACTCACCAAGGATGAAGATGGAGATGGAGATAGTTTAGGAATGTGTGGTGAAACTCGGGTGCCACTTTGGCAAAATCAGCTCTGCGATTGATGGCAGATGGGGAGGGGGAAGGAGACGTGGACGGCCTTATGAAACCTGGAGAAGAACGTGAGAATTGGAAATGACAGTATACAAAATGATGTGGCATACCATACACAGAAAAAATACTAGACCGTCTGCAATGGTGACCACTGGTGAATGACATGCATTGTGTTTCCAATGTCATGTAGAGAATACAGTCATCTACTTTTCAAACCAGCCATTTCAGTCTATTGGCCGTCCCTTTGTCGCTGATCAATGATGATTTAAACAGATTATGCATTTGGTTGTTGCTTCTCACTTTCCATTTCCCGCTATTTGCCTCTTTCATGTATTCTTTCTGGTTGTTCGTCAACTTATGGTATCTAGTCGTGTTCCACATGCGTGCATATCCGTTTAACAGATTTAGATCATTTGCATGCAGACTGTTGGTTCTTTGCCTCTCAGGCTCCTACAACACACTTTTGGGTCAAAGATTTGTCCTCAGACTCAGTTTTCTTAAATATATAATAAGGCTTCACTTTTAGTTGTGCTCAGATTTCAATGTCATGTAAAACAACTGGTCTTATCAATGCAGAGTCTGGGTAGTATGAAGAGCACAATGTAAAACATCATCAAAAAATTTCAAAAAGATATTCCTACCAACATGCAAAATGCCAACACACTGGGGTTTGTGAGTCGTATGAGTCGGAACTATTTCAGTTTCACTAAAGAAGAAATTCAGAGTTTTGAAACTTGAAAGTTTGCCGAAAAGTTTGTGGAGTATGGTGGGCCTGGAAGAACAACATGACCGCACTTCGTAGAGACCTGAATATTAGCGTGAGACTGTCTCATAGACAGCTTAATGTTTCCTCAACTGAAATACAGTAGTACCTCTTTATACGTACTTAATAAGTTCCTGATCCTTAGACTAATACAATGCACACAGAAAGCCCTGCTACCAATCGGTAAACAACCAACCTGACTGACAACACTAAGACGTTTTAGCTGATATTATTGACATAATATAACTGACAACACAAGTCGTTGTGGCTGACATTACTGACA
>CAJHNH020005545.1:180000-185000 GCA_905116865.2 Candidula unifasciata
TGGTATGACAACTTTACCAATATGATGGATATGGTGTTCAACAATGCAGGGGAAATTATACTTCTTGGGGACTTCAATATAAATGCCCTAAAATCCAACAAGACGTGGGAAGAAATAATTACCTCATTTAATCTCAAACAACTAGTCAAACAAGCTACTAGAATAACCAAATCGTCGTCAACCCTTATAGACCATATTTATGCAACATGTCCTGACAACATTATAGAATGCAAGGTACCCACTACAGCACTGAGTGACCATTACCCCGTAATTTGTGTGTGGAATAAAAAAGGCGTAAAAACTGTTAAACAAAAGCATGTAAGTATTAAATTTAGAAGCTATAAAAATTTAAATCAAGATGCATTCCAACTAGACTTGTTCAATTCACCTCTTGACCACGTTTATCGGCTCTCTGATTCAGATGACGCTCTTGAATATTGGCTGAAAACCTTCTCTAGTGTATTTGATAAGCATGTGCCAGTTAAGGAGGTCCGTGTAAAACATCAAACTGTAGTTGCAATCATGAGAGAGCGAGATAGGGCGCATAAAAAGAAGGATATAATCACATACCGGAATCTGCGAAACAAAGTCCAGTATACCATTCGTAAGGAAAAAAAGAACTTTTTTAAATAGCTAATAGTAGATAAAAGAAACAGCAAAGACATATGGAAGGCAATCAATACATTGACAAAAAAAAAAGGTACTTCCACGCGTTTGCTGACATCTAATATAACATCGAATGATTTCAGTAATTTCTTTGAAGCCAATATAGAAAATGTAAAAGGCACAATGCCAAACTGCCCATGTGATTTATCACTGCTATCAGCATTTTGTGAAAATAAATGCCCTGAAGACGTTCCTTCTGACATTCCTCTCATGACAGTTGCGGAAGTTTTTATACACTTCAACAGTCTCAGAAACAGTAATACGTCCGGTTTAAACGGAATCAGCAATAGGATCCTTCGTAGTGCTGCCCCAGTTATTTGTGAGTCGATGACCTTTATTTACAACCAATGTCTTGTCAAAGGCTACTTCCCATCTGCATTTAAGATTGCCAAAGTGTATCCACGTCTAAAATCTGGTTCATTAGATAGCAGTATTCCAGGTAACTATAGACCAATCTCCCTGTTATCATCACTATCGAAACCATTAGAGAAACATATTCATAATGTAACTTTTCAGCACCTAGATCAAAACAAACTTATAGTGGATAACCAATCAGGTTTTCGACCAAACTATTCTTGCCATACTGCTTTAACTAACATGATTGAAAAATTGCACCATAATGTTAATGATGAGAAAATATGTGGCGGAGTGTTTATAGACTTTAAGAAAGCTTTTGATATGATAGACCATAACATTCTTATAAGAAAATTAGAAACAATGAAATTTAACCCTAGACTATTACAGTTAATAAAATCCTTTTTGTTAAATAGAAAATAAATAATCTGTTACAATAAATCACTATCGCAAGCCACTGAATTAAATACTGGGGTACCTCAAGGCTCGATTCTCGGTCCTCTGTTATTCAATATCTACATAAATGACCTTCCTTTATGTCTGTCGTCGTCCTGCGATTTAGTCGCAGACGACTGTACCATCTATGCAAATGCTCAAACATGTAATTTACTAGAGTCCTCATTACAACAAGAATTAAATAATGTAGTCCAATGGAGCAGTGCAAACCGTATGCAAATAAACATTAATAAAACCAAATCTATGCTAATAACGACCAGGCAAAAACTATACAGTTTAAATTCTCAGAGAACTCTTCAACTCTACATTGGGGGCACTCAAGTAGAAAATGTAACTGAGCACAAGACACTGGGGTTGGTAATTGATGCAAATCTAACATTCAACGCACACGTACAAGCACTTGTGAAGCAAACAGCTAAAAAGGTTTACCAGCTTGCAAAAATTAAAAACTTTCTTGATGAACACACAAGAAAGATATTCTATATTTCTCACATCCAGACACATGTAGACTATTGCTCTACAATATGGGATGGCTGTTCCAGCTCTGTTATCAAGCGACTCACATCACTGCAAAAGCGCGCCATTCGCTTAATTAGTAACAATCATGGAACACTGAGCTCCGAAACATATAAAGGTCTTAGACTACTACCGCTTCGTGAAAGTCTACTTTTCAATAAGGCAAAATATACTTACAGAATATTATCTCAAAAGGCTCCATGTTACTTATGGCCGTTGTTCAAATATAATGAACGGCATAGTAAGCGTCTAAACATATTACACATCCCTAAACCTAGGATAGACCTTTATAAAACAAGTCTGTCATATTCCGCAGCTCAATTGTGGAACTATCTACCACAGCAAATCAAAAGTACCACTAGTCCATATACATACAATCGGAAACTGTTCGAATATTATCTGAGCACCGATTATATGCCCCCATAGAAGATAAAACATATGTGAAAAATTGCGCTCATTCTTCTTAGATTTGTTTCAACTAATACGTTTTACTGTAGTTAGAAATGTGCACATTCCAGTGCTTGTATTGATTATTTTGATGCTATTGCTAACTTTTAATATTACTTGATGTGTGAATGAAATGATGTAAGAATGGAGGGAGACCTCGAAGGGCAGAATGTTAGACCATGGCCAAACTTTAGTTACAGGCCTAGCTACAGACGTCATCAGCGGGACGTGACGTCACCGCCGCTGGCTAACGTTATGTTACTTTTTCACTCAGACAGTATCTGTTTTTTTTTTTTTGTTGTTGTTCCAGGCCGTCCCCTGAGTACTAGCCCACAAAAAGTATAGCAGTAAGCTCATGGCTATTCAACAGTCAGCCCGCGGACCAAATTTGGCCTGCTGAGGCCTAGCGAGTGGTCCGCGGATCACTGCTGGTTGCAATGAAATAATACTTTTTTTAAGCTGGGACTTGGACTGCTGGCCCATAACGATCCCTAATTTTACAATGTTGGCTTCAGAAATCACAACAGAAACTATTCACATATTCACAATATGACATAGAAACAGAAAGCACAACAGAAACTACTTACTACGTAGCTGTCCAAATTGAAGTTACATAATCCGTGAAATCCATTACGGGGTGAATTTGGTCAGTTTTCTTTTCTTAGATGATTTATCCAGCAAGGATGTGTCGGTTTTGATTTTGCGGTAGTTATTTAGGAAAACATTTGCCAGAGATGGCAGCGCTTTGGAAGCAATGTTTATTTTAGAACAACCCTCAGCACAGACACCACCTATTTCATCCTTGAAATATGTGTGTAAACTGCATGAAACAATATGCATAAGCATTTTTTTGTGATGTTTGCAGGCTAGAAATTGTGTTTCTAACTCAGCTGATATAAGCTTCTGCATAGCTGCATATGTTAGAAAGGTTATTAAATTTATAAATTTTGAAGGGTATTTCAAACCTCCACGGTCAAGCAGCTGTATATAGTCTGTTGACATTGCACCTGAGTCAACATCATTTGATAATGGCCTGTCCATCTGCAATAAAGTCTTGCAGGCAGCACACCTAATTTTTTTGTTCAGCTTACTTGAGACAAATCCAGCAATATACACCAGTGACTCCTCTGAACCTTCCGAAACCAATAATTCACACTCATTTGGGTTTATTTGAAAAAAAAACCTTGTTCACGTCCAGGTGAACAGCATCAGTCATTATGTCATCCCCAGTTTCATCTTCTTTGCTGCTCAGAAACTCTGAGAGGTCACGGATAGAAAAATCTCCATAAGTTGATGAGGACATACTTAACAGTGAGTAAACTTTAAGTTTCTTTTCTGCTTCTAAAACTTGCTGCACAGATACTAGGTAGTTTGCTCCTGACAACTGCCGATATTCACCAAACCGAGCTTCTAAGTTGTCAGTCTGTAACTTTCCAAGAAGTATAAAACTGGCTTCTGTGGTTGCAAATAGATATTTGATTAGAGAAAGCACTGCGGTCACTGTATGCAGCAGTGCACTGTGTGTTTCCTTGGTCAGTTTTCCTTGACAGCCAGGCAGCTTGTCCCATTTTCTTAGCCATTCAGCAAACTGTTCAAGATAATGCACTTGTTCATCATCATTTGACAATACAGGATTTGAGAATGAGTTCAGTGTCTTTTTACCTACAAATTTACTTTTTACATTAACAATATGCCACCATCTAAGGATGGCTTCAATAAAATCTGCTGTTTCATTACTGCCTACTAGACGCAGAGCAGCAACATTGTATTCATTAAAAATTGCCAAGGCAAGAGGAACATTCTGTCTGTCCATGCTGGAGGGATAGATGGCTTTGTGGGAAAGTTTAGGTGCCAGTTTTGCAATATTCTTTTGCTCACTATAATACAGTTTCTTTAAATGAGAAAAGTTAGCTTCTGCAGCTCTATCAGTATCACAGGCGTTTAGCATTTGTCCAGTTATTAAAGGATAAGAAAATGTCTGGTTTGTGTCCTTCTGGTTGATCCAGTTCCTCCACATGCATTTTAGCAAGTGCACAGAATCATGCAGTAAAAATATTTTTTTATTAGCAAAATCTGGGTTCTCAATAAAAGTTTGGCTTGGTTTCAGGAGATCACTGTAAACTCTTCGATTGACAGCACTATTATCTGCAATTACAGCAACCACTGTGAAACCACACTGCTGTACAAAGTGGATACAGTGGAGTAATTTCAAACGTAGATCCTGAGATGTCATTCTGTTCACAGGTGAAAGTTCTATAATTTCCTGGTAGCTTCCAAAAACTGAAGATAAGAGGAAAGCCTGCACTGTTGTTGCTGCTTCTTTTGCATTGTCTGCATTGCCAAATATTTTGCCCCCAGAGTAAGTAATTGCAGATTTAACATATATTTCATCCATCTGAACTACTACAATCTTTTCTAGCTCTGTCAGTTTGTCTTGTTTCAATTTCAAGTACTGTGAAATGCTGCCAGTATGAGTAGACAATGACAACTGTGAAGTTAAATTGTGCAGTGTTCTTTGATGAGGCAGGCACAACATACGAGATTTTCTTATAAACCGGTAG
>CAJHNH020005545.1:190000-327500 GCA_905116865.2 Candidula unifasciata
AGTGGTGGTAATGTTAGAGGCATGTATGAGGGAATCAAGAAGGCCCTCGGTCCAATTATTAAAAAATGTGCCCCACTAAAGATTTGCAACAGTTTTAGAAGCTGGGAATGCTACTGACGAATTGGCTTCAGGGAAAACCCCAGGCAGAGATGGAATTCCTATTGAAATCATCAGGAGTGGGAAAGACATTGTAACCTCACACATTCATCAGCTAATAACAATCTGCTGGCAAGAGGGAGAGGTTCCGCAAGATGTCAAAGAAGCAAGCATCATAACTATGTACAAGAACAAGGGTGATCGGAGTGACTGCAATAACTGCAGGGTCATATCACTGCTGTTGAATGTTGAACAAAGAATCGACATCACATCACTCGGGACACTCATAAGCGCTCCGTCCCCATCGGTACTGTTCAGTCGCCCCCAAAAGGCCCTCACAACATCCAGCTTGTCATATATCACTTCACCACCAAGTGGTGCAGAACCGGCCAGTCTATCCGCCTGATCATTTTCTAATACACAGGCGTTACCTGGAGAAAATATCCAAAGGATGCTAACCACCCGGGACCTCAGAAGTGATGCTTGCCACTCTGTACGGAGCATGCCTGTCTCCACATTTCTCAGCATGCTCTGTCAGTCAGTTACAATGAGGACATGTGTGTACAGCCAACGGAGGGCAGCAGTGACTGCCTCGACCTCCATTCTCAAACTAGACTTTGTGATATCATATGCCTGGCTTTGTTGCGCCAAGCGACGTCCATTCGCCCTTGCTATGAACCCCCGTGCACTTCATCTGCCCCTCACCACAGAGCCATCTGTATATACAATCATATTACTTGGGCGGTAATTGTCATGAATCATTGGTTGAACTTCTGATTCTGCAGCACCAGCTGGCCAGTCCCTGAACTCACGTCCCAAAGTGATTAGAATTCTAAACAAGTCTGAAACCTGATCAGACACTTTGACCCAGTCCTCTCCTCGCCTAAATTTATCAAGCCTGCACACATGTCGAATTGTGTCTTCAGCTCGCGCCATCTAAAACTTTATTCTTTTCAGTCAGTGACCCTTAGCTCTAACCAGGGCTTCATGCAGGAGTTGCCTCTTGTCCGCAGCTGCTCTGAGATATGACTTTGCTTGCAGAGCTTTGAGCCTATCTGCAATAGTAGGCAGTGCAAGTATATATCGCATACATACTACCGGGGTATCTCTTGTACATCCCAGAATCACCCGCATGGCTTCATTCTGTATGCGTTCAAGTTTTATCAGCTGACTCTTTGATAAGGTAAGCATGCCAAGTCCATAATCTATCACTGACAGGATCACATGCTGGAACATTGTGAACAACACTCTTTGTTCCTTGTCAATTGCTGCCATAATCTTGAGAGCATTGAGTCCTTTTTGGCATTTCACTGCAACTGCATCCATATGATCCCTGAAGGTCAGGCTTCTATCAAAAATGATACCCAGGTATCTCAGTTTTCATTCTCGTTTGATGTTACTGTTATGAACTGTGAGGTTTGGAACGCCAGCTTTTACAATTCTATTGTCTAGAGAACACCACAAAACAGCTGCCTTTTCTGAGTTGATGACAGCACCATTTTCGGCACACCAGTCAGTCACTTTGTTCACAGTAGCTTGTAGCTCGTGAGCTATCCTTCGCCTATCTCTCCCCTGCCTATATGCAAGAACATCATCGGCAAATGTAAATATTCTTCCAACACTTGGTAATTCAAGTTCTGCAATTTTGCTTTATACACATTAAAGAGCACTGTTGAAATTGAAGAACCCTGGGGTAGTCCTGGGGCGATATTACATTGTTATGAGGTCCATGTACCCAGGTGAAGGGCAGGACCGAGGACACCTGCTATCCGATTCACAAATCACTGACAAACCCCCTTCTCCGTGAGTGCAGAAATCAAAATATCATATTTGACTCTATTGTAGGCCTCCTCAAGATCAGGTGCTGCCACAACTGTCTCTTGTCTGTTCTGGAACCCCTCGTAAACATCAACAGCAAATGTAGCTGCATTGGACCAGGTATATTTCCGAGGCCGGTAACTACCCAAACCTTTTGGTAGGAGCTCTTTCGTTTCCAAACACTTTTGTAGTTTAACAGATGTAATCTTTTCTAGCACCTTGCCAAACGTATTTTGTAGGGTGATAATTTTGAAACAGCTAAGTTTGGAATGATCTTTGCCTGGTTTTGGAAGTGGAATTGGGCAACTGTGTACCCAATCCTGGAGTACTGAAGCTGTTCTGATGCTCTGGTTGAAGTGAAAAGCCATCTCCCTCAAGTCTTAATCACTCATGCTCTTCAAATCGGCAAACCTGACTCCGTCTGACCCAGGCGCAGTGTCCTTTGCTTTTTTCAATACGTGTTTTATATCCTCCACCCTAATATCTTCACAATTCTTATCATTTATTGTATTAAACAGATTATTTCTAACTAAATTTCTAAGCTCCCTATAATTATGATTAGTTTGGGCTATAAATCTCTTTAAAAAAGCGTCCCCTTTCTCTTTGTCTGTTTTCATTGGTCTATCATTATCAGTGTATATAATGCCCGTTGTAATAAGCCAATCCTTCCTTTGCATCTGTCTGTAAAGTCTCCAAACCCTACCCGGTGATCTATCCCCTCCTATTTCTGCTGCACAGCGCTTGAAATCTTTTACCTTTTCTTTTTTTAACTCTTTCTAGCCTCTCTACATCCTCTTGTAACCTGTTAGGTGCCTTTCACACTTTCTGTAAAATCTTAACTGCTGCTCGCTTTGCTCTCCATGCCTGTTCTACTTCTTGGGTCCACCATGGAGGCTGCACAAGTGCAGATATGGTGGTTCTGCTGTGTACGTTCTGTCGACGGCGTCCAAGAAGGGTACTGTCCCTCTCATACTTAAAAGTCTTGCGCATTCTCACAGCTCTAAATTTGCTAGCTTTAGAAATCAAGACTGAGCATGGCATATGTACACTGCTGTTTACTGTTAGAAAAGTGCTTGCGAGAATTGTTCTGCGAAGACTCCAGATCCTAGGGTATCGCGTTTACCCAGAGCCTAGTGTGGCTTTCATAGGAACCGATCTACGACTGATATGATATTTTCATTACTACAGTTGCAGGAAAAATGCCGCGAACAAAATCAACCACTGTATGTTGCTTTTATTGATCTTACTAGGGCATTTAATGTGGTTAGTCGAAAAGGTCTGTTCAACGCACTGAAGATGATTGGGTGTCCACCTACTCTGCTGAGCATTATTGAAACGTTCCACACAGGTATGAAAGGTGCAATCAACTTTGATGTTTATCAGGGTTGTGTTCTCAGCACTCTGCTTTATGGCAGTGAAACTTGGTCAGCCTATTTGCACCAGGAGATACGGTTTAATATATTTCACATGCGATGCCTAAGAAAAATACTTCACATTAAGTGGCAGGACACAATCACCAACATTGAGGTACTGGAAAGAGCAGGTACTACAACAGTCTTTTCCATGCTCAGTCTAAGAAGGCTCAGGTCGCTGGGTCACACCTGGAGAATGGAGGATGGCAGAGTTCCTAAGGACATCCTTTATGGTGAATTAAAGACAGGAAGAAGATGTCGAGGCCGACCTCTACTACGATATAAAGATGTGTGCAAGCGGGACATGAATGATACAGGTACTGAGGTGGACTCATAGGAACAAAATGTCATGGACCGTGTTGTCTGGAATGGGCATATCAGCAAGCAAATGAGTGAAGGAAGAAATGATTGCAGAAAGGATGAGAGCTGCGCGTCTGAAAAGAAATGGACTAAACACAAATGTTCAACAATGGTCCTGAAATCCCATGCCATAATTGTGGAAGACTTTTCGTGACACGGGTGAGTCTTGCTAGTCACACTCGCCATCGCCATAGGCTGTGAGTCTCATGCCTCTTCATAGCGCAATATAACACTGTCATCTGGAGAGACGGAAAGGTGCCAATAATCATTTTCAGGACAATTAGTAAAAGATGCGATATTAAGAAAAAAGTTAGTAGCGTATTCTTTACAGGACATTGCAGAACCAGCCCCAGAATTTGTTTTGGTGTGTGTGTGTGTGTGTGGCTGTTGTGGTTTTTCTAGACACATTTTACCTTCATTAGTTTGCCATTGCTTCCTGAACTGTCAGCTCTTGGTACCACTGTTGAAACCAACGCAAGACAAACGGTCCGCAGCTGGGATCGAACCGGACATCCCGACATTACAAAATGCGCTCGCAACACCTAAGCCACAGACGATGGAGAGAATAAGCAGAACATGGAAACTGTGTGGACCTTCTCTTCATCTTAGACATATGTGACCTAAGACTATTGGCCTCTGTGATCACACACACAAACAGTAAATAAAGATAACTACATTGGTAGCATCACACAGTTTCCAGAATTGATGCAATTGAATACATATTCAGTGTTTTTCACATTATGTATAATAGGTACACGTACATAACATATCATACATTGTTGTGTTTTATGTAGCATTACAGATGTTGATGACAAGGGCCGGAAATCCAATGCTATAACTGTGGAAGGCTTTTTTTAACGCGGACAGGTCATGCTAGTCACCCTCGCCATCGCAATGGAAATACTGCAATATGACCTTTTACTGTTAGTGGTTAAAGAGCAAGGCATACTGCAATATGACCTTTTACTGTTAGTGGTTAAAGTGCAAGTAAATCTGAAATGTGACCTTTTACTGTTAGTGGTAAAAGTGCACGGAATACTGCAATGTGACCTTTTACTGTTAGTGGTTAAAGTGCAAGAAATACTGCACTGTGACCTTTTACTGTTAGTGGTTAAAGTGCAAGGAATACCGCAATGCGACTTTTTACTGTTAGTGGTTAAAGTGCAAGGAATACTGCAATGCGACCCTTTACTGTTCGTGGTTAAAGTGCAATGAATACTGCAATGTAACCTGTTACTGTTAGTAGTTAAAGTGCAATATGCCTTTTATCATTTTAAATCAATGTAAATAAATAAAATACTAAGAACTATGTTCCCTTTTCATGCATTGGGTGCATCGGGCTAATCGTCAAGAGTGGGTAATGTGGTCAGCATTACACAGACATACATACATACACCCACATATATTGCATCGTTATGAGCTTGAGATATGCACATACAGATAGACCCCACTGCCCCATGAGCAATGATATATAGTTGCTAAGGAAATCATTAAGAAACTTCAAGAAAAAAAAAATAGTTATTGCCGTAAAGTGCAAACATTTAGTCATTTTAACCCTTTATTTTACTGGTACGCAGGTCAGGATCCATCTTTTGTCAGCTTTCACAATGATTATAGTGTAAAATAATTTATCTATGGTGGTATCGGCCACTAACATTTAATATCTCCGCTTAGAATTGTCCAACAGGCTTGACTGAAGTATCGCTTGATTGGCCATGTTAATCTCTATCTAGCTGTCTAGCTGTTTTTATCAGTAAAAACGGTTTTTAAAATCCAATATATAAAACAAAACTTCACTAGCATCCGTAATATCAAGTATTTGGACACAGATTCTGAATGTGCTAGACTTTAAAGTATGTTCCTCTTTTTTCATAATATTAACGATTTATATATGTATATATATATATATATATATATATATATATATATATATATATATATATATATATATATAGAATTGACGTACAGACTAGAATGAGGTACCGTTGGACTGCATTTTTGGGTTATCCTCCGAATAACGGCCACATATTATTGTCACAACCCTATAAGTACAGTCAGTGTACCACACCGTGGTGTGCGTGTTGAGGTGACACCCCAGGGTTGACACAAAGGTCAGGGCCGTGACTGGTCAAGTCTGTTCTTTTATTGCACGATGAAACCAGCGACTAGGATAAAGCGTTTGGCCACGGCAAGAGAGAGGAACGTTGTTGGAGACAAGTCGACAGCACGATGACCGCGGTTGGGACTGAGCTGGACCGGGGTCAAGAGACACGAGGTGGAGAGAACACAGTACATTCGGTGTGCGTCGGTCAGAGAGAGAGGACGTTTAGCAAGACAGTGATAGGATATTAGAGTTAGGATATTTCTGTTATTGACTGCATAGTTTATGTACAGTGTTCTATTAGAGTTAGGATATTTCTGTTAGTGACTGCATAGTTTATGTACAGTGTTCTATTAGAGTTAGGATATTTCTGTTAGTGACTGCATAGTTTATGTACAGTGTTCTATTAGAGTTAGGATATTTCTGTTAGTGACTGCATAGTTTATGTACAGTGTTCTATTAGAGTTAGGATATTTCTGTTAGTGACTGCATAGTTTATGTACAGTGTTCTATTAGAGTTAGGATATTTCTGTTAGTGACTGCATAGTTTATGTACAGTGTTCTGTTAGAATAGGATAGTTCTTGTGTAGGGTATTTTTCATGTTTTGTGAGAGAATGTCTAACCTTGGCACTCTGACCCTGCACTAAGACAGAGGCTGTGACAGTTTGGTTGGTCAGTGTGTCAATAGTCAAGAGCGTATCTCGTGACCGTGTAGTTCGTACACCAGGAGATTGCTTGTGGAACGTACTGGGAGCGAGGCGACTGTAAAGCTCGTTCGGCCAGAGGGTCCAGGCAATAGGTGGCCACACAGCGGGAAGTCAACTCTCTATTGTATTACCTGTACTTACAATAAAGATTGTCGTGTGTGCTCTGTGTGCGTTCGGGTTCAGTGTGTGTAAAAGGTTAGTCTGTCTGTCATTGGCCCAGTTACGAGCCACGGACCAGCAAGGTCACCCAGAGGTCTGTGACAGATAATGGGGCCGTTCGTCCTTGGGAATTGAATCTAGATTAGTAGCTAAATAGGAATTGCTGTCCGCGTTAATTGTGAACCCAATGTGCTTGTCTAAATAGGAGACATAGATAAGTTTGTATGTTTAGCTGACTGATTTGTTTTTTTAAAAAGTTTTGTCGTTCACTATTGTAGGGCTAACGTGATCGAGTTAATCCCTTAATTTTGATGTTGCTATTGAGTAAGTTTGCGATGGCGTTGCTGAGTTAATTCTCTTGAATATTTATTCGTTGTCCGGGCCTACTCTTAATTATTGATAGCGACATCGGGGTTGGCTTGATTACTTTATGAAAGGTAAGTTGCTTTTCCGCATTGGGGGTGACAAATATACTGAGCATAGTCAGTTGGTCGTGCCTCGACCATACCGACAACAAATTCTCCAAATAGGTCACACGATCGCGTACAGTGCCCATATGGGAATAAATGCCACGACTCAACGTATTTCCTGTCATTACTTTTGGCCGGGTATGACAGCTGACATAATACGTTTTGTCAAATCTTGTCCGGAGTGCCAAAGAGTCGCTCCGAAAAGCAAGATTGCACCAGTCCGAATGGGAGAAACTCCCATAATGTCCACTCCCTTCGAGAGAGTGGCAGTCGACTTGGTGGCACCTCTTCCCCTCACGAAAAAGAAGAATGCATATATCTTAACCCTCGTAGATAGTTGCACTGCCTGGGGTGAGGCTATACCGCTTCGTAAGATAGAAAGTCAGAGCGTCGCTGAAGCCTGATTGGCATCTTCACTCGTGTAGGATTTCCCGAACAAATCTTGACTGATAACGGATCTCAGTTCAAGGGGAAATTGATGGAGGAGGTGTTTAAAATTCTCAAAACCCATCATATATGCACTAGTCCATATCGACCCCAAGCGAATGGCCAAAATGAGCGATTCAACGGGACGTTGATTTCACTACTGAGGAGGTTATCCCAAGAGAAACCGGAGAAGTAGGACGAATACGTGACTGTAGCACTATTCGCTTATCGCGAAGTCCCTAATGCTTCCACCGGCTTTCCGCCAGCAACGTTGGTTTTTGGGAGGCCCATATCGGGACCTTTGGCCATACTCAGAAAAACGTGAACGGGCGAAAATGCAGATGAGACCTTGAGGACCACGTCACAGTACGTGCAAGAACTCAACGAGAAACTGAAGCTAGGTTGGGACCTAGCAAATAAGAATTTGAACCGTGCTCGTCAACGTTACGCAGCACACTTCAACAAAAAGACCAAGGAACGTAGTCTTGATGTTGGAGATAAAGTTCTGTTACTTTTACCAACGGGGAGATCCAAGATCGATTTAGCTTGGGCAGGCCCTTATTCCGTTTTGGAAAAAGTATCCAGAATGCACTACAAGATATGTGTGAAGGGTAAGTCGAAGGTTTACCATATTAATCTTCTCAGAAAGTATAATGAGAGAGAGGTAAATAACCCTGAGACTCTGTTAACACTGTCTGTAGAAATGGAGGTGGAAGGAGGAGAAACCACTGCGGTAGAATATCCTCTCAATCCCGGGGAAACATACAAGGATGTAGAGATTAACCCTGCTTTCTCCTTGTCCCAAACTGAACGGCTCGGACGTCTCTTATCGGAATATACTTCCCCCCGTGTGGGTTCCGGGGCCCCATTGTGGGGAAAACAAGAATAGACCCACTGCCTCCCCAAAAGCATGTTGTAAGAGTCGACTAATTGGGGCGCTTCCTTTGAAGTCGGAGTGCATCTGCCTGAGAGGCAAGGAACCAACAGTCTGTATTCAAGCGAATGAGATCTGTAAAACTGATGCACATGCAACACTCAGGTTCTGGAGCAGGACTGCAGTTCAGTAGTGGACGAGTAACCAGAACTTTCCGCCAGAGTGTACAGCTGGTGAACGTGAAGAAGAAGAAGGAATATACTTCCGTGTTCACAGAGAAGCCGGAGCGTACTTCGTTGATCGAATACGATATGAAGTTGGTGAGTGAAGAACCCATTCGCCAGCGCCCCTATCAAATCCCCTTTTCTAAGGAGGAATCCGTAAGAAAGGAGATTGAATACTTGCTAAAGGAAGGAGTGATTTCACCCTCAGAATCCCCCTTCAGTGCGAACGTCGTTTTATTGAGGAAGCCTTCGGGGGAGCACCGATTGTGCATAGATTATAGGCAGTTGAACAGGGTGACAGAATTTCTTCCTGAACCCCTTCCTGACCAAAGTCTTTTGTTTGCCCGGCTCAACAAAGCCAAGTACTTTTCGAAGATTGACTTGAGCAAGGGGTATTTTCAGATACCGGTTAAGGAAGAAGTTCGTAAATATCTGGCCTTAAGCACTTCGGACGCTCATTACCACTTTAATGTCCTTCCGTTCGGAACCTGCAATGCTTGCGGGGTATTCACCAAAATTATACGGTTGCTTTTAGATCCTCTAAAGGACCCCACTATCATCAATTTCATGGATGACATTTTGGTGGCTTCCGAAACGTTTGAAGCACATATTCAGTCTTTGCAGAAACTGCTGCATCGATTGAAAGAAACTGGACTGACAGCCAGACCCACCAAGTGTAAACTGGCTTGGCCCAATCTTGAGTTCTCGGGACACACCGTGTCCGAGGGTACTATCAGACCTGAATCCAAGAATGTCGAGAAACTCCGGAACGCGTCTAGACCACGTACCAAAATGGAGGTCCGTTCGTTTGTGTCCTTGTGCGGATACTACCAGAAATTTATTCCAAATTTAAACTCCATAGCTGCTCCCTTAACGGATGCGCTTAGGAAGGACCATCCTGAAAAGGTATGCCGGACTCCTGAATGTGAGGATGCTTACAACACGCTTAAAGAGAAATTGACGTCTTCTCCCGTGTTGCAGTTACCCGATCTGTCTAAACCCTTTGTGTTGAGGACAGACGCGAGTGGCAACGGAATTGGGGCTGCATTGCTCCAATCTGGAATTCAGGATCCGGAGATTTTGTTTCCTGTCGCCTACGCCAGTCGAAAACTTAATTTGGCAGAGCGCGGTTACTCCTGTATAGAGCGGGAGTGTCTAGCGTTGGTTTGGGCGGTCCAAAGATTTCAGCCTTATTTATATGATGTGAAATTCACTGTGCAGACGGACCATCAACCTTTGCTGTTCCTGGCTTCATCTGCCCACCTGAACCCAAGGTTGATGAGATGGTCGTTGCTGCTGCAACCCTATTCTTTCACCGTAGAATATATTCCCGGTGGTCAGAATGTGGGTGCAGACATTTTGAGTCGCCACCCTTCGTCTGCTGACGTGCTGACTGAGGATGGGGAGACTGTCGTCGGACCTGAACCTGTTGATGGTTAGGTGTGTGATGCTGTTATTCGATTCGCGTGACCGTTTATCTTTTTTGGGGGGAGCCCTGTCATATGACAGAATGCACACATCTACCTCAATGGGCAGGCCCACAGTCTGAACACCCCCAAAATCGTCATTGTAGCTATGTTATCGGATGGTCCGACCGTAGTTATATAGTTCGTTTTGTTGTGGGGGAGTCCAGATAGGAAAAATCCATATAAATCACTCTTAGATTAATTCTTTTAGGCTTTTAGTGTCAATTTACACGTTAGGACACCTTTTCTACGCCTATTTAAGATAAATTGTTTGACCGCTTCACCGTGTACTTGAGCCATATTCTTACACCAACTGCCGTAGATAGGGACTGTAGTTTTATACGTCACTTCTCTATGGTCCGTTCAAGTGAGCAAACGTATCACACTTTGTAGCCACTTGACCGTTAAAAAGACAAGCTTCTTTATTCTCTTTATCCATTTATCATGGGTGAGTTTTCCTAAAAGGTTTTAATTGAATATTTGTGCTCAGTGTCTGTGGTGTGGGTAAGTAAGGTCAGCAGATTGATAATGCGAATCTGTTTGTCTACGATCGCCTGCGAGGAAGGACGACAGATGCGATCCTGGTGGGAATGCGCTTTCTGCTGAAATTTCTCTGTGGATTCCTCGAGCCGGCTTTCTAAACCTCTTCGGATCAATCAATCCACATATCTGGAGTGTATTTATGGTATTGTTAATTTTATATGATTAGTTGTTTTCTTGTATTCGGTCTCTGAACTTGGTGAGTCGCTGGACTGTTTGGAAGGACAAGAAGCTTCGGGTCAGGCATGACGTCATATCCGCTGTTGCTAGGAGCTATCGTAACCACAACAAGCTTAGACTGTCGTAATGCTTTCGGAGCATATTTCCTTCGATCTTGGTTTTGTCTTCATCTCCTATACCTTATCTTTCCAACTAATGAAAAAAGTATATTTAGAGGGATGGGGAATGATAGAGATCTGTCTGGCTTTCGCTACAGGACTGAATTCAGAAACTATTCGAGTTAATGGAAACGTACGTACGACTCTAGTGCTCACTCTGGGAAACTGCACGGGTTCCAAGATGTAGGAAGTCAACCTTTATGGTTTGGACTAGCCTCAATTATATCTGAGCATGTGGAGGTGGTAAGGATATTGATTAACTAGGTGCGTTGGGTACGGTTCGCTCATGTGTGTTGCCTTGTATTTTTCAGGATTTTTGAAGATCCAACAAGTGTCCGAGGCGTAATCGTACTCGTCCACCATCTAACAAGCGTCCGTGGCGTAGTAGTGTACAGTTCCACCAGCCAACTCCAGGGAAGCAACTGACGTGTGTTTTTCAACCATTACTGAATACGTGGACTGTGTACCAGGTCTACATCTACCAACTTCTGGGGAGTTGATTGTCCTATAATCAATTCCAGACATACTAGCCAGTGTGCGGAGATCTTCTGAGAAGTGAGACGTTGCAGTATTACCTTCTGGCACCCTGAGGAGCTGCAGGATCCAACCAGATAAGTCGAAGTAGCATCCTATAGCGGCTTGATTCCAGATGTGCCTTCATAATCTGTCTCCTACCTCCCAGCAATGATGATTCCGGAAAGAGATGTAGCTTGGTAGAAAGACTTTTTCTCCATCCTTTGTTCTTCGGAGAATTGAACGTTCATTCTAGTTCTTCGTGCTACTTGTGATCTTTCTTGTTATGAAGCATTGAATACATAGAAATTTTAGTTCACAAGACTTTCTGTTCTTCGAAAAGTTGCTGTTAATGAATTAATTGTTGTAGGCATAAAGGTATTCACGTCTTGTTATATTCACTGTTGTTTACATATTTGACTGTGTTTCATTATTTACCAGTCTGGGGGCAAATTAGTAATGGGGACGTCTGGCCGAGAGGTACCCAAGTGTTCATAGTAACCCTGTGGTCAGAGCTCGAGTCACCTCATTCCTGAGACAGGTTGAATGGAAAGTTAGAACCGAGGGTTAGGCCTCTAGACGAACGAGAGCCACCATTCAAAACACCCCTGTCTCAGAGCACCTGAGGGATTTGGGAAAATATTCTATAAGTAAGATGCGCGACAAAACTGCCATACGACACTATTCTAACAGAACACTGTACATAAACTATGCAGTCACTAACAGAAATATCCTAACTCTAATAGAACACTGTACATAAACTATGCAGTCACTAACAGAAATATCCTAACTCTAATAGAACACTGTACATAAACTATGCAGTCACTAACAGAAATATCCTAACTCTAATAGAACACTGTACATAAACTATGCAGTCATTAACAGGAATATCCTAACTCTAATATCCTATCACTGTCTTGCTAAACGTCATCTCTCTCTGACCGACGCACACCGAATGTCCTGTGTTCTCTCCACCTCGTGTCTCTTGACCCCGGTCCATCTCAGTCCCAAAAGGAGGCCAAAAACACACCCTGACAGGGCCTCATTAGGTCGTGTGTTGTAAACATTCAAAAACTTGAACTCAAAATAATGAGGAATGAAAAAAAAGGAAAAATGACAAATATATTACTTAGCGATATTTGAGGCTTTTATATCTCGAAATAGTGACACAGAAGTTGCAAATAGTGCCCGAAAATCTGCTCTTTGTGGCTGTGGTGCCATTGAAATTCATCTAAATATAATCAGCGCCGCATTGGTACCGCAGTTTTCACTGCCAAATGTATCTCGCGCGCCGCTTCGCGCGGATAGGGAGCTAAACTAGATGACTGGGACTCACGAGCAAATAAATTAGAGGAAGTTTCAGGAGATGCGGTAGCTGCTGCTCGTGAGTCCCTGCCATCTAGTTTACCCTCCCCCCCCCCACCCCCATCCGTAGAGGCGCGGGGGATACGCTCGGCTGTGAGTTTAATCGGAAAAACACTATAGCTTACCTGCTTTGGAGCGCGAGTGGCCCCCCCCCCCCCCCCCCCCGCCCTGTAGCTCTTATTGTGTGTATTGTTGCGTTTCTCGAAATTGTCAACGGACAGTAATCCTAGTTTGTTTTGCCGCGATGTGTTCGTCGGAGGAAGTGCGCAATTTACATGTGATTGCGACCCTGTCAGGGTGTGTTTATGGCCGCCATAATATGTGGCCGTTATTCGGAGAATATCTGTATTTTTTTTTTTTTTACCTATATATGCGATCCGACTAGGCTAGTTGAAGTAGTTGCACCAATTAAAAACCATTGTTAACATTTAAGTTAAAGTACGTATAAAACGATACAATCGTTGCTGTGCACTTATTTATTCTTATCTTTATGTTTAATTAGTAATCGACTTGACAGCACTCAGGGAAATTCCCATAAGCGCGAAGTCCCAATGTTCAACAGCAAGCGAAGAAGAGTTGAGTTCCAATTATACCAGTAGTCATTCTTATCTTTAAAATAATATATTGTGTGTTGTTATTTACTGCCGGATAACAAAAGAAGGAATACTTGATATTTTGTATAAATTCTGCAGCTGGCAAGCAAGGAGATCGAGAACGCCACTTGAATTCCCCGCAGCTGTAACAAATGTCTTTCCTTTCTCTTCTCTGGGTCAGGGCTGCCAATGGATTTTGTACCCAAACCCAAGCTAAGCTGACCAAAAAACCCAAGCAACACAAAGTCAACGAACAAAACCAAGAACCAACGATTGATAACAAGTACAAATTACAAGGTTACGAAACGAAACATTTACCTACTTTTATACAAGGATATAAGAAAAAAATATATTTCAAAATCTGATCCCAGGACGTCAAATAAAAATCAATATCTTATGGGGAAAACCCACAAGTATTGGCAACCCTGCTCTCGGTCTGGGACTAGGTTGCCAGTTTGCATAGACACACTTTTATGTTCATTTTCAAACCAAAGGAATAACAATTAAAAACTTAGATTTTCTAGCGTAAGTTTTATTGCACGACTTGACATTTAAATACGTGGCAAACCAAAGGTCGATCGGTGCTTCAAACTAATAGAAACATATGACAGAAGCACGAACCACATGAATAAAACAGAATCCCGTTACAAAGAAACTAGCAGAATGAATGACTGAACAATATACACTATATAGTGAGTAAGCAAAACACTTATGGTAAGTCCACTGGTACTGAACGATTTTTGACAGTATTGTAACCAATAAAGTATTTTTTGGAGTCGATACGTCATCATGTGCCATGCCCAGCCCTGTAGGAGCTCCTGCTTCTACACAGATCTAGGTCCTTGCTTTTTGAAATGATATTCCCCTATGCCATCGCTCCAGGTCGTCAAGTATAGTCTCTCTTGGTCTGCCTCTGCCTCTTCTACCGTTGATTTTTCCATGCATGACGATGTTCTCCAATGCCTATCACATCATGGCATGATCAGAGAACTCTTTCACGTAGTTATTTATATGGTTGTCTAATTTCATTAGCCATTTACTGACGTTTGTTGTTAGTTCCTGAGTCTGTTCACGGTGTTCGCAGTTTGCGATGGCTAACAAGCGTGCCTAAGTAATAACTTTTTATAGCATCATCCTATTGTCTAAGATGTATCTGCCAGGAGGGAAAAACGGTTACCCAATCAGTCAAAAGTTATATCATTTTGCAGTGTAGTAGACAGAAATATGAACACATAGTGCATACATGTTTAGAACAATCAGAAATAAGTTAGCGATTTAACATTTGTGAACATAAAAATAAAAATAAAAATTGTGACATCAACCATCTAATTGTGTAAATTACGTTCAGTGATTGAGCAAATTGCAAGCAAACATGTCGCGGATTCCACTCCCAAAATATTTTAAATAAAATATAAAGAAACAAACTACAATGCATTGGGGATGATACGCAAATATCAATACATCAAAATAGTGGCGTCATACAGCGAGAGTTGTCTGTAATGTTGGCAGCTTTCCTTCTTTCTAGACGATAGTGTTATAGTGTTGACAGCTTTCCTTCTTTCTAGATGATAGTGTTATAGTGTTGGCAGCTTTCCTTCTTTCTAGACGATAGTGTTATAGTGTTGACAGCTTTCCTTCTTTCTAGACGATAGTGTTATAGTGTTGGCAGCTTTCCTTCTTTCTAGACGATAGTGTTATAGTGTTGGCAGCTTTCCTTCTTTCTAGATGATAGTGTTTTAGTGTTGACAGCTTTCCTTCTTTCTAGATGATAGTGTTTTGGTGTTGACAGCTTTCCTTCTTTCTAGACGATAGTGTTATAGTGTTGGCAGCTTTCCTTCTTTCTAGACGATAGTGTTATAGTGTTGACAGCTTTCCTTCTTTCTAGATGATAGTGTTATAGTGTTGGCAGCTTTCCTTCTTTCTAGACGATAGTGTTATAGTGTTGGCAGCTTTCCTTCTTTCTAGACGATAGTGTTATAGTGTTGACAGATTTCCTTCTTTCTAGACGATAGTGTTATAGTGTTGGCAGCTTTCCTTCTTTCTAGACGATAGTGTATTAGTGTTGACAGCTTTCCTTCTTTCTAGACGATAGTGTTATAGTGTTGACAGCTTTCCTTCTTTCTAGACGATAGTGTTATAGTGTTGGCAGCTTTCCTTCTTTCTAGACGATAGTGTTATAGTGTTGACAGCTTTCCTTCTTTCTAGACGATAGTGTTATAGTGTTGACAGCTTTCCTTCTTTCTAGACGATAGTGTTATAGTGTTGACAGCTTTCCTTCTTTCTAGACGATAGTGTTATAGTGTTGACAGCTTTCCTTCTTTCTAGACGATAGTGTTATAGTGTTGACAGCTTTCCTTCTTTCTAGACGATAGTGTTATAGTGTTAACAGCTTTCCTTCTTTCTAGACGATAGTGTTATAGTGTTGACAGCTTTCCTTCTTTCTAGACGATAGTGTTATAGTGTTGACAGCTTTCCTTCTTTCTAGACGATAGTGTTATAGTGTTGACAGCTTTCCTTCTTTCTAGACGATAGTGTTATAGTGTTGGCAGCTTTCCTTCTTTCTAGACGATAGTGTTATAGTGTTGGCAGCTTTCCTTTTTCTAGACGATAGTGATATAGTGTGTTATGCGGAAGCATGAGAATCACAGCCCATGGCGATGGCGACTTTTACCTGCAAGACCAGCCCAAAATGTCCTCCACAATTACTTAGAGCTTGGGATTTCAGGACCGCTGTTGCCATCACATGTATTAAGTGTGCTTCTTTTCAGATGCATAGCTCCCATCCTTTCTGCAATAATTGTTACTCTCTTGATTCCTGTTCCCTTTCGGAATTTTTCCGTTTCCTCTTAACACGGGCCATTTCGTTATGTTACCACGAATCTACCTCAGTACTTGTATCATTCATGTGCTGTTTGCACAATCTTTTTTTTTTTTTTTTGTAGTAGGGACATACCTCCCATCTTCTTCGCATCTGTAATTCATCAAAAAAGGATGTCCTTATGGAGTCTACCACCCCCGTGCACTCCCCCCTCATTCTCCAGGTGTGACCAAGCCACCTAAGCCTTCAGAGACTAAACTTCAAGAAAACTGCTATTTTATGACGTTGCCGTATGGCAGTAGCAGTATTGGCCAGTTGCTCTTGGTCACCTCTGTTTATTGTTGTCCCATCTGTTTAGCCGTCTGCCACATGCTGGGAGGTCTTAAACATGTTACTGAATTATGAGACCATCACGTTCTTCATGTGGCTAAAATAATTCACATGATTCACATTCTGAACAGACGCACTGTGTTCGTTTATTTTAACTTTCATTTTGTTTTTTTTTTCTTGCATTTTGACCGGAAGTGTACCTAGTATTCAAATTGAAACCATTAAACACATGAATGTTGACTGAAGTCACGGGATCTAACAATAGAACTAACTAACTAACGAGCTAACTAACTAACGAACGAACTAACTAGCTAACTAACTAATTAACTAACTAGCTAACTAGCAAACTAACTAACTAACTACATAACTAACTAGCTAACTGAGTAACTGACTAACTGACTGACTGACTGACTGACTGACTGAATGACTGACTGACTGACTGACTGAATGACTAACTAACTAACTAACTAAATTAATTAACTAGCTAACTAACTAACTAACTAACTAACTAACTGACTAACTAACTAACTAACTGACTGACTGATCGACTGACTGACTGACTAACAAACTAAATTAACTAACTAACTAGCTAGCTGGCTATCTAACTAAGTAGCTAACTAACTGACTAACTGACTTACTGACTAACTGACAAACTGACTAACTAACTAACTAACTAACTGACTAACTGACTGACTGACAAACTGAGTGACTGACTAACTGACTAACTAACTAGCTAACTGACTGATTGACTGACTGACTGACTGACTGACAAACTAACTATCTAACTAACTAACTAACTAACTTACTTACTAACTTATTACTAACTAAACTAACTAACATAAATATAACAAAGATACTCAAATAACAAGACCTACACTGAAGAGTTGTGTAATTCATAGTACCTAAAAAAAAAGTTTTTTAAATATTTAGAAACCATGAGTTGTTAACCCTTTGGCTCTTTACTATGGATATCGTTAGACTTGATTCCATGATAAATACCGTATATCTGGGAGAAATGTGGCTTTTCTGCTTACCCTAGGGCATGAACCCAGACCACAAGGAGTTAGGCACACTGTCGCTGCGCAGAGGGTTTTAACCAACAAAAAAAAAATCTGATGACTTGTGAGTTAGGATATTTCTAAAGTAAAAAAAAAAAAATCATAAATTTCATAATTCATTCACCAAGTTTGTATTTGTCACTGCAAAACAATTTAAAACATTATTAAAATCTTTAAACCCAGCAGAGAAAGCTAACTAACAAGGGCCGGTGTTACACAGAGGCAGAAAGCGTCCGTTGATCCCCACGTTTGAACTGTTCCCATCTCTCCAGCAGGGCAGGAATTGTGTAAAGCACAGGGTTTGCAGCGGAGTTGATGGGCAGAAGGAGAACCGTTGTCCAGGCATAAACCTCACTGTTGACCCCATGACCTCCAAGAGAGATCAGTCCCATGATTCCCACAGGAAACCAGAAGAGAAAATTAGACAGAACTATAAAAGACAGTTGTTTGGCTACTGTTATTTCTCTAGCTCGTCGTGAAGATGGCATGCTGGTTGCCGTCTGAGATATTCTGTTCTCTGATATGGCACGGAAAATCGCATATTGACCATACGCAATGAAGAAAAACAGGATCAGGTTAAAAATAGTAAAAACTGCCACACTGTACTGCCAGCCTCTAGCGTGTATATTTGTTAAGGGTAGGCCAAGACACATCGCGTTAGAAGAATATATGTCGAAGTTCAAAACAATAGGAAAAACGGAAAGTAGGAAACTGGCCACCCAAGACATCACAACTGCGACAGTTTTGTGAGAGCCCCTAAACTTTACTTGACCGAATGGAAACTTCATCACCAAAAATCTGTCGAGAGTGATCAGAAAAACAAAGAACGTCGATGCTTCACATGAGAGACAGGCCATAAAACCAGCCATCCTGCAGACAACACTGTTCCTCCAGCTCTTGTCATATAGAACGTAACTGTCACGGTAAAAATAATCAGCCCCAGCAATCAGAAACAGATAGACACCCATGATGAAGTCAGATATACCCAAGTTGGTCACAAACAGACCGTATCCTGTCTGGAGAACTGACCTATCCCAGATCACACGATAAACAATGACCGTCACGTTTCCTAGAACTGCGATAATTGCAACCATCCAGAGAAGAAATCGCTGAATATCAAGTCCTAGCAGATTAGAACATGAGGAAATGCCGTCTATATCTATAGGAGCAAAGCACGCACTAGGTGAAATTACTAATCCTTGAATCTGTGGACAGCAAATCTGGAAAAGATCAGTATACAACGCCTGGCTAATTGTTAGACCATGAAATAAATAGTCATCGAGATCTCCTGTGTGAAAACCTCTTAAGTCGAGGGTGTGTAGTGATGCTTTTGAACTGAAATATTGTCTAGTAAAATCTGAAATCAAAGTATGGCTCAAGTTGAGATGTTTTAGTCTGGGCACATATACAAACACTGAATCGATTAGGTAAGACAGACTTGTATAGGAAAAATCAAGTATTTCTAAAAAATTAAATCGCAGATTTCCCACTGACTTAAGCTGTCTATTGTAAGACATATTAAGATAATCTATACGTTTATAATAAAAGTTGTAATCATGTTTTGAAAATATTTCAAACATATTGTAGCTAATGTCTAATTTTTGAATAGAAAAGGGCGCATACTTTGCAAACCATCCTGCATTATGTGGAATATATAATTCACTAAGCTTGCAATTAGACATAATAAGCACCAGTACGCTATAAAATACTTCTTTGGGTTCAGTTACGAATTTGTTAAATGCAGAAATTTCTATTCCTGAGAGGTCCATGTATCTGGGCCGTGGATCTATACCAAACAAAGTGGCCATGTCTAAAGGAACTGATCTGTTATAATCTGTCAGTGACACTGTCCCTGAAATACACCGAAAACCGTTAGGACAAAATTCTCGGCAGCCAAGCTCATCATCCCCATACGGACAATCGTTATGTCCATCACAAACTAGGTCAGGATGAAGACACATGATGCTGTCCCAGCAAGCAAAACGTCCAGTACAAGGACCAGTGTAGAACAGTTGCTCGTCTTCTCCTGTAGGACAGTCAGTTCTTCCATCACGAAGATAATGATGAGGGATACAGTACGAGTTATAACATTTCACATATCCTTGACCACACTGGAAGTTCTCACAGTCTATAAGATGTGACATATCTCTGCATCCGACGATACCCCCGTATCTGTCTTTGATGTAATGACATTTTGGAGCCCATATAAAATTCCCAAAAGTATTCTTACAAGTGTTTGCTGGCTCCTGCTTTTCTAAGGCTAGATATCTTTGAAGACCTTTACAGTCTTTTAACCAGTCACCGAGCTGAGATTCATCAATACACTGGTCACGGTTACATGGTAATACACAACTATTGTTATGTAGCAGAGACATATTTGTATTAACATCTTCATCGCTCATCATTAAGTATGAGGAGCTAGTCGCGAAAATAAAACAGTCAAATTCTCCATCGTTCACCCACTGTAGAGGTAGACAAGAACCATCTTGACATCGTACACTTGTACATTCATTATCAAAGCAGTTTTCCTCGTCACTTCCGTCCCGACAGTCCTTGACATTGTCACACTTAGTCTCGTTGCTGTACAGCGTTTGTCCGGATCTGCAGTAAGTTCCATAATCTGAATATTCTATTGGATTCAAACAAAGAAGCTCGTCCTTTTTGTTGCTGCAGTGATCAAAGAAATCACAGACCATGTTATAGGAAATATATCTACGATCACCGGCGTCTTCTCCGCAGTCAAAGATAGGAAAGTCTTTTTCTGAGTTTATCAGAAAATTACGAAACTTGGGGTTGGGAACGTTTGCAGATATTGATACAACATTTTCAGCATAGATAACAAAATGTACTTTTTCTTTTGTAATGTTAGTATGTATTGTTGAAGCTCCTACACTGCTAATTAAATCAACCTCATTAATACTTCTAGGAAGAACAACTTCACAAAGTGCTGAGGAAGTTGTTACAGCATGACAATTAACATTAACCCAACCTTCACTTGTAGTGTTGTCTCTATCATTATCATGTGCCCAGTGCTCTGAAAACTTCCACACCACACAGTCATTGTTGATACATTTTTTACAAGGTTGACCAGGCAGCCAATGTTGGATTACTTGGGGACAAAAACTTGTTGGATTGGTCACCCACCGAAAACTTTTCGCATAGTTACTCAAGTCTCTACGCAGGCCGATGTGAAATTGGACAAAAGACATGTTATTTTCTTGAACTTTTAGCAAAATTTGCTTCTGAACAAAAATCATCTCTGCCGCAGTTTCGATTCCTGCTAAATAGCCATTGTAATAGCTGCTGCAGTTATACATTGCACTAGTCCATGATTGGTTGATACTGTCGTGGTCTATGTTATAACATGAGAGCAGATTGACGCCGTTTCTATGTTCAAAGAGAGCCCAACCCCTGTAGCACTTTTTACATATCGCCATCAATAGATATTGATCAAAGTTATTGAGATCCTTGTCTGGTAACACAAGAGCGTCGGTCATGTGTACAATTTCCTCTATAAGTTTGCTGCCAATTAGCACTGTAAAGATTTTTACGTCTACAGTTAGGTTTTGTACTATGGAAGGCACTCTTCTGATTTCTTCCTGTGTCATATTTTTACAGTCAAGAAAGACAATTCCAACATGAACTGCATTAAGTCTAACTCCGCTCATTTCAGCAAACAAACGTTTAACAACTGCTATTTTCTTCTCCAGGCGTGTCCTCAAATTTTCGACGGGCACCTCTAAAGTGCCTGTATCTTCCTACATGAATGGCATTCTTTCTGTATGAAATATATTAAAGCGCCAGACGCGAATATTTGTGGGTTCGTTGACATCGTTAAATTGGTCAACCACTGTGGCAACCGTCAGCTGTGAAGTACGTTCTGACAGCTCCCAATACAGGTATCTTGTCAAATAATGTTGCTGTACCCAAGTCTGATCGAGGTCATAATCCAAAAGCGACAACAAGTCCGTATCATCCCCGAGACAGTCTTTTAATGGAAATTGTCCCTCTGCACTTGCAGACGTCACTGTGAGAAAAAAAAGACAGAAACACTATACATGTGTGTGTATATATATATATATCAATATATATATATATATATATATATATATATATATATATATATATATATATAAAGAACCTTTCATTCTTTCTAGACGATACTGTTATATTGCCTTATGAGGAGGCATGAGAATCACAGCCATGGTGATAGCGAGTGTGACTAACAGGACCTTCCGTGTAAAGAAAAGTCTTCCAGAATGATAGCAATAAAGTCCCTCCTCTCCATAGCACAAAGCCTAGGCAGTATTATAGAGACCATATGTTGCCCATGCATAATGATCCCTCTCTCGACTTTCCTTGTTTACTCCAAAAAAAAAGGTAAAACCAGTACGTTTGGAACGAGGCGGGTTGCAGAAGCTGCCGGATCACAAGAGCTGTGCTTTATCTTCCGCCTGTCGGAGATTCCCGCCTAGACCACCTGTCAGCCAAGTCAAAGGGCCTAGTCTGCGATGCCATAACATAAAGTTTTCAGGTTGCATTTCCTCTACCTAGGATAAGGCTAGTGTCCTCCCCAGTGCGCTCCTCCGCCCGAAGCCGTTGGCACAATAAGGGATGTTGGGTTAGTATACGCCGCCAAACATTCGGCGTAACAGAAGACAGGTGGTACCGGCTACTGTTATACGGTAGCTCCGTCATATCTGGCTACGGTTAGTTGCGTATCTTTTACAGGACTAACCCCAGCAGCCCCTACATGTTGTGTGGTTTCTCTAAGCAAATTTACGCCCAGTAGTTTGATCTGAACAAGATCTGACCGATATATATATATCTGAGCTAGCAGGCAGCGAAAAACCTTTAAAAAGAAAACAGTAGAGAGGGAGACGAGAATTGAGATTTAGTTAGGACAATAATAAGTTCCCAGTTGGACTGCAAAAACAGGAGAGGTAAAGAGAAGACAAGGCTTCCTCTAGTGCAGGAACCATGACATATTACTCAAGGCTCAGGCGATGAATATGTGAATTACACAACCCAACCACCACACATAACTACATAGGCAGCGCATAGTAACTAACTGCTTGCATCAACAGTGAGCTGCCACTCTCATGTCGGGCTGTTTATGTTTTCTTCGATGTTCACAACTTGTATAAACTTCTTATATTTCTTCTTCTTTCTCAAACATGTACGCAGATCGTTTCGGTTATATTCAAGTTAAAAAGCGGCGGTTGTCCTCTTTGGTAATTGGGAAACATTCTCTGGCTCACATGTGTATATTTGCACACAAATAAATATAGTGACGATAATTTAGTGAATAGTTTTGGTTGTGCTTAGGAAGACGATGGACATCTTAGAAAGGTTAGTGGATAATGCTGTCTAAGAGAATGTTGTACTTATCCAGGAGTCCCAGAATTTGTGGATGAGACACGTTGAGGCTCGCCCCATGCGCAGTTACATTTCTGTTGGAGGGGGGGAGGGGAGGGGAGGGGTTAAAACTATGTAGTTATTAGAAAGCATTTGTATATATAGGCTTATAGTATTGTTGCGTGCTGATTTAGGAGAGTGTAATACTGTGGGAAGAGACAAAGTGATATGATAGTTATTTCCGGGCGTTTAAAGGAATGTCCCGTAAACAGTGTCATCATTGGCCCAAGTGGTGAGGGGGAGTCAATGTGTGGACCAGTGAGGATTGTATTGTCACGGAAGAGACATGAGCGTAGATGCGTGGGCTCACTGTGGGGGCTGATAGGCATGGCTAACGCGACGCACGTATGAAGAAGAAATATGAACTACGTGCCAGAGTGATTCTCATGTAAGCCTTAACCACCCACATGAGTGATTCTCGTGTGGTCTGAGAACGTCTCTAGTGTAACATCCGCAGCAAGGATATATTGGGACTGCGTAGTCAGAGTCAGTGTTAGTCAGAATCAGTCAGTCAGTATCTCTCGTGTCAGATCGTGAGTACACGAGTGAGAGTCAGACAGACAGAGCACCGTGCAGCCGTCAGACAGTGAGGTCTGAGTGATAGTCTCTGTCACGGTGTAGATCGAAGGTAGAGCTGGCGAAGTAAGGCCAAGGGGACTGGACCCTCCAATAGTAACTGTTCTGGGTGACGACTCAAAGGAGGCGTAGGATCATCAAGAAAACAGCGCAGTGGGGATGCCGACAAGAGCTGTGTGCTGGAGGGGACTTGTGCTAGAAGTCATGTCGGTCATCGCAGTCCTTCGACAGGCTGATGTGCTGTGGGCACATGCTGGAGAACGAGCAAGTGAAGTCTTGTTTCAATTCAGCGTTGTTGTCTGCTGAAGTAGAATCAAGGTCCAGTTGATAGGAGAGTTGTTCTTGTTTTTCTGTACAGCGCGCCCAGAGCTGCGGGACGCTGTAGACCTTACGACCTTGCTTTTTGTTTTGGCTGTCTAAGAAAGTATACAAATTATTAGGCTAAACCACATTTTTGAGGCTTAAAAAATGTTATGGATGGTTTAATAACTGTCCTAGATTTAGCACCATATGTTAAACAGGCTCCATATAGAATACGAGAACTATTTTTTCCAGCTTCCAGTGACATATATTTATTGCACAATATGTTCTTTATTTTACAAAATGACATTTTGAACTGTCCTATCTGCTCTTTACCTCCTTGTGTAGGAGGGGAGACAAAAATGATAAAAATTCGATTTTTTTTTTTTTCATAATGGTATTCCACTCTGAGACGTGGAAGCATACACCAATTTGGGCAGTAATGTAGACACAGGTGAAGCAACTGACAAGGATATCAAACTACGCATACAAAAAGCAAAAGGAGTTTTATTAGCACTATTAAATTTATGGAGGTCAAAAGAAATTAAACTAATACTAAACTGAAAATGTTTAATTTTTATGTCAAGTCACTGCTGTTGCATGGAGCTGAAATATAACAAACAAGTAAAGCGATTCTATATTAATAGAAATGTCAATTTTCCGTGTTTATTACCTATAATCTCTGAAAGTTCTTCACCGATTGCTTTCAAATTTTCACACAATGAAACTGCTCGTGTTTGTATATAAGGTGTTGCACAAACCACGAACGAGGTAGCTGCAGCAACCATCAAATCGTTATTTAATTTGTTGCCGGCCCGGATTTGTTTGTAGTTCCGCCTACCTTTCACTGTGTGTGTGTAACACTGAAGTTCACTTTATTATATAATTGTATTTCTACCAAATTCTCCAGTCTTTGGTGGCATAGTTGTAAGTATTCCGCCTGTCACACGCGTGACCTGTGTCCGATTTCCCGCTGGTTGATATAATTTATATTTGCACTTAACACTTAGCTGAATCGTTGTGTTGTGGTTTACAGCTTGGCTGGGATATCTGCGCTTTTTTTTTTTGGCTCGGTGTTGTGATTCACAGCTAGCCTGCGATAGCGGTGGCAAGATGCTCAATAGTCATGTCACGGCAAATCTTTCTTTTCGTTCGCCTTTGAGAGGGCGGTTGGCAAGCTGTGTTGTGGTTTAAAAGTAGGCTGCGATATCTGAACCAAATCGTGAGTCTTCGGTAGAATAGTTGTAAGTATTCCGCCCGTAATGCGGGTGACCGGTGTTCAATTCCCCGTCTGGTGCTGATTTTTTTTGGCCCTTAAAGGTTGTTGGCACCTTGTGTTGTAGTTTACAGCTAGACTGCGATATCTGTGCCTTTTGCTCCAACACATTCGATTTCAGTACAAGCTTCACTTGATCAAAAACTATTCGTTGATGACAGACACTGTTTACTAAGACAGCTCAAAGTCCATTTTAGTTTGGGTGGACACAGATGCCAAGGTAAATTAAAACTCGTCCATATCCAAGAGATAACGGGGGATTTTTGTTGTTGTTGTAGTGACAGTTTGTTGTTGTTGTTCTTATAAAGGTGGTGGTGGTAGTGGTGGCAGTAGTACTGGTACTTGATGTGGTAGCTGTTACACTGGCCACATTTTCATCTCAGTACAGAATAATGCTACCTATTTTAGTCTGGGTGCACACGGACGCCAAGCTAAATTTTATTACTATATTTCGTAAGGCGATGACTATCCAATCCTTCGGAGAGGAAGATATAATTGCGGTGGGAGGGTTGGGGGGTTGATGACAGACACTCTTAGCTGAGAGAGCTTAAAACTATTTTAAAGTTCTCCTTTCTCAAAAAAAAATATTTCAATACCGCTTCCTCGGCTATTCTTATTTTTTTTTTCGACTTTGTGGTTATTTAGAGATATAATAGTCAGTTTTACTTTCAGCTGTTTAAACACAAAAGATGCTTTAGCCTGCGATAAACAAATATTTCTTGTTTATTTTCACTCTTACAATCGACCACTAATATGACCACACACTTATATGTTGCATGCTCTAGAGTCGGCATACCAGACTATCTCTGTATCTGTGCAGTGACTGATATTAACCATATTTGACACGTGCTCTTTCTATTTTCTTTCTTTTCCTGTTCGGCAGACTCAGCCAAAGCAAAGCGTGGCTGGTACTGCTAGTTATTATTGAACTACAAACATTCATTAACTGGTGCATGTGCATAATAGAGGTAATTACATGATATGATAGAATCACTAATGCGGAGTTTTGGGAGAGAACTAAGCAAGTTCCAATGGACCAAGATGCAAAGAAAAGACGCTGGCGTTGGATAAGACACACGTGAGAAAACCTGAGAACCTACAACTAGAATGCCTTTGCACTGGAACCCACAAGGGCATATAGATAAAGGATGACAAAAGTAAACATGGGAAAGGGAGGCAATGAAGTAAACAAGCTGAGGAGGACATGGGGATAGCTACACACAATAGTAGAGCAGATTTTATGCTCCACTAGGACATCACACAAGCGATAAACACGAAATGACACAAAGTGCCACCATGCGGATGAGGATCACCCGTGGAGAGGTCCCAAAACCGCGTTCAGGCATTAAGCCATATTTATGGCCGGGCTATGACTAGATATAACACGCAATAGCAAAGGCTAGAAAGACTTATCGTGAGTTGGTTGAGGGCCTATGCTCCATTCGAGGATAGAAGGCAGAAGAGAAGAAAGAAGAAGAAGAAGAAGAAGAAGAAGAAGAAGAAGAAGAAGAAGAGAAGAAGAAGAAGAAGAAGAAGAAGAAGAAGAAGAAGAAGAAGAAGAAGAAGAAGAAGAAGAAGAAGAAGAAGAAGAAGAAAGAAGAAGAAGAAGAAGAAAGAAGAAGAAAAGAAGAAGAAGAAGAAGAAGAAGAAGAAGAAGAAGAAGAAGAAGAAGAAGAAGAAGAAGAAGAAGAAGAAGAAGAAGAAGAAGAAGAAGAAGAAGAAGAAGAAGAAGAAGAAGAAGAAGAGGAAAGAAGAAGAAGAAGAAGAAGAGGAAAGAAGAAGAAGAAGAAGAAGAGGAAAGAAGAAGAAGAAGAAGAAGAGGAAAGAAGAAGAAGAAGAAGAAGAGGAAAGAAGAAGAAGAAGAAGAAGAAGAAGAAGAAGAAGAAGAAGAAGAAGAAGAAGAAGAAGAAGAAGAAGAAGAAGAAGAAGAAGAAGAAGAAGAAGAAGAAGAAGAAGAAGAAGAAGAAAAGAAGAATAAGAAAGAAGAAAACAAATAAGAAGAAACAAATCATCCTAGCACATAGATACGAGTGATTCATGTTCCGTCGTCCAATGTAACAGTCATCTCATTGTTTCCCCTCTCAACATACCTAACAGGAGTTAACGGCCATATCTGCCCCGACACTGACATCCGCTTGCTTGACCTGGTTTAATACCCATTTCCAGCAGCAAGCGGTTCCATTTCTCACATTAACCAAGTGCTGGGAAACTAGCAGGCAGATAGACCTGCCGGTTCTGTATCCAGTTGGTGGTGAATTGATGTATGACAAGCTGAATATTGTGAGGGCACTTTGGGAGCGAGTGAACAGTGCGCAGGTACAAACAGACATTACGGTCTGAAGAGAATGGCGCTGCAGGAAGTCACCTGGGGATCTGGCTGACGCTCAACACTCAAGTGAAAATTGAGACGGATGTGTAGCATCATCATCAAGTACCTTACTGAGGGTGTGGGCGATCTTAATTCTCCACAATGTGCGATCGTGAACAGCATGTATCAGTTCGTGTGTTGATACGCTTCCATGCAATGAAAAAAAAACTTGTGTGACCAAGCGTGTAATTTGTGTGACCAAGTGTGTGACTTGTGTGACCAAGTGTGTGACTTGTGTGACCAAGTGTGAGACTTGTGTGACAAATTGTGTGACTTGTGACTTGTGTGACCAAGTGTGTGACCAAGTGTGTGACTTGTGTGACCAAGTGTGTGACTTGTGTGACCAAGTGTGTGACTTGTGTGACCAAGTGTGAGACTTGTGTGACAAATTGTGTGACTTGTGACTTGTGTGACCAAGTGTGTGACCAAGTGTGTGACTTGTGTGACCAAGTGTGTGGCTTGTGTAACCTAGTGTGTCACTTGTGTGACCAAGTGTGTGTCTTGTGTGACCTAGTGTGTGACTTGTGTGACCAGGTGTGTGGCTTGTGTGACCTAGTGTGACTTGTGTGACCAAGTGTGAGACTTGTGTGAACTAGTGTGTGACTTGTGTGAACTTGTGTGTGACCTAGTGTGAGACTTGTGTGACCAAGTGTGTCACTTGTGTGACCAAGTGTAAGACTTGTGTGACCAAGTGTGTGACTTGTGTGACCAAGTGTAAGACTTGTGTGACCTAGTGTGTGACCTAGTGTTTGACTTGTGTGACCAAGTGTGAGACTTGTGTGACTGTAATGAATGCAATGTAATGAATCCAATGTACTTGTGTCTCCTCCACACTTAGTCTCTCTAGTGCAGATTCAACACTGACTCTGTTGTCTAGAGGTTAGGTCACAGCTTCAATCTAACCAGATGGCATTTCTCTCCACGGTCACACGACTTCAAACAACGGTTGACTCCAGCTGACACATTTCACGAGTTTATTATCACTGTAGCACAAGACACGAATCAACAGTTGAATCAACTTACACTATTCGGGCAATCTCGCCTTGCTCACGCATTAAAGCTCCAGACATGCTTCAGACGATGGACACTGGCATATTCACGGCTGGCTCAACAATCAAACAGTGTAACACAACAACTGGCCTTTACGATAATTCATTCGACTCTGTTTCAGATCCACGTGCTCTCTTCATTCTGGATTCATCTTCACAGATTCAGTTTTACATCCTTCCAGTCTGGGGCCCAGTCACCTGCTTCTCAATCTCCCAGATATCTCATTCACACGTGACTCACTCTCTCTTGTCGTTTCACCATATCTCCGTGAAACCCATGCTTTCAGGAACTTACCCAATTATGCCAAGCATCCCCTGACGTTATCCCTATTTATAGCATCATTACAGTGACCAAATGTGTGACTTGTGTGACCTAGTGTTTGCCTTGTGTGACCAAGTGTGTGGCTTGTGTGACCAAGTGTGAGACTTGTGCGACCTAGTGTAAGATTTGTGTGGCCAAGTGTGAGACTTGTGTGACCTAGTGTGTGTGCCTTGTGTGACTAAGTGTGTGACTTGTGTGACCAAGTGTGTGACTTGTGTGACTAAGTGTGTGACTTATGTGACCTAGTGTGTGACTTGTGTGACTAAGTGTGTAACTTATGTGACCTAGTGTGTGTCTTGTGTGACCAAGTGTGTGACTTGTGTGACCAAGTGTGAGATTTGTGTGACCTAGTGTGTGACTTGTGTGACCTAGTGTGTGGATTGTGTGACCAAGTGTGTGACTTGTGTATATATACATGGTTATTGGGAGTTACTTGGCAAACCGGCAAGACAACTGAATGGAAACGGGAGACCCCCAACCCAAAACTTTTTTTTGGTTTTGTTTGGAAAGGGGGGGGGGGGGTGATCCGGAAAGGGCTTAGGCCCCACGATTCAAGCGCCTGTACTAGAAACAATAAATATGTTCTTGTTTTTTTTTCTAATTTAAATTGGTCTTATCTCCTGGCGTGTATAAGGAATATTGCTGCACTGGGCATGCTGTGTTTATGTCATGACCTTTTGTAAGTTAATCGGTATTTGATAATGATGGGTAAGTATTCCACTAGCAGGCTTCACTCCTCAGGATGTTGTTCCAAGGTTGACGCTAGGCCGACTTTGCAACACAAGTTAATGTTTAAATGTATCGCCATACTCTTTGCCCCCAGTATAAACTGGTCATGCCCCCACCATGTGCATAATTCCATTTAAAAAGTATTTCTTATTAAAATTGAGTTGCGTATCATTTACAGGACGTTGCAGAACAAACCCAAACATTGTTTGGCAGTTGTGATTTTTTTAGTCCCATTTCGCGTTCAATAGTGAGCTTTCGGTACCACTGTCGAAGTCAACGCAGAAAAAACCGTCTGAGCTGGAATCGAACCCAGCACCCCGTCATTACGAAGCGCGTTTGCAACATCTAAGCCACAGACTGTTTCTTTATAACGTTTATATTGATGTACAATGCTGTTAAATTGATTTACAGTTCATCAAATTACATATACCTTCTTAGTCTTCTTTCGTTCGCATGAAAAAAGTTGTTTATATATCAGCAATTTTTGGGGGGTATAAATTTCACTTTAGTTGTTAGTTCATTCAGTGGTCCATCGACTTTACGTTCCACTGTTGTTCTTTCTGGAAAAAAAAGTTTGCCCTAATGTGTCAAATTCGGTGCAGTCCTGGAGTACATGCTCTGCTGTCTGGGGCATCTTTCCACATGGCTGATACGCCATCAAATTACATATATTAGCCAAAAATATTGAATACCCAAAAGGCTAAACCGGTCTACAAATTCCTTCAGAAGTCGTATCTGTTAGCCGAAAAGTGCAAATATTGCAGCTATGCTATAAATACGCACAGAGCAAATACATCTTGGACATTGTGAAACGAAGACATAGATACTGTAAAAGTCCATTTCAACTCATGGTTGGTCTATATTTGAGCATCGCAGTGAACACGTTAGCCATGTTTAACGTCAAGGCGGCCTCGGGGAACGGTGATGGAGGCAGTTTTAGGAAAGTCACGGAGAAGGTACACGGCACTGAAGATTCATTGGCTATGAAAGCACCTAGAGCTGGAGCGTGGCAGGAGAAAGTGAGCCAGAGACTAGGCAAGAGAAAGAGAGCCGGAGACTAGGCAAGAGAAAGAAAGCCAGAGACTAGGCAAGAGAAAGCTAGCCGGAGACTAGGCAAGAGAAAGAGAGCCGGAGACTAGGCAAGAGAAAGACCGGAGACAAGGCAAGAGAGAGAGAGAGAGAGAGAGAGAGAGCCAGAGACTAGGCAAGAGAAAGAAAGCCAGAGACTAGGCAAGAGAAAGAGAGCCTGAGACTAGGCAAGAGAAAGAGAGCCGGAGACTAGGCAAGAGAAAGAAAGCCAGAGACTAGGCAAGAGAAAGCAAGCCAGAGACTAGGCAAGAGAAAGAGAGCCGGAGACTAGGCAAGAGAAAGAAAGCCAGAGACTAGGCAAGAGAAAGCTAGCCGGAGACTAGGCAAGAGAAAGAGAGCCGGAGACTAGGGAAGAGAAAGACCGGAGACAAGGCAAGAGAGAGAGAGCCAGAGACTAGGCAAGAGAAAGAAAGCCAGAGACTAGGCAAGAGAAAAAGAGCCGGAGACTAGGCAAGAGAAAGAGAGCCGGAGACTAGGCAAGAGAAAGAAAGCCAGAAACTAGGCAAGAGAAAGCGAGCCGGAGACTAGGCAAGAGAAAGAGAGCTGGAGACTAGGCAAGAGAAAGACCGGAGACTAGGCAAGAGAAAGAGAGCCAGAGACTAGGCACGAGAAGGAATGCCAGAGACTAGGCAAGAGAAAGAGAGCCAGAGACTAGGCAAGAGAAAGACCGGAGACTAGGCAAGAGAAAGAGAGCCAGAGACTAGGCAAGAGAAAGAGAGCCAGAGACTAGGCAAGAGAAAGAGAGCCGGAGACTAGGCAAGAGAAAGAGAGACTTTCAAGGCGACGTACAATAAAGAACCTGCGGCTTGATAATGCTGATGATGATGATGATGAAGATAATGATGATGATGATGATAATGACAATAATGATGATGATAATGATGATGATGATGACAACATGGAAATAAAATAATTCAAAAACTGTCTCCCCCACAACCGCCAACATCTTCCGCTCCTCTCTCTAGCCGACTAAATTTCCTACATTTTTCATAATGCTAAGCTTGACAACTGATTGGCTAGCTCACGCATTCATAACGCCTTGCCAAGTGCCATTTTTGTGCTCTTTTAGCATTTGACCATGCAAGTCATCACTAAATGAGCAGATAGGGAGATATTTACGTCAGGAATAAATTATTTCCTATGGAACTTTGCTGAATAATTTGAGAAATCAAATGCTGCAGCGACATTTTGTCGGTTGTCAACTCTTTCAGTTTTTTCTCGTTGTTTAGCGTCCAATGTCATTATAATAATTATCGACGTCATCATCATCAGACCGGAGACAACTGATACATGACAAGCTGAATGTTCAGTCAGTGGCTAGCAAACAAACCAAACAAGGCACACACAAGATCACGCAAGATACACACTTGGTCACACAAGTCACACACTTGGTGTCACACAATTCTCACACTTGGTCACACAAGTCTCACTCTTGGTCACACAAGTCTCACACTAGGTCACACAAGTCACACACAAGATCACACAAGTTACACACTTGGTCACACAAGTCACACACTTGGTCACACAGGTCTCACACTTGGTCACACGTCTCACACTTGGTCACACAAGTCTCCCACTTGGTCACACAAGTCTCACACTTGGTGACAAAAGTCACACACTAGGTCAGACAAGTCATACACTTGGTCACAGAAGTCTCACACCTGGTCGCACAAGTCACACACTTGGTCACACAAGTCACACACTAGGTCACACAAGTCTCATACTTGGTCACACAAGTCTCACACTTGGTCACACAAGTCACAAGTCACACAATTTGTCACACAAGTCTCACACTTGGTCACAAAAGTCTCACACTATGTCACAAGTCTCACAAGTCTCACACTTGATCACACAAGTCACACACTAGGTCACACAAGTCTCACACTTGGTCACACAGGTCACACACCTGGTCACACAAGTCACACACTTGGTCACACAAGTCTCACACTTGGTCACACAAGTCTCACACTTGGTCACACAAGTTTCACACTTGGTCACACAAGTCACACACTTGGTCACACAATCCACACACTAGGTCACACAAGTCACACACTTGGTCACACAAGTCTCACACTTGGTCACACAAGTCACACACTTGGTCACACAAGACACACACTAGGTCACACAGGTCTCACACTTGGTCACACAAGTCACACACTAGGTCACACAAATCTCACACTTGGTCACACAAGTCACACACTTGGTCACACAAGACACACACTAGGTCACATAAGTTACACACTTAGTCACACAAGTCACACACTAGGTCACATAAGTCACACACTTATTCACACAAGTCACACACTTGGTCACACAAGTCACACACTTAGTCACACAAGCCACACACCTGGTCACACAAGTTACACACTTGGTCACACAAGTCACACACTAGGTCACAGAAGTCTCACATTTGGTCACACAAGTCTCACACTTGTCACACAAGTCACACACTTAGTCACACAAGACACACACTAGGTCACACAAGTCTCACACTTGGCCACACAAATCTTACACTAGGTCGCACAAGTCTCACACTTGGTCACACAAGCCACACACTTGGTCACACAAGGCAAACACTAGGTCACACAAGTCACACATTTAGTCACTGTAATGATGCTATAAATAGGGATAACGTCAGGGGATGCTTGGCATAATTGGGTAAGTCACTGAAAGCTTGGGTTTCACGGAGATATGGTGAAACGACAAGAGAGAGAGAGAGTCACGTGTGAATGAGATATCTGGGAGATTGAGAATCAGGTGGGATTCGGTGACTGGGCCCCAGACTGGAAGGATGTAAAACTGAATCTGTGAAGATGAATCCAGAATGAAGAGAGCACGTGGATCTGAAACAGAGTCGAATGAATTATCGTAAAGGCCAGCTGTTGTGTTACACTGTTTGATTGTTGAGCCAGCCGTGAATATGCCAGTGTCCATCGTCTGAAGCATGTCTGGAGCTTTAATAGTGTAAGTTGATTCTACTGTTGATTCGTGTCTTGTGCTACAGTGATAATAAACTCGTGAAATGTGTCAGCTGGAGTCAACCGTTGTTTGAAGTCGTGTGGCCGTGGAGAGAAATGCGGTCTGGTTAGATTGAGCTGTGACCTAACCTCTAGACAACAGAGTCAGTGTTGAATCTGCACTAGAGAGACTAAGTGTGGAGGAGACACAAGTACATTGGATTCATTACATTGCATTCATTACAGTCACACAAGTCTCACACTTGGTCACACAAGTCAAACACTAGGTCACACACTAGGTCACACAAGTCTTACACTTGGTCACTCAAGTCACACACTTGGTCACACAAGTCTTACACTTGGTCACACAAGTGACAAACTTGGTCACACAAGTCTCACACTAGGTCACACACAAGTTCACACAAGTCACACACTAGTTCACACAAGTCTCACACTTGGTCACACAAGTCACACTAGGTCACACAAGCCACACACCTGGTCACACAAGTCACACACTAGGTCACACAAGACACACACTTGGTCACACAAGTGACACACTAGGTTACACAAGCCACACACTTGGTCACAAGTCACACACTTGGTCACACACTTGGTCACCCAAGTCACAAGTCACACAATTTGTCACACAAGTCTCACACTTGGTCACACAAGTCACACACTTGGTCACACAAATTACACGCTTGGTCACACAAGTTTTTTTTTTCATTGCATGGAAGCGTATCAACACACGAACTGATACATGCTGTTCACGATCGCCCATTGTGGAGAATTAAGATCGCCCACACCCTCGGTAAGGTACTTGATGATGATGCTACACATCCGTCTCAATTTTCACTTGTGTGTTGAGCGTCAGCCAGATCCCCAGATGACTTCCTGCAGCGCCATTCTCTTCAGACCATAATGTCTGTTTGTACCTGCGCACTGTTCACTCGCTCCCAAAGTGCCCTCACAATATTCTAGCTTGTCATACATCAATTCACCACCAACTGGATACAGAACCGGCAGGTCTATCTGCCTGCTAGTTTCCCAGCACTTGGTTAATGTGAGAAATGGAACCGCTTGCTGCTGGAAATGGGTATTAAAACAGGTCAAGCAAGCGGATGTCAGTGTCGGGGCAGATATGGCCGTTAACTCCTGTTAGGTATGTTGAGAGGGGAAACAATGAGATGACTGTTACATTGAACGACGGAACATGAATCACTCGTATCTATGTGCTAGGATGTCGATTTGTTTTCTTCTTATTATTATTTTCTTCTTCTTCTTCTTCTTCTTCTTCTTCTTCTTCTTCTTCTTCTTCTTCTTCTTCTTCTTCTTCTTCTTCTTCTTCTTCTTCTTCTTCTTCTTCTTCTTCTTCTTCTTCTTCTTCTTCTTCTTCTTCTTCTTCTTCTTCTTCTTCTTCTTCTTCTTCTTCTTCTTCTTCTTCTTCTTCTTCTTCTTCTTCTTCTTCTTCTTCTTCTTCTTCTTCTTCCTCTTCTTCTTCTTCTTCTTCTGCCTTCTATCGAATGGAGCATAGGCCCTCAACCAACTCACGATAAGTCTTTCTAGCCTTTGCTATTGCGTGTAATATCTAGTCATAGCCCGGCCATAAATATGGCTTAATGGCTGAACGCGGTTTTGGGACCTCTCCACGGGTGATCCTCATCCGCATGGTGGCACTTTGTGTCATTTCGTGTTTATCGCTTGTGGAGCATAAAATCTGCTCTACTATTGTGTGTAGTTATCCCCATGTCCTCCTCAGCTTGTTTACTTCATTGTCTCCCTTTCCCATGTTTACTTTTGTCATCCTTTATCTATATGCCCTTGTGGGTTCCAGTGCAAAGGCATTCTAGTTGTAGGTTCTCAGGTTTTCTCACGTGTGTCTTATCCAACGCCAGCGTCTTTTCTTTGCATCTTGGTCCATTGGAACTTGCTTAGTTCTCTCCCAAAACTCCGCATTAGTGATTCTATCATTTCATGTAATTAACTCTATTATGCACATGCACCAGTTAATGAATGTTTGTAGTTCAATAATAACTAACAGTACCAGCCACGCTTTGCTTTGACTGAGTCTGCCGAACAGGAAAAGAAAGAAAATAGAAAGAGCACGTGTCAAATATGGTTAATATCAGTCACTGCACAGATACAGAGATAGTCTGGTATGCCGACTCTAGAGCATGCAACATATAAGTGTGTGGTCATATTAGTGGTCGATTGTAAGAGTGAAAATAAACAAGAAATATTTTTTTATCGCAGGCTAAAGCATCTTTTGTGTTTAAACAGCTGAAAGTAAAACTGACTATTATATCTCTAAATAACCACAAATTCGAAAAAAAAAAATGAGAATAGTCGAGGAAGCGGTATTGAAATATATTTTTTTGAGAAAGGAGAACTTTAAAATAGTTTTAAGCTCTCTCAGCTAACAGTGTCTGTCATCAACCCCCCCCACCCTCCCACCGCAATTATATCTTCCTCTCCGAAGGATTGGATAGTCATCGCCTTACGAAATATAGTAATAAAATTTAGCTTGGCGTCCGTGTGCACCCAGACTAAAATAGGTAGCATTATTCTGTACTGAGATGAAAATGTGGCCAGTGTAACAGCTACCACATCGAGTACCAGTACTACTGCCACCACTACCACCACCACCTTCATAAGAACAACAACAACAAACTGTCACTACAACAACAACAAAAATCACCCGTTATCTCTTGGATATGGACGAGTTTTAATTTACCTTGGCATCCGTGTCCACCCAAACTAAAAAGGACTTTAAGCTGTCTTAGTAAACAGTGTCTCTCATCAACGAATAGTTTTTGATCTAGTGAAGCCTGTACTGAAATCGAATGTGTTGGAGCAAAAGGCACAGATATCGCAGTCTAGCTGTAAACTACAACCAAGCCATTTGAAAGTCTGTTGTCCGGTTCATGATTGCAACCTCTAATTCGCAAGTCTAGATTTCCACGACATCCCTGACGATCGTTGATGGAGCTGAGGAGGTTTAGCTTTGTGCGACATTCTTGATAAGTGGTAACTGTTCTGCGGAGAGAGCCCGAGCCATAGATACGCCAGTGCAATAAAATTGTTCCTCCTGAATGCAATTGTAATTTTCTAGTTTATATTTAATGCAGAAGTGTTACATTATAAAATAGTGAAATATGTGCTAAAGCACTTCAAGGTAACACTCTTTGCAAGTCAATAGACACAACTATCTTGGAAAAGTCATCTCTCTCTCTCTCTCTCTCTCTCTCTCTCTCTCTCTCTCTCTCTCTCTCTCTCTGTCTTTCTCTCTCTCTCTCTCCTAATTTACCCCACCAGGACATCACACAAGCGATAAACACCCGGTGACACAAAGAGCAACCATGTAGATGAGGATCACCGCGTCACAGAAACCTAAATTTCTGGCCCGGCTTTTTCAGGACCCCCCGGCAAAAGCCAGGGTGGGGCTTCTAATAAATAAACACTGCAGCAAACATGATAACGACAGTTATGATAAAACGGTAAATAATCGGAAGCAAGATGCCTCGCACAAGAAACGCGATGACAAAAGTGACATTCAGCAGGATACAAAAGATTCTCACAAATGAGAATATGTCACTTGCAGTGAGAAAAAGAGTTTTCAAATTCTATGTAGATCATGTGTTGTTATGTGCATGTTAACCCGAACAATAGACAGACAAGCTAACACTAGAGCTAGAGATGTGGTTCCTAAGAAGAATGCAAGAGTATCATGTAAGGATACAAAAACAAACGAAACTGTCATTATTAAGACAGATAAAAGTCGTAAACTTAATAAAACAAAAAGACTCAGCCAGTCGGTGTTTTTGGAGATGTTAAGAGAAGGAATGAACTCGAGAGCTTTGTAATAATTGGCAAGATTAATAGAAGAAGAGCAAAAGAAAGACAAATAGATAAATACCTGTATAGATTGGCCAACTGAAATATCGACATAAAAACATTGACATGGTCATTGATTCTGGTGATCGTATGAGATGGCGAAACAGTGCAGCCTACGCGTACCTGCACACACATGATGATGATGAAGATTAATTTAAGGACTGCATACATACCCTTCTCGGCAGCCAAACTTAAAGTCAGGACCATGCAAATAAACAGATTATATGCCATTTCTGCCTTGTGTAGAAACGTGTGCAGTGTCATTGTAAAAGAAACCATACGGCAGAGTGAGAAATATATCTAATGGTTTTAAAAATTTATATTTAAAAAAATCGACTTGTGAAGTTGTGCCTTAATCAAAAAACATTTCGCGAGGTGTAAGTTTGCCTAGAAAAATGGTGTCAGGGAAGAGATGCAGAGTTGGCTGATTATATGCCCAGTTGGCTGTATGCATTGTAAGCCAACTAAATGTTTTGTTCGATTCCCTGCTGTCTTTTTACTATTTGATTGAAATGTCATGAGGACTTCAATGAGCTGCTCTTTGCCGACGATCAATGCATATTTCACAGTGATAGTAAAGAGCTGCAAGACCACATAAACCTACTACACGACAGTGGCCTCGAGCATCATATGAAGATCAATACCGAAAAGACAGAAGTCATGAGCATAAGTAGAGAGCAGCAGACCATCGACATAAAGATTCTAGATCACAGCCTAAAACAAGTGCAAGAATTTAAATACTTGGGAGGTATCTTTACATTCAATGGTAAAATAGACAGAGAGATCGAAGCAAGAATCCAACAAGCCAACAATGTCGCATACCAGCTTGCCCCAATTTTAAAACACCCTGCTGACCCAGCTGAGATAAAAAGACAAATTATAAATACAATCTTTATACCGACATTAGGTTATCAATGTCAGACTTGAACATTAACAGAAGAACACGAGAGAAGACTAACCACCTGTGAAATGAGATGTTTGAGAATGGCTGCAAATAAAACCAGAAGAGATCGAGTGAGAAACGATGTGATTACAAGAACTATCGGAACCATACCCATCGTTAAATTTATTAAGAAGCAAAGAATGAAATGGTTTGGTCACCTAATGAGAATGGAACCAACGATGCCAGCATCAAGAGCATACAACATGAAAATCGAAACACCAAGAGGCAGGGGAAGACCAAGAAGAAGATGGATTGAAGGAGTCACGGACAACTTGAGACTTCATAACATCACGGCATATGAAGCGACTGAGCGCGCCCTGGCTCGGTTGCCGATCATCTGATAGACTGCGACGCCTAGCGGCACAAGCAGATTTTGACAAAAGAAGAAGAAGTTAAAATGTCAACTGTTATTGTTTCAAGTACTAAAATAAATGTCCATTTCTATACAACAACATTGACATGTTTACTTTATTCTCTACTCTTCATCTCCCGTGGGAGCATAGGCCTTCAGCTAACTCTAATGAAGACTTCTGTATCCTTTGCCTCTTAATGCCACATTCTCTTTACACCTATCTCCCCATCGAAATTCATTTTTGTATCTTTACCTTGCGCTCTGAAGATAGGAGCCCTTCGTTCTGCTCAAGAATGTCATTTTTGCCAAAAATCTTGCGACGGTCTTCCGAACTACGAAGATCGTACTTTGTGAGACACTTTCTGCTTGCGGTTAACCTCTATGCGTAGAGAGGCTGTTGCGTTTGCGAAAACAATATGTTGCAATGAAAATGACATTCTTGATTTTAAACTTAATTGCTTTTTTTTTTTTTTTTTTTTAATAAAAATCTGCAATTTATGTCTCTTATTTACTTCTACATTTGGATGGCTTCCCTTATTATTATTATTATTATTATTATTATTATTATTATTATTATTATTATTATTATTATTTTGCTAAAAGTCAGGACATTCTAGCTGGTTCATTTTCAAGTTTTCCAAACTTGTATCTTATCCACTGCTTGTGTCTCTGTCAAAGCTGTGCATATGTCTGTTGTGTGCTAAATGAGTTACCACTAGTCATCACACTACCAGGTGTCTAGCAGGTACCCTTCGGCTTCCTCTCTTAGAAATAGAACTCGACGACGAGAACACCGTCATACATTTTATTTGACAGGATACAGGAAACAAATGCATAGACGTAGTTATTGATCACAGTTGACATTCGCACATCATCCATTTGTCCTCACTCACTCACTCTCTCTCTCTCTCTCTCTCTCTCTCTCTCTCTCTCTCTCTCTCTCTCTCTCTCTCTCTCTCTCTCAGTTTGTAGCGACCTCTCCTTGACTGCTACAGCTCCAAGGACTATAGCGTCTCACATTCTTGACGCGCCGTACAGCTGAACCGGAACAGGACGAATTATCCCATTCACTGGACCTTGATATTACTTCAGCATACAACACGGCTGACTGGAGACAGAATTCCTTAGCCGTACTCCGAAAACACACAGATGTCGTCAGCCTGTCGCACGGCTCCGATGACCGACATGACTTCTACCACAAGTCCCCTGTAGCACACAGCTCTGGTCGGCACCACTCCCTCTATTCTGTTTCAGTAGTGGTCCTCCTACGTTTCACTAAGTCGCCACCTAGAACAGGTACTACTGGAGCCTTCCGTCCCCTGAACTTACTTTGCCAGCGGGACCATATCTTCGTTTAGTACCGCAACCTCGACACTCACTCAGACCTAAATGCCTGATAGTCGTACGGTATTCTTGTCTGTTAGACTCTCGAGAGAGATCACGGACCCTGACTTGGTCTCTGACTCTCGCTTTCTCTGTCTCTCTCTCTCTCTCTCTCTCTCTCTCTCTCTCTCTCTCCCTCTCTTTCTCTCTCTCTCTCTCTCTCTCTCTCTCTCTCTCTCTCTCTCTCTCTCTTCTTGCTTATCTCTCGACTGCTTCTTGAATGCCTCTGAGTGGCTACTCAGCCCTCCAATTTATCCCCCCCAAATCCGTGTAGGTGGATAATGTCTACACGACAGGCATGCTCGTATGAGAGTTCTCGTGAATCATGATGCTGTGGGTGTTCTCGAGACTCACGCTCATATGGGTGTTCTCGAGGATCACACTTATGCGGGTGGCTGATGTTATCTGAGAATCACGCTGTCACTCAATTCACACTTTCTCTGTTTATCTCGCTAGCCATGCTTTCAGCCCCCACTTTCTCTCTTGCGTGCACGCATTGTTCCTGAAAAGACATTTTAACTGGTCTCCTCTCAAACTCAGACCATGTTGACACCATTCCCCCGTGAACTCATAGAAAGTACTGGCATACCACTGTCCCTTCACACACTATCACACGTTACCCAAATCAGCGCGCAACAATGTCCTTCTTTCCAATTGTTTGTTTGTCTTTTTTCTGCAGCAAATAAGTAATGAAGGTTTCTATCTTTTCAGTGACTGTTTTCATTGTTACCAGTGCTTCTGTTCCATAGTTTAGTACCCATTTAATGTAAGAATAACACCTTCTGCACTTTTTTTTTTCAATCGGGCTGTAACATCATGAAGTTCTTCGGCTTTCGGTATACAGTTTGGTCTCTTACAGATGTCATAAGAGTGTCTAAGCCGTGTCACAAGAGTGTCTAAGCCGTGTCACAAGAGTGTCTAAGCCGTGTCACAAGAGTGCCTAAGCCGTGTCACAAGAGTGTCTAAGCCGCGTTTCCAATTTGGTGGTACAAACCATATTAAGTGGTCCGTCGTATCGTTTACACATCAAACATTCAACTAAAGAACGTAATAGTTTTTGCCATATTACAATTTATAAATGGTTATAATTTATTTAATATGACAATTATAAAGTGTGGTGTTCGAAGACCAATCGGCACAGTGGATGATGCGGTCAATATACTTCTCAGGACTATACCTGGTACCCATTTAAGGCAGGGTCGATCTAGGATGTTAAGGTCATATTTAAAGAATAAAAAATGAATTAAAAAAAATAAAAAGTTTCACTCCGTCAGGATGTGAACCGAAGATCTTCTGGTTCCCATTAAGCATAAAATGCTAGACCTGTGTTTTATAGACCAAATAGCACTCGATGGCTGATATGTTAGCATTATGCTGGCCGCATTTACTTCGCATGGCTTATTTTAGGCGCCCTCGCCTCCTTCATTCATTTATTTCCCATTTTAGTGCCTGTGCTGGTTTCTTCTCAGGATGTGTCCACCGTAGCGCCATTTTCTATGTCTAATATATGGCTAACATCATTTGATCACTTCAGCGCAGAGTTTGAGAATGTATCCCATTTCTCACATGATACTGACGATTGTGTTGATGTTGACGATGATGCCATTGTTGCTGATGATTATGTTGATGATGAATATGATGATGATAAGAATCATATCGATGATATTGATGCTGATGATGTTGATACTGATGTTGTTGCTGGTAATGATAATATTCTACAGGTATGTCGCTCACAAGACCACACAAAGCGCTTAAATATTCATGTGTCGCCAAAAGTACAACAAATATCGTATTTGATGTCCACAAATTACTTACAATTGTTCCAAGGCAGCAGGAGATAATTCGCTGTTGTGACTAAATATCCGCTAATATTTGTGCCATATTTGTTAACAAATGTTTAAAAAGCACAGACCTACATAGAGAAATCTACCACTGTGCAATTGTGATGACGATGATGGAGAAATTTCGTCAATAAACAAAAGATTATGAATAGAAAGAAAACAATATACATTGACAACAGACAACAACTGAAAATCATGAAAATTACATAAGCAATTTGGAACTCCATCCATCGCCAAAATGTCTCCCCGTGTCGCCACTGACATTCTGTCTAGTCCAGCAATTTTTTCTATACATCTATCCCAGTCATAAACTATAGACAGCCGATTGGTCGCATGTATATTTTTCAAGTCCAGCTATGTGCAACTGATTCTTTCATTTAATTCACCAAATGAAAGAATGATAATAACCGACTGGGAGACATTTGCGTTGACAATAACTTTGCTGCAAATGTTATAAAACATCCATGAATAATTTGGAAACATCAAATGGTAAACTGACATGTATTGTTCGGAACTGCTCACCATAGTGAAACATCATTCCTTTACAGACCTCGCTCACTTCACGGCTGAAAGTCTTTCTTTCTCTATCCAGTACCCCCAGCAGCCATGTGTGCTTTTATACGCAAATCATCTTTAATGTCCTTTATCCACATTCGCCGAGGTCGGCCTATGTCTCGTTTTCAAGAATTTGCTCTCTCCAATGTCGTTCTCTGCAGACCATCATGGTGCTTGAGATGGCCATCATACTTCAGCTTTCGGGACACGGTGCTGTCTATCCATCGGCGACTTGGTCACCCATTGCCTCGCTGGTAGGCTCCTTCGTGGCAGGTCGGAACAGTATATGGGCCTATCTACTGTATTCACATCAACACGGGGATGCTGGTTGAGGATGACGATGTTTAATACACAAATCTACCACCACCAACAGCTGTCTGTGAGCCACTTCTCCTTTTTTGCAGGTCATGCAGGATGTTGACGTTTTTCCTCTTCTTGGTCTACGTATTATAACAATGTTTCTGTTATCATAATAAGAAGAACTCCACAGGTAAACATGTACAGCAGAGGTCCACCGATCATCAGTAGAAAGATCCCTCGTCGACGATTGTTTCGGCCGTTTACCATTCCTATATAATTTCGGGAGGTGGGCTTACCAGTGTAATGACTCCCAGGCCTTGATCTTTCCCTGCTGTTCTTAACCGGATGTTCTCGGACAGAGACAAGATGATATGTTTTGAACATTCAGAACTGTTCATTTCTTTCTTCTTCTTCTTCTTCTTCTTCTTTTTCTTCTTCTTCTTCTTCTTCTTCTTCTTCTTCTTCTTCTTCTTCTTCTTCTTCTTCTTCTTCTTCTTCTTCTTCTTCTTCTTCTTCTTCTTCTTCTTCTTCTTCTTCTTCTTCTTCTTCTTCTTCTTCTTCTTCTTCTTCTCCTTCTTCTTCGCTTCACAGTTCTGAATGTTTAAAACATAAATGCGCTTGAATTAATTGATCCAGCCATAGACGAATTGTTAAAATATACACAAACGACAAGCTGTTTTTTATATTTGGTCAAGCATAGCGTAGTTGTAATATGCTGATTAGCATAAGTTGTTTTAGTGATAGCTGTGTTATTTGGGCCGTTGTAATGGTCTGAATGCGCCTCGCCACTGCTAAGTTGGTGTCAGATATATCGGTGAGAATAAGAACGGTTTATGTGTTCCTAAGTGTGCCACCGTCCGCTAGTCGGGGAAAGAAAATGTTGGCTTTATAAGTAACATTTGGTCAGGAAAGGAAAGAAAATTAATATGTCTTTATGTGTGAAACTTTTGTTGAGAAGAATAAATGTTTATGTGTTCCTAAGTGTGCGACCGTTCGCTAGTCGGGGAAAGAAAATGTTGGCTTTATAAGTGACCTTTGGTCAGGAAAGGAAAGAACCGTAAGTGAATAAAGCTGACAAACTGAAAATGTTTACAAACCGAGAAAGCTCTTACACGTTCACTAGGACCGATTTGAAAGGTGGTTAAAAAGGTGTCATTTCCTGTCAAAAGTTAACATATTACTCTACAGGCTAATGTTGAAAAGCTGCCTGTTGGATAACATTTTAGGTTAGTGAAAGCTCTACAAGAGGCAGTTAGGTGGACAGATAGAAAGGAGAGGTATGAGATTCGTTGGGCAAACTGGTCTTTGAAAATCGGCTTTTCTGTTTGTAAAAGTTACCTGAGCGGTGAAAGTTTACACATTGACCTCTATACTCCTGTTTTTTTAGGATAACCACTAGTGAACAGGTTGGATAACCTGAAAATACCTAAACAAAAACCCGCATCGCCATCACTACTTCGCATAATCAAGAAACAGCCAGTTGTCATTGCACAGTGCAAAAACCAAAATAACTTTTGTCATTCGTAACATTTGAGGTGACGGTTCTAAAAAACAACCTAAAAAACAGTTTGTCATTGTTGAAACTTGATGCTACTCTTTTCTTCTACATTGTGAAAAAAGGTACTACAAATTTCATATTTTGTCATTTTGTGTATATTTTTTGCTTAACGTTATTCTTATTCGTGTTTTTTTTTTTCTTACATTCCTCAGATATATTTGACCTCTACACTCCTGTTGGTAGGATAACCACTAGTGAACATGTTGGACAACCTGAACATATTTACAAGTTAGGGAAAGATCTGACACAAGTTTGCTAGTGACTGGACGCTGGCGACTGGGCAAAACAGTTGGACAGAATAGTTGAAGGGCCGCTTACTTGTTGATCAAGGCAGAGTTTTGAAATCGACAGCTTTAAATTGTAAAGTAGTGTAGAATCCCGTATGATACAGCGAGGTCTTTCCGTTTTGTCGAGTACACGTTATCAATCTGGTGGTTTTAAAGAACAAATGTCATCACTTTATAAGAAATCGTTTGGTAGTTTGGGATATGTTTAGTTAGTGAGTTGAGAAGAATAAGAAAAGTCCTTGAGATTACAGTAATGCAGAAGCCTGTTATTGACAGGAAAATACACAGTTGGTAAAAAATTGCAAATTTTTTTTCAAAGTTAGGGAAAGATCTGACACAAGTTTGCTAGTGACTGGACAGAGTTCTTTAAAAAATTCAGCCCTTTAGTTTGTAAACGTTGCCCGACTTTTGTTTTTCTAATTTGTCATGTTGCTCTATGTGCCTATGTTGAAAAAGATACCTGTTGGATACAATTATTAAGTTAGTGAAAGCTCTACCAGAGACAGTTAGGTTCTTTCAACCTCTTGTTGCTCTTTTTCTTTGTCCAAAGTATTTTAAGTCGTCTTCTGTAAAACACCAGCTCTGACGCCTCTAGAACAAAATGGTTTGGTCTGCCTACCGCTTGTCCAGGCCTCACCGCCATATGTTAAAAATATGTTTTTTTCTAACCCTCAGTGGCAAATATATATATATATATATATATATATATATATATATATATATATATATATATATATATATATATATATATTGTATACAGATGTTCTTTCATTTTATAAAAGGCAGTTCTTGCATGTCCTATTCTGTTTCTTATCCCAGTAATACATCTTCCAACTGCTGTTATCCAGCTGCCCAGATACTTCAGTTTGTGTACTTGGCCCAAAATAACACTATTTCCTTTTTATATCTCTCTTGTCCTTTTCACCTCTCTCACACACATGAGCATGCACACTCACAAACACATTAAAAACAATTGTGCAGCAACTATCATGACCATGTACTCATTATTTTGAATACTGCTAACTTTATTTGGATTTAAACTAAACGTTCAACATTTCACGTCTCTCTACTGCGTTTGTTAGTGTAAAGTTTATAGTTGGTGGTGGTTGCCTATCAAACAATACAATCTCGCTAGTCAGTTTGTCTAAGGAGACAACTATCAGTTTGAAATCGACAGCTTTAAATTGTAAAGTAATGTAGAATTCCGTACGATACAGCGAGGTCTTTCTGTTTTGTCGAGTACACGTTATCAAGCTGGTGGTTTTAAAGAACAAATGTCATCACTTTATAAGAAATCTTTTGGTAGTTTGGGATATGTTTAGTTAGTGCGTTGAGAAGAATAATGAAAATAGACGCCAAGAAAATTCCTTGAGATTACAGTAATGCAGAAGCCTGTTATTGACAGGGAAACACACAGTTAGTAAAAAAAACTGCGTTAGTCAAAACTCTACCAGAGACATTTAGGGGGACAGATAGATAGAGAGCAAAAAAGAGAGAGAGAGAAAAAAAAGGACGCCTATAAGATTTGTTGGGGAGACTGGTTTTTGAAAATCGACCTTTCTGTTTGTTAAAGTTAGCCGACTAGTGAAAGTTTATACATTGCTCCGGGTACTCATATTGAAAAGGCAACCGTAAGTGAATAAAGCTGATAAATTGAAATTGTTTACAAACCTAGAAAGCTCTTACACGTTCAGCATTCACACTCACAAACACATTAAAAACAATTGTGCAGCGACTATCATGACCATGTACTCATTATTTTGAGTACTGCTAACTTTATTTGGATTTGAAATAAACGCTCAACATTTCACGTCTCTCTACTGCGTTTGTTGGTGTAAAGTTTATAGTTGGTGGTGGTTGCCTATCAAACAATACAATCTCGCTAGTCAGTTTGTCTAAGGAGACAACTATCAGTTTGAAATCGACAGCTTTAAATTGTAAAGTAGTCAGTTATGATAATTTTACACAAAATAGTGCACTTTGAATCACTCTTAATCGTAGCACCCTATGTTTTTTTAAACTATGTTAAATAAGAGCATCAAAATACCCATAAGTATACATATACCAGACTATCTAGGTTTAACACCTACACTGCACCACAACACAAAATAACCCTAGATGAACTTATTTATTTGGTTATTTGGTCTTTTTATTAGGTGGCATTGGAAGTAGACTAAGATAACAGAAGCTGTCAGTCTCTATTTAGAAAAAGACACAATATTTTCGCCTCAGTATCATAAACAACAGCTGTGACTTTCAGGGCCTGTGCCGAAGATCTGGGTGCTGGTAATGTATTTTGCTGTGTGGTTTAACTGGAAGGTGCACTTGCTGAGCTGGAATGACAACTATTGTCAGTGTGTCTGTCTGTCTGTCTGTCTGTCTGTCTGTCTGTCTGTCTGTCTGTCTGTCTGTCTGTCTGTCTGTCTGTCTGTCTGTCTGTCTGTCTGTCTGTCTGTATGTGTCTATGTGTGTCTGTCTGTCTGTGTTCGAACACATAAAATTAACACTAAACAACTAAAATTATAGCCCCGAGGTTTGAACTTGTAGACGTTTCTATTGTTGACATTCCTCATATTGGAGAACACAGCGTTGTATCCGGGGGAAAGCGATATCCTCCAATTCCCGATGTGTTAAGTCGTTTTCAATCATCGTGTGGAGGTGGGCTTTCATATACACTTCACGGTTCTCATTCATACAATCGTGGCTGGACTGGCCGTGATATTTTTGAACACGGCCCTCACAAAATTTATAAATGTTGTCTGCCAATCTTTTAATGGGTTTTTTAATGTTCGTTGTATGCACCTGTTGATCAGCATAAAACTCGCGGACAAATCGTTCTATTCTTGTGAGTGTGATGTCTACGAGCTCTGTATGAAGAACATGCTCCCTGATTACACGTGATAAATGGCGAACTCGTGTTATACGTCGTGTGTTGTATACACGAACTAAACATTCCTAGTACCTCGACAAAAGTCAATAATCCCTTGTTTAAGAAAATATCGAACCTTTATGAATTAGAGATGTTGAAGAAAAAAGACAGTTTGGGATCTCCCTCTCCAGATAGGGTTTTTGTTTTGGATACCAGTCCGCCAAATTAAGAATGTTAGAGTTCTATTATGACTTTTTAGACAAATTTATGAGAGAGAGAAAGAGAGAGAGAGAGAGATAGAGATAGAGAGAGATAGAGAGAGAGATAGAGAGAGAGAGACAATATGTGTGTGCTGATATATCGAGGTTGTGTTGTTACAAAAACTCCCTGCGAGTGAGATATATATATATATATATATATATATATATATATATATATATATATATATATATATATATATATTGAGAGAGAGAGAGAGAGAGAGAGAGAGAGAGAGAACATAGGCAATAGCAATACGTATCTCTCTCTATGTGTGTGTGTCTGTCTGGAGAGAGAGAGAGAGAGAGAGGGAGAGAGAGAGAGAAAGAGGGAGAACCAGAAAAAGCACAGAACAGACATATAAACTTACTGTTTATCTTTTGCCTGTAGAATACAGACGCACTACTTACGGACCGACAAACTGGGGCTATTGAATGCATATATTTTTCTCTTTCTCTATCCAGTACCCCCAGCAGCCATGTGTGCTTTTATACGCAAATCATCTTTAATGTCCTTTATCCACATTCGCCGAGGTCGGCCTATGTCTCGTTTTCAAGAATTTGCTCTCTCCAATGTCGTTCTCTGCAGACCATCATGGTGCTTGAGATGGCCATCATACTTCAGCTTTCGGGACACGGTGCTGTCTATCCATCGGCGACTTGGTCACCCATTGCCTCGCTGGTAGGCTCCTTTGTGGCCGGTCGGAACAGTATATGGGCCTATCTACTGTATTCACATCAACACGGGGATGCTGGTTGAAGATGACGATGTTTAATACACAAATCTACCAATACCAACAGCTGTCTGTGAGCCACTTCTCCTTTTGTGAAGGTCATGCAGGATGTTGACGTTTTCCCTCTTCTTGGTCTACGTATTCTAACAATGTTTCTGTTATCATAATAAGAAGAACTCCACAGGTGAACATGTACAGCAGAGGTCCACCGATCATCAGTAGAAAGATCCCTCGTCGACGATTGTTTCGGCCGTTTTCCATTCCTATACAATCTCGGGAGGTGGGCTTACCAGTGTAATGACTCCCAGGCCTCGGTCTTTCCCTGCTGCTCTTTCCCTGCTGCTCTTTACCGGATGTTCTCGGACAGAGACAAGATGATGTGGTGATTTGTAACAGGTGTTGTGAGAATTATTGATATTTTCGCCGCGGTAGCAAATTAGAACAATCAACTACCTTACGATCATGGTGACAATCTTTAAGTTTGTTCATCGGAAAGGTGTTAGACTTGACATTTCGACTCTGGTTGCGACAAAAAGACATTGGCAGACATTTAGGACACTTTGGCTTCTAAGCGATAAGACTTTTTTTCCACTGGAGACACGGACCAGTCTACCAAGGCCCAGCCCCCCCCCCCCACGACGTTCCGCTACGTAAAGAGCGAGCTAGAAGATCTTTCAGCAGCTCGTGTCCTCAGGCGGATCTTCCGGATTGACTCTAGATACCACTCGCAAACAAGCAGTTCAACATCCAGTAACCAGTCAAGTATTGATGAAGTGTGCTAGCGGGAAGAAAGAAGGGGGAAAAACAGAAGAAAAGAGAGATAAAAATTAGAATTTTTGTGATGAAGACAAAATGTGGTAGTTCCCCGCTAAACAACAAAAACAGGAAAGTACAGAAAAGACAAGGGTTCTTCTGTGCAGAGATCCTAGAATATTTTAATGAGACCCTAACTATGGATATCTGTAAAATGACGCTACATGACTTCGACCTAACTACATGGGTACACACACCTAGACAACCACGGACTACGGATCCTAAATTAAGTCAAGCCACAAATAACCTAAACTAGGCACACCAACTACAAGTCTTAAGCTGAATGGAAAACGACTGGAACTTTGATTACTACACTGAGCACCTGTTTATTTTACTCAACAAAACACAGAATTAACGTATACTTCGCGAAAAACGCATTAACGACAACAACGTGCTCGACCAGAATCTAAAATATGAAGCAACCTACCATCCAATTATCCCTTAGCAAGAATACAAAATGGAAATTAATTCTAAACCATCTAACCAACTGAACGTACTGTGACCTGCGAAATCAGTCTGACCCCGGCTTCTTCCTGCTGACTGGCCCATTGTGCAAAGCGCAACAGCTAGATATCTCTCCCCAGGGAGCGTCCGGAAGTCAAATAGGCTGAAACTGAGTCAGTCCGGTCTTTAAATACCCAGTAGCTTGATTTTTCCCCATCTTTCGTCTAACACTAATAACTGGTAATGTTTCTCCTTTGGCCTGTTAGCCATTTTAAAACCAGAATAAATGCAAAATCTTCAGGCTGCTGAACTTTAAATTTCCACAATATTACCGAAGCGTATGCGACCTTGTTGATTTTACGTTTATAAATCTTCCCCGCCTTGAGGAAGCGCATGGAGGTAACAGTAGGACTGGCCCTCGCGTTGGCCCTCATCCTGGCTTGGTCCACACTGTCCGTTGAACTCTCTGAGGACTTTATTGTAGCACAAAGTGTATCTTCCCTGGCCTAGGGCTTTCCTGCACGCAGACAATACGTGCTCGAGAGTCTGCTTCGGGTCGGAAGTCGCATGACACTTTACCATGTTAGCGCTAGACGGTAACACATTGTACGCAGACCTTACGAAAAAACTGGCCATTCGCTAGATCTCACTCCATGTAAGTATTCGTGGCAAGGCGCTCTCAGGGCCGATCAACAGCCATTCTAACTCATCATAAAATGCGTCAATATCTTCCTCTTGAACTATCTGCTATTGGGGCATAAATTTGTACTAAGTTGATGTAAAACGGTCTGCCGCGAAGTTTTACTAATAGCACTCTATCTGATATTGTCCAAAATCCTTTCACAGTTTTTGAGTTCTTTTGATCCAAAATAATACCAACTCCCTTACTATATTTCTTCCCACCTGAGTAAAAAATTATGTACTAATCTGAATACTTTTCACCTGCTCCTGGCCATCGCATTTCATTCATTCATTCATTCAGTAGCATGTCCCTCGCGGAACCTCGCTGCCATAACAACACTCCGGAAAACCTTCCTATCCTGAGCAAGATGTCCTGCGTCTGATACATCCATCTGGAGATCATCTGCCACATCCTGCACCCATCTTCTCCTTGGCCTTCCTCTTCCTCTCTTCCCAGGCATATACCCCTCCATTATTGTTCTCTCTAGACTTCCATGACTTTTCAAGTGACCAAAATATTTCAATTTTCTTTGTTTTATTGTCTTTACTAGCCAACCCTCTTCAATATTCCGCTCTTGAAGTATGGATATCGTTACATCGCATTTCACTGATTCCTAATATGTTGATGTTCATTCTTCTCATTTCCATCTTGATGTTATCCAACTTTCCGTTTTGTACGAGTGTTCTGACATTCCATGTACCAATGTTCATGATGTTTCTATCATTTTTTTTTGTTTCTACAGTAGCTGATGACGGTCGGGTATCACCCGTAGAACATGATGCTCCCTACCGGACGAGGTGATTCCACTGGAATCCCCATTCACGTCGTTATCTGAATATGTATTATTTTGAGACATGACTTTCTTGGGACAGTACAGCGGTGGTTTCCCCTTGCCTTCCTCCGGTTTGTATATGGTTTGACTCCAATAGCCATTGTCTAAAGAGACTTACCCTGCAAGGCAGGGGGGGGGGGGGAGATTACGGCGCCTCTTACCCGCCGATGGCCATGTCGTAGAGTTTTGAGGTATTTTATAGAGTTAGCTGTCCCATCAACTAACTCGCCTCCTCTCAATGACCATCACCTGTTTTTGTCCACGGCCATTTTTTCAATATATTTGTGGCTAACCTCTATATCTAGAGGCCTTTCCACCATCCGCCACCTGGTGAACGCGCCTAGTAGTAGGACAGGCTTCTACACCAAGACCAGGACATCACACAAGCGATTATTACCCGGTGAAACAAAGTGCCACTATGCGGATGATAATCACCAGTGAAGAGGTCCAAGAAACCCCTTTCAGTCGCTATGGCCACATTTGCGGCCCAGCTATATTCGGTCTCCCGGCAAAAGCCAAGGTGGGGCGTCAAAAAACTAAAAATTTCACCACACGAGGGAATAACTTATGTTAGGATTGCTTTTTGTCAAAACAATGCCAGTAATTATAAAAGGGACAGAAACAATTGATAGTTTTCAGAGCGTGGTTAAGGTAGTGACAGAATGCGGAGGGCTAGTAGCAATAGTACATTCGACCCCACTAGGACATCACACAAGCGATAAACACCCGATAATACAAGGCGCCACCATATGGATGAGGATCACGTGGAGACGTCCCAGAAATCGTGTTCAGCTATTAGACCATATTTATGATCGGACTATATTGCGGCCCTTGGCAAGAGCCTGAGTAGGGCTTCAAAAAAAAAAAAAGAAAAATTGCATCTCACAAGGAGATGAGTGTATTAATAAAGAGAATTCTTGACAACAGATTTATTGCTTTAGTTGCTTATTTACTTAATCGGAGTTCCAACTTTTGTTTCTCTGTGACAGTAGTCGCTGTGTTTGTATTTATATTTTTATTATTATTATTTTTACTGTTGTGGAAGTTGGAAAAGGTGGTGGCCGGAAAGGGTGGCAGGTGGGGGCATTCAAGTAAAACACACACACACACCCACACACTAACACATACACAAACTATCGAGTTACAGCCCTTGGCATTCTCTGGCTATTTATTCTCGGACCACACATGTCTTTTCATTCCACTTAGATTTATGTATGTGGTGATAAAGGCTTTTTAACCGCAACGTTCAATTTTTGTTTGTGTTTGTTATACTGTGAAGCTCGCTAATCTATATTTCGTTTCTTTTATATCTTCCAACGTTATTTCAAGTAAAACATAAACGACTAACAAGATATTATTCAATCAGAATCGATCATTGTTAGCTATAAAAAAAAAAAAAAGTTTAATAATTGTGTACATTAAACTTCTCTATGCGAATACATACGGATAGATGCATATGGTAAACACACAACAGTAAAATACCGAGATAAAAATGTGAAAGTTAAAATATGATTTGTAATTTTAAAAAATGTAAATAAGTAAATACAAAATGCATTTTGCTACATAGCAAAACGTTCATTAACATATTCAAGGGGTCACAAACTTCTCCACAATGGGGATGAGGAAGTACATGTATGTACTCTATGTCATGTCAAGATATATTACCTGTTGTGTAGAGTTTCCAGCAGTGTCTAGATAGTCTTCGTCATGTCTTTCGATTAAAATTATATACCCACCTGGAGACTTGTTTTCCTGCACGCTTCCCACTCAATATTCTCCCTAGCACATTCTTTTACTAGCGGCAGTCTGCTTTTTTCATAGTCGATGTAGCTAAACTTCAGTCCTTGTTCTTACATAGTCGTTGTACTTAACCACAGTCCTTGTTCTTACATAGTCGTTATACTTAACCACAGTCCTTGTTCTTACATAGTCGAAATACCCTAACTACAGTCCTTGTTCTTACATAGTCGAAATACCCTAACTACAGTCCTTGTTCTTACATAGTCGATGTATCTTAACTACAGTCCTTGCTCTTACATAGTCAATGTGCCTTAACTACAGTCCTTTTTCTTACATAGTCGATGTACCTTAACTACAGACCGTGTTCTTGCATAGTCAATGTACCTTAACCACATTCCTTGTTCTTACATAGCCCATGTACCTTAACTACAGTCCTAGTTCTTACATAGTCGATGTAGCTAAACTGAAGTCCTTGTTCTTACATAGTCAATGTACCTTTACCAAGTCCCTGTTCTTACATAGTCGATGTAGCTAAACTACAGACCGTGTTCTTACATAGTCAATGTACCTTTACCAAGTCCTTGTTCTTACATAGTCAATGTACCTTTACCAAGTCCTTGTTCTTACATAGTCAATGTACCTTTACCAAGTCCTTGTTCTTTCATTATCGATGTAGCTAAACTACAGTCCTTGTTGTTACATAGTCGATGTAGCTAAACTACAGTCCTTGTTGTTACATAGTCGATGTAGCTAAACTACAGTCCTTGTTGTTACATAGTCGATGTAGCTAAACTACAGTCCTTGTTTTTACATAGTCGATGTAGCTAAACTACAGTCCTTGTTCTTACATAATCGATGTACCTTAACTAAGTACTTGTTCTTACATAGTCGATGTAGCTAAACTACAGTCCTTGTTCTTACCTAGTCGGTGAACCTTAAATAAGTCATTGTTCTTGTATAGTCGATGAAGCTAAACTACAGTTCTTGTTCTTACACAGTCAATGTAGCTAAACTGCAGTCCTTGTTGTTACATAGTCGATGTAGCTAAACTACAGTCCTTGTTTTTACATAGTCGATGTAGCTAAACTACAGTCCTTGTTTTTACATAGTCGATGTAGCTAAACTACAGTCCTTGTTCATACATAATCGATGTACCTTAACTAAGTCCTTGTTCTTACATAGTCGATGTACCTTAACTAAGTCCTTGTTCTTACATAGTCGATGTACCTTAACTAAGTCCTTGTTCTTACATAGTCGATGTACCTTAACTAAGTCCTTGTTCTTACATAGTCGATGAAGCTAAACTACAGTTCTTGTTCTTACATGGTCTATTTAGCAAAACTTCAGTTCTTGTTCTCACATAGTCGATTAGGCTAAACTACAGTCCCTGTTCTTACCTAGTCGATGTACCTTAACTACAGTCCTTGTTCTTACATAGTCGATGTACTTAACCAAAGTCCTTGTTCTTACATAGTCGATATACCTTAACTACAGTCCTTGTTCTTACATAGTCGATGTATCTTAACTACAGTCCTTGTTCTTACATAGTCAATATACCTTACATAGTTGATATACCTTAACTACAGTCCTTGTTCTTGCATAGTCGATATACCCTAACTACAGTCCTTGTTCTTGTATAGTCAATGTACCTTAACCACAGTCCTTGTTCTTACATAGTCCATGTACCTAAACTAAAGTCCTAGTTCTTACATAGTCGATGTAGCTGAACTACAGTCTATGTGCTTACATAGTCGATGTAGCTAAACTACAGTCATTGTTCTTACATAGTCGATGTACCTTAACTGTCCTTGTTCTTTCATTATCGATGTAGCGAAACTACAGTCCTTGTTCTTACATAGTCGATGTAGCCTAATTACAGTCCTTGTTCTTACATAATCGATGTACCTTAACTAAGTCCTTGTTCTTACATAGTCGATGTAGCTAAACTACTGTTCTTGTTCTTACATAGTCCATGTAGCTAAACTACAGTCCTTGTTCTTACATAGTCGATGTACCTTAACTAAGTCCTTGTTCTTACATAGTCGATGTAGCTAAACTACAGTTCTTGTTCTTACATAGTCAATGTAGCTAAACTACAGTCCTTGTTCTTACATAGTCGATGTAGCTAAACTACAGTCCTTGTAACTATGCTGATCTATATTTCGTGTGTGTTTGTTAGACTGTGAAGCTCGCTGATCTATATATATTTCGTGTGTGTTTGTTAGACTGTAAATCTTGCTGATCTATATTTCGTTCGTGTTTGTTATACTGTAAAGCTCGCCGAAGCTGGTACTCCCGTTCAAATCAATAACCGAAGAGTTTAAAGTCGGCAAAGTAAGACTATCCTTGTTCTTGCGTGAGTCTTCAGACTTAAATGTCACCGCTGTCCAGCCCGCTCTAAGTACTGGCATCTAGTGGAAAGTCCTAGATGCGATCGAATCTGCCCAGAATGCACGAAAATTAAGGGAGGTAATGGGTTACACTCAAACCGACCACCTGGCCTAGGTCACGGGAAAGTCAGTTGGTGGTCCAAAGCCACAGCCACCGAGCGCCGAGACTTGGTGATACAGCAAATCAGGGACAACGAAAACGAGGTTAGGGTTCAAAAAGCAGCCCAACAGCCGCAGCAGGGCCATTGGATCAGCCTAGAGAGCGCCTTGTCACAGGTACTCACATGGGGTGAGATCTGGCGAATGGCCCCGCTGCGACTGAGCTTCATCGTTCGATCTGCTTACGATGTATTACCGTCCGGTGTCAACATGGTAAAGTGGAGTGGGGCTAACCACCAGACATGCCCGCTTTGCAGAGCTAAGCAGACGCTCGAGCACGTGTTGTCAGCGTGCAGAAAAGCCCTAGGTCAGGGCAGGTGCACTTGGCGCCACAAGAAGGTGCTAAAAGTGTTAGCAGCCGCTGTGGACCGAGCTATGATGAGGGCCAATGCGAGGGCCAGTCCTACCGTGGTCCCCATATGCTGCCTTAAGGCTGGGCAGATTTATAAAGATAAATTCAACAAAGTCTCATACGCTCCATCGATGGTAGACTGTGCGAGGGACTGGTTACTGTCGGTTAACCTGCCTGGCCATGAAAAGTACCCTGAGTTAATCCGGAAGACTGGCCTGCGACCAGACATAGTTCTCCACTCTGCAGAGAAGCGGCAGCTCATCCTGATTGAGCTGACCGTGCCGTATGAGTCTCGAATTGAGGAAAGTCATATGTACAAGCTCGAGAAGTAAAGTGACTTAGCGCTGGTCTGAGGAGAGATGAAGCGTACACAGTAAGAATATTCGAGGTAATCACAAGAGGTCTCGTTTCCACTTCACTTTACAATGTTATTAAACAACTAGGCTTACGGGGAAATGAACGCAAACGAATTCTTAAACAACTGGGCGAGGTTACTGAGAGGGCCTCGAGCTGGCTTGGGACACAACGGAACGTCGTGGGGGACTGGCCTCGGTGAGCTGGTCCGGGTATCTAGTGGAAAAGAATGTCTTATCCCTTAAAGTCCATCATGTCCGAATTGTCTGTCAGTGTCCCTCTGCCACCTGCCAACAAAGTCCAACATGTGTCCGATAAACCAAACGTAAGCTTGCCACTTGGTCGTCCAGATAAGCAGATTGCTTTAATTATGCTACTGCAACGACTTCATATCTCACAGTACCATTTTGCAAAGTCACCAATTCGTCTTGTCCCTGTCCGATAACATCCGTTAATACATGTAGCAGGGGATACCAAACCCTGAGCTTCATGAACTCAGGTGGGCCCACTCTCTGAAAATGTCTAGGAGCTCGTGGGCCGAAACATTTGTCGACGAGAGATTACTTCTACTGAAGATTGGTAGACTCCTGCTGTACATGCTCCCCTGTGGAGTTTCTTCTTACTTATAGTTATGCTAAGTTAAGAACCGACATCATATAACTCATTACAATCACCATAAGCGCCCGTCACTATCTTCAGCAGCCATGTCATAGTCTATGTTCCGATGTTACGAGTAACTGACTCACTGTATGACCGTCTGACATTTCCTCTGTGTGTTGAGTGTCGGCCAGATCCCTGGTCATTACCAGTTGTAAAATTCTCTTCAGACCATCATGTTCTGTTTATACTTCCTCACAGTTTGCTCGCCCTTGACTGGCCTTGACCACATCCAGCCTGTCATACATCAGTTCTCTCCTGTCTGATGATGATGATGCCGATGATTGTAATGATGACATTCGAGGCTAACAGGATCACAACAGGTGTCATAACATATTCAGAAACAACGAGAAAAAACTGAAAGAGCTGACAACCGACAAAATGTCACTGCAGCATTTGATTTCTCAAATTATTCAGCAAGGTTCCATGGCAGTACGAAATAATTGATTTGTGTTGTCACATGCTAAAAGAACCCAAACTGGCACTTGGCAATGCGTTATGAATGTGTGAGCTGGCCAATCATCTGTCTGGCCTAGTATTATTAAAAATATAGGAAACTTACTCGTCTGGCAAGTGGAGCGGATGATGTTGGCAGTTGGGGAGACAGTTTTTCCTTTGATTTATCTCTCTGTTGTCATCATTATCGTCATCATTATTATCATCATCATTGTTGTCATCATCAAGCCGCAGGTTCTGTGCAGTACGATGACCCGAAAGTCTCCCTTTCTCTTGCCTAGTCTCCCGCTCCCTTTCTCTTGCTTAGTCTCCGGCTCTAAGTGCTTTTAAAGCCAAGGTATCCTTAGTGCCTTGCACCTTCTGCCTCATTTCCCTGAAACTGCTTCCATCACCGTTCTTTCTCCAGGACACTATGACGTTTAACATGGCCAACAAACCTCAGCTTTGGGAACAGGATGTTGTTTATAAACAAGTTCACTGCGAGGCTCAACCATGGCCCAGCCAAGAGTTGAAGTTGACTTTTTAGGTATTTATGTATTCATGTTGTATTGTTTTAGGATAATGTTACGTTCTTCTTCTGCGGAGATGACATTACGTTGTGCCCATTTACATCATGGCTATGATATTTGCACCCTTCTGCAGGAATTTGTTGACTTGGTTAGCCTTTCGGGTATTACATTTGTTTTGCTTCTATTACATAGTATATACACACACACATTCGTATATATATATATATATGTATTAAAACATCATACACAGTAGCGAAAAACCCTGCTCTTTGCTCATATCATGAGGAAATGTATTTTGGTGATGATAACGATTATGACTGCAATAATGCTGATGACGATGATGACGATAGTGATGAACATGATGATGGTGATGATGTGGATGATAATGATGATAATGATTATGGTGATTGTCAGGAACCTAATTGTCTAGGGTTCGATTCCACTGGCTCTGCTATAGGCTAATGACAGAAAAACAGTGTTGACAAACACACCCAAGCCAAAAACTGGTTGCAACAAACACACAACATTTGTTATAAAGGATACAAACGAAGTGGTGGTATACATCAAGATGGGGAGCTTCTTATTCTGAAACCAGGCTGCGTCTAACTTTAAAATCGCTTAGAGGCGCCTTTACACGTTCATGAAATAAGCTCTGAGCAGCTACCACTATGCCTTACAGCGCCAGCTCAACCTGCTGTCTCCCGATGCCAAAGACGCTATGGCACACGTGTAGGCCTAGGTGCGTCGACAGTGCTAACGCCACCAACAATGCATGGCCTGGATTATAGTTAAAACTATTGACACGGTCTAGCTACTACCTTAAATTGTATATTAACTGATATCTAACTAGACCCCATGCTGTCTACTCTGTAACGAATTAAATACATTCAATGACACTACGAACAGAACGCGTTACAGCTAATAACTACACTGGTACATTTCTACAATTCAAAACAAACGGTCACTAAATCTAGCACAATCTAAAGTCTCGTCCCTCGTCAAGCTACACAGCAGTCACACCACCAAGCGTCAAGCGTCCGGTCCAGAATGTCCCGTGTCTAGCCTGTCCACCCTTTTTGTTCTGAGCTTCCGAGTTCACAAAACCTTCGTGAAGTCCGCTGGTCAATGACAAAGCTACGCTTCGCTCATACGTTCATGCTCGTTTATACGTGTGTATACACGTACTGAGTTGCACTAAGGGTCGCAGGGTACGATGACGAGATTAATCATCAACATACTGAACTGTCCCATAACAGGGCGAACCCTGACAGTGATGATCAATACAGTGATGATTATGATGTTGATGATGTGATGACGGGGATGATTGTGATGACGGGAATAGTTGTTATGATGATGATGATGATGGCAATATTGATGATGATAATAAGGATGACGATGGTGCAAATGTCAGTCCAGCTTAGGACACCAGAAGTGGCAGCAATCACAGCTCATCCATGTAAACGCCACTGAAGCGCCGTATACAGATTTATGTGTATATACAGTAAAGATAAAGGGCTCTATTCCCCACCTTCCGGTGTAATGCTCATATAGGGCCAGACCTATACTTTTATAGGCTAATCGGCACTTAGTGGGTGATGTGATCAGAAGGCCATTTTTACTTCCTAGGACTGCAACTGGTACCCACTCAGGGCTGGGTCGATCTGAGAGTCAGGGTCATTCATGAAAAAGAAAATCAGGCTCCATCAGGTCCCAAACCAACGACCTTCTGATCCGCATGCAAGCGCTTAGCCGCCAACGCCACGGTGACTCCGTGCATATATATATATATATATATATATATATATATATATATATATATATATATATATATATATATAACAGTCTTCTCAATGCTTAGTCTACGAAGGCTTAGGTGGCTGGGTCACACATGGAGGATGGCAAAGTCCCCAAGGACATCCTTTATGGTGAATTAAAGACAAGACGAAGATGTCGGGGCTGCCGTCTACTACGGTATAAAGATGTGGGCAAGCGGGACATGTATGATACAGGTACTGAGGTAAATTCATGGGAACAGAATGCCATGGATCGTGTTGTGTGGAAAGGGCATTTCAGGAAGGGAATGAGAGTAAAGAAAAAAATGATCGCAGAAAGGATGAGAGCTGAGCGTCTGAAAAGAAACGAATTAAACACAAATGGTGACAACAATGGTCCTGAAATCCCAGGCAATCACCGTGGATCTGAGACATCACAAACATGAACAATAAGTGAATACATAGAAGCACAAATACATTGAACAGCCATCTTTATGTCACTGAGGAAGAAGTTGTGTTTGTTTAGTGTATGAATTATTTCAATTTTTATTCAAACATCTATATTTACACGAAATAGCAGGAATCTATAATTATATTCAAAGAAAATTTTTAAAAATTCAATAGTTTTGAATTATATAAAGTTAATATGAAACTTGTATTTTATATCAATAATCACACAAACATATTTCAAATTAGATTTAGCAATTTTAAATATATAGTTTGACCGACGAAGTGCATTTATATACAATGTTATATCAACATTTAATATCGACTGTAATGATTATCCTACACACTTTCTCCATCGTCTGCATGGTACACTACCACAACAACGTCTTACAATCCATTTCTGAATGTTGTGAATCTCCATCTGTAGCTTTGTCTGCTTTACCCATGCGTCCCTTCCGCTGTTCCCTCTAGCACACCCTTCAGCAAGTGGCTGTGTCTTATTGCATGTCTTGTATACCACAAACAATCACTTGTATCAACAGTTGTAAAGCGGAGACCAAGCGCTTTACTGGACATATTTTGAGAAGAGACGAACAGACTAACCAAACAGACACTGAAATGGGAAAAAGAGGGAATGAGAAAACAAGAATGTCCAAGAGAATCATTATGGTGAATGTTGACGAGAGAAGCCAAAAGTGCTGGATTGGATTCAATAAATGACATTGAAGTGATTGCACGTGACAAGTGAAATAAGAAATATATTGCGATCCCTACGTGACATACACAGGCCCTATTAGATAAATAATTAAAAAAAAAATAAACCAATGTATATCAAACAGAGAACAGGCTTTGTTTTTCACATTTACCAATTCCTCCTAAATTTCATATTATGTTATATATCTTTGTTTTCTTCTCCAACCATGATATTTATATAATTCATATTATGTAAATTAAAAAGCTAATTCCGACAGCAGCAACCTTGAAACCACGTTTTGATTCATTGTTTCCGACAGCAGCAACCTTGAAACCACTTTGTTCATTCATTGTTTCCGACAGCAACAACCTTGAAACCACTTTGTTTATTCATTGCTTCCGACAGCAGCAACCTTTAAAACACGTTGTTCATTCATTGTTTCCGACAGCAACAACATTGCCACCACGTTGTCCATTCATTGTTTCTGACAGCAACAACCTTGCCACCACGTTGTTCATTAATTGTTTCCTACAGCATCAACCGTGCCACCACTTTGTTCATTCATTGTTTCTGACAGCATCAACCGTGCCACTACTTTGTTCATTCATTGTTTCCGTCATCAACAACCTTGTCACCACGTTGTTCATTCATTGTTTCCGACAGCAACAACCTTGTCACTAAGTTGTTCATTCATTGTTTCCGACAGCAACAACCTTGCCACCACGTTGTTCATTCACTGTTTCTGACAGCAACAACCTTGCCACCACCTTGTTCATTCATTGTTTCCGACAGCAACAACCTTGCCATCACATTGTTCATTCATTGTTTCCGACAGCAACAATCTTGCAATCACGTTGTTCATTCATTGTTTCCGACAGCAACAACCTTGCCATCACGTTGTTCATTCATTGTTTCCAACAGCAACAATCTTGCTATCACGTTGTTCATTCATTGTTTCCGACAGCAACAACCTTGCCATCACGTTGTTCATTCATTGTTTCCGACAGCAACAATCTTGCCATCACGTTGTTCATTTATTGTTTCTGACAGCAACAACCTTGCTATCACGTTGTTCATTCATTGTTTCCGACAGCAACAACCTTGCCATCACGTTGTTCATTCGTTGTTTCTGACAGCAACAATCTTGCCATCACGTTGTTCATTTATTGTTTCTGACAGCAACAACCTTGCCACCACCTTGTTGATTCATTGTTTCCGACAGCAACAACCTTGCCATCATGTTGTTCATTCACTGTTTCCGACAGCAACAACCTTGCCATCATGTTGTTCATTCACTGTTTCCGACAGCAACAACCTTGCCACTAAGTTGTTCATTCATTGTTTCCGACAGCAACAACCTTGCCACCACCTTGTTCATTTATTTGCACATAATTAATAGAAACATGAAACCCACAAATGTAAATATTGTAATATTTTTTTTTTTTTTTGGAACTTGTATCAAAAAGATCACGACGTGCGAAATGAGATGCTTACGTAAGGCTGCCAATGTCACAAGGAGAGACAGAGTTCGAAACGAGAACATTAGATCAATTGTAGGAACCACCAAGCCTGCAATACATAAAGAAGCAACAAAAAGAGTGGTTTGGCCACTTGATGCGAATGCAAACCGACCAACTGCCTCTACGAGCAGACAACGAACAGCACTACTGCCCTAGAGCAAGAGGCAGACCGAGAGTACGATGGATAGACAATATATCAGAGATCCTGAGGCAACACGGACTAACAACAACACGTGCAACATACCTGGCCCAGGATAGAAAACTGCGACTCCCCACTACGCTGTGAAGCAATTGTGGACAAGACAAGACAGACAGAACTTGTATCTGGTCTTATCATGTAAGCTCCTAAGATTTAGCTGGACACCACTTCAAATGATGTTTTTTTTTTTAAATAATGTGTTTACATGTTTAATACTGTACTAGACGGACAACGCTAATGCTCTCTTACCCATATGGTCCCTGCCAAAATATTCTCAAACGACTATATTCCTAGCGTATAGACATTCTTTCTTTCTTTCTTTCTTTCTTTCTTTCTTTCTTTCTTTCTTTCTTTCTTTCTTTCTTTCTTTCTTTCTTTCTTTCTTTCTTTCTTTCTTTCTTTCTTTCTTTCTTTCTTTCTTTCTTTCTTTCTTTCTTTCTTTCTTTCTTTCTTTCTTTCTTTCTTTCTTTCTTTCTTTCTTTCTTTCTTTCTTTCTTTCTTTCTTTCTTTCTTTCTTTCTTTCTTTCTTTCTTTCTTTCTTTCTTTCTTTCTTTCTTTCTTTTTTTTCTTTCTTTCTTTCTTTCTTTCTTTCTTTCTTTCTTTCTTTCTTTCTTTCCGATTTTTTACTTTTTTTTCTATATTTTTTTTTTGCCTTTCTTACTCGTTTTATTTTTCCTCTTTCTCTGCCTCATTTGTTTTGAAATAAAAAGAATCTCTACAGTCTACTATATGGAAACGAAAAAGTGACATGTCTATAACTGAGATCACAATCGTAGACCAATGACCTTGACCTGACATAATGTCCCGAGTTCTCAGACGTGTAGTGGGGATTAAAGTTCATCAACATCAGACATGTATAATCTTGATTGTTACTGATGCTCCTGACATAACCATTTCGTCCTTTATCGGTCACTGCATGAAATTGTAATAACATATCATATGCCACTCAACCTGGGGTAGGAGCCTGTCCTACTACTAGGCGCGTCCACCAGGTGGCGGATGGTGGAAAGGCCTTTAGATATAGAGGTTAGCCACGAATATATTGAATAAGTGACCGTCGACCAAAGCAGGTGATGGTCATTGAGAGGAGGCGAGTTAGTTGGTGGGACAAAAATAGCTCAAAACTCTGCGACATGGCCATCGGCGATTGAGAGGCGCCATAACCTCTCCCCCTGCTGCCTTGCAGGGTAAGTCTCTTTAGACAAAGGCTATTGGAGTCAAACCATATACAAACCGTCGGAAGACAAGGGGAAACCACCGCTGCACTATCCCAAGAAAATCATGCCTCACAATAATACGTATTCAGATAACGACGTGAATGGGGATTCCAGTGGAATCACCTCGTCCGGTAGGGAGCATCATGTTTTACGGTAGGGAGCATCATGGTCGGTTGATACCCGACCGTCATCCAGCTACTGTAGAAAAAGTAAATTTTAGAAACATCATGAACATTGGTATATGGAATGTCAGAACACTCGTACGAAACGGAAAGTTGGATAACATCAAGATGGAAATGAAAAGAATGAACATCAACATATAAGGAATTAGTGAAATGCGATGGCCAGGAGCAGGTGAAAAGTATTCAGATCAGTACATAATTATTTACTCAGGTGGGAAGGAATATAGTAAGGGAGTTGGTATTCTTTTGGATCAAAAGAACTCAAAAACTGTGAAAGGATTTTGGACAATATCAGATAGGGTACTATTAGTAAAACTTCGCGGCAGACCGTTTGACATCAACTTAGTACAGATTTATGCCCCAACAGCAGATAGTTCAGAGGAAGATATTGACGCATTTTATGACGAGTAAGACATGGCTGTCGATCAATGCAAAAATTGGGAAGTAACAATGGTACTTGGAGATTTCAACGCGAAAGTAGGAAGTGAAAAAGTGTACGGAATAACGGTGGCCATGGCTTAGGAGAAAAGAATGTGAGAGGTGACAGATTAATAGCATGGGCTGAGTCACGCAGCATGATAATAGGTAACACCTGGTTTAAACAACATCCTCGAAGATTGTGAACTTGGAAAAGTCCTGGTGATAATGTCCGCAATCAGATTGATTATATTTTGATTTCAAGAAGATTCAGGAGCAGCTAAGTTGGAGCAAAAACTAGACCAGGAGCAGACTGCTTTAGTGACCATGTTCCAATTGTAGGAAAAATAAGAATAAAACTAAAGAACATTAGAAAAACACCACAGAACATCAAGTTAAATTTAGAAATTCTTGGAACGGATAAAGAAATTAAGGACCAGTACAATGTCACTGTACAAAACCGGTATAATGCAGTGGAAACTTTACAGACTATTAATGAACAGTGGGATATGTTGCGTGAGTCAATTCATCAGACATCTAAAGAGACAATTCCACCAACCCATGGAGATGCAAAAAAAAAAAAAAAAAGAAATGGATGTCAACCGAAATTCTGCAGTTGATGGATGAAAGAAGGAAGAAAAACAATGATAAAGAAGAATACTCTAGAATACAAAAAGAAATAGTGAACTAATGCAAAGTGGCTAAAGAAGCCTGGCTGAATCAAATGTGTACAGAGATTGGGGAAAACAACAGGAAAGACTCACATTCCATGTTCCAAAAGATAAACATGTTAACAGGAAAGATGACACGTAACAACACTGGATGTTTGAAATCAAAAGATGGTGACTTATTAATGGGACATAGTAATATAATTAACAGATGGACAGATGTATGATGATAATAGACCAGATGTAGATCTGCAGACCAACAATGATGGTCCACCAATAATGACTGCAGAAGTTGAGGATGCAATACATCATATGAAGAAAGGAAAAGAACCCGGGCCAGACAACATCTCACTGAAAGAAATCGAAGCACTGGGAGATTTTGGAATTGAAATAATAACTAAACTTTTTAATGATATTTATAATAGTGGGTATATTCCAAATGACCTTTTAAAATCCATATTTATAGCTCTGCCTAAGAAACCAGGCACTATAAAATGTGAAGACCATCGTACAATAAGTCTTATGAGTCACGTGACCAAAATTTTACTGAGAGTAATTATGAGAAGAATAAGACACAAAATTAAACCAGAAATCAGCGATGAACAATGTGGATTTGTAGAAGGAAAAGGTACAAACAATGCCATTTACATCCTAAGGACATTGTCAGAAATAGCTATAGAAGTAAGGACTGATTTGTACATATGCTTCATAGACTATACAAAAGCGTTTGACTGTGTGAAGCATGAAGAAGTAATCAAACTGTTAGAAAAATTAAACATTGATGCGAAAGATCTAAGAATAATAAAGAATATGTATTGGCAGCAAACAGCAGCTATAAGAATTAACAACTGTTTAGGTACATTTCAAAGCATGAAGAGGGGCGTACGACAAGGATGTGTACTGTCACCTGATTTGTTTTCAATATACAGTGCATATATAAAGAGAGCTTTAATTGGTATGCCCGGAATTGTGACTGGTGGGCACAATATAAATAATTTACGTTATGCTGATGACACAGTCTTGATAGCAACAAGAACTACAGGAAATGATAGACTTTGTGGTGTTAGAAAGTGGAAGAATGGGCCTCAGTTTGAATAATGGGAAGACGGAAGTAATGGTAGTATCAAAGAAACGAATTATTCCTAAGTGTGTAATAAAAGTTGATGGTGTTATTTTAGGACGTGTACAGAAATTTAAGTATCTGGGCACATGGATAACATCAGATGGAAGATGCATAACTGAGATAAGAAATAGAATAGGACAGGCAAAAACTGCATTTTATAAAATGAAAAACATCTTGTGCAATATATCCTTGTCATTGAGAGTTAGAAAAAGAATTCTTGCTTGCTACATACATCCAGTTTTAACATATGGCTGTGAATCCTGGACAATAGGTGGGCAGGCCAAACAATTCCTGGAGGCCTCGGAGATGTGGTTTTACAGAAGAATGCTTAGAATACCTTGGACAGCGAAAAAGAGCAACCAAGAGGTTTTGAAAGAGGCGGGAGCCCAAAGACAACTTATCACATACATCAGAATGAGACAGTTATCATTTTTCGGCCATGTTATGAAAAGAGGAAAAATAGAACATGTTGTGACCACTGGAAAGATATGTGAAAGGAGAGATAGAGGTCGACAACGAGAGAAGATGCTTGACAGTCTTGTTGCATGGCATGGAGGTGTGTCGGCACACGAACTGATACATGCTGCAGGAGATCGCAGATTATGGAGAGCTATGATCGCCCACGCCAATCGGCAAGACACCTGATGATGATAATGATGCCACTCAAAGTATTGTATTCACATACACACAAGGGAAAAAAGTTTATATCAAATTATCACAGAACTATTTGTAAACAAGAGCAGACGCAAGGAATGAAACAAACAAAAAATATATTTTACATGGAATCCGAAAGTATCCTTTTATCCTGCCAGTTGGAACTGTCCCCACTTCTCCAGTAGGGCAGCAATAGTGTACAGCACAGGGTTTGCAGCGGAGTTGATGGGCAGAAGCAGAACCGTTGTCCAGGCATAGACCCGACCTCATGACCTCCAAGAAACATCAGTCCCATGATTCCTACAGGAAACCAAAAGAGAAAAATAGGCAGAACTACAAGAGACAGTTGTTTGGCTACTGTTATATCTTCAGCTCGTCGTGAAGAAGGTACGCTAGTTGCTGTCTTAGATATTCTGTTCTCTGACATGGCACGGAAGATCGCATATTGACCACACGCAATGAAGACAAACATGAAAAGGTTAAAAATAATAAAAACTGCCACCGAATTCTCCCAACCTCTAGCATGTGTGTTTGTTAAAGGTACACCAAGACACATTGCGTTAGAAGAATAGATGTCAAAGTTCAACACAATGGGGACAAGTGAAAATAGGACACTTGCCACCCAAGACATCACAACTGCGATAGTTTTGTGAGACCACGTAAACTTTACTTGACCGAATGGAAACTTCATCACCAAAAATCTGTCGAGGGTGATCAGAAAAACAAAGAACGTCGATGCTTCACATGAAAGACAAGCCATAAAACCAGCCATCTTGCAGACAACACTGTTCCTCCAGCTCTTGTCATAGAGAACGTAACTGTCACGGTAGACAGAATCAGCCCAAGCAATCAGAAACAGATAGACACCCATGATGAAGTCACATATACCCAAGTTGGTCACAAACAGACCGTATCCTGTCTGGAGAACTGACCTATCCCAGATCACACGATAAACAATGACCGTCACGTTTCCTAGAACTGCGATAATTGCAACCATCGAGAGAAGAAATCGATGAATATCTATCTAGTCCTTGGTGATTACCACACGAGGAAATGGCGTCTGTAGTTACAGGGGCAATGCACGCAAGAGGTGAAACAAACTAATCATTGAATCTCTGGACGGCATATCTGGAAAAGATCAGTATAAAAAGCCTGGATAATTGTGAGATTATGAAATAAATAGTCGTCGAGATCTTGTGTAAGAATACCTCGTAAATCTAAAGTCTGCAGCTTCAGTTTTGAACTAAAATATTGTCTCGTAAATTTTGAAATTAACGAATGGCTCAGATTGAGATGTTTCAATCTGGGGAGTTTTGCAAACACTGAATCGTTTAGACAAGACAGACTTGTAAAGGAAAGATCAAATGTTTCTAGAAAACTGAACCGTAAATTTCTCAGCGACTTCAACTTCAGATTGTGAGAAATGTTAAGATGGTTTATGTGTTTGTAATACTTATCTTTCGCAAATGTTACAAATCTATTGCAGCTTATGACCAGTGTCTGAATGATAAATTGTCGATTGTTTTCATCTTTTGGTATACATAGCTAACTTATATTGCATTCAGACAACATAAGAACCTTTAAATTCAGAAATGCTCCCGGCTTAGTATACAAAAGCGAGTTGATGTCATGAAACTCTACTCCAGACAAGTCCAGGTATCTAATCTGTCGATCCATAGCATAAACATTTGTCATGTCTAAAGGAACTGATCTGTTGTAATCAGACACCGACACTGTCCCACAATATACCAGAAACCTTCGAGACAATCGTCGCGGCAGCCAAGTCCATCATTTCCATACGGGCAATCGGTATGTCCATCACAAACTAGGGCAGGATGGCGGCAAATACTGCTGTCCCTGCAAGCAAAATGTCCAGTACATGGACCAGTATAGAACAGTTGCTCGTCTTCTTCTGTAGGACAGTCAGCTCTTCCCTCACGAAGATAATAAAGAGGGATACAGTACGAGTTATAACATTTCAACTACCCTTGACCACGCTGGAAGTTCTCACAGTCTCTAAGATGTGACATATCTCTGCAGCCGACGATACCTCCAGTCTTTGATATAATGACATTTTGGAGCCCACATTTTGTATCCGAAGTTATTCTTGTAAGCTTTTGCAGACTCTAGCTTTTCCATGATCTGAGCTATAAGACCTCCATGAACTTTACAGTCTTTGACCGAGACGTTGCGCTGAGGGAAGCCTACTTACATGTCAGGGCCGCATATCTCTTTTTATTGGAGGTTTACGTTTGTGTAAGCTTAAATAACTATCTTCATAATCACTGAGATTAATCTTATAAATGGAACAGTCAACTTGTACATTTCTGAACCACTTTAGAGGTACACAAAAGCTACCTCGACAGCTTGCTCCAGGAACACATTTTCTGTGAATGCAGAGGTTCTCGTCGCTGTCGTCTCTACAGTCCTTGATCCTGTCCCATATTCTTGATCGTGCAGCCTTTTGCCGAATATGCAGCAAAAAAGTCTTTATGTGGTTCTAATTCCCTCTGATTCAAACAAAGAAGCTCATTCCGTCTGTTGCTTCAATGATCAACGAAATCACAGACCATGTTATGGGAAATATAACTACGATTATCGGCGTCTTCAGCACAGCCAAAGATGGCAAAGTCTAGATTTGATTTTCTCAGAAGTTGAAGACAATCGGAGTTAGGTACGTTTGCAGACATTGAAATGATATTACTTTCGTAGATGAGAAAATGCTCGTTTGGTACTGTGAAATTAATGTACTCTGTTGGAACTGTTATATTAAAGATAAAGTCAACATTATTAATATTTCGGGGAACGACGACTTCACATAGAGGTTGAGAGATTATTTGAGAATGACAGTAAATATTTATCCATCCTTCACTGACCCTACTGTTATCTTTGTCACGTGTCGCGGTATTTGTAAACTGCCACACCACATAGTCAACATCCTCTAGTCTGTACAAGGTTGACCAGGCAGCCAGTTAGGAATTAAAAGATGACGAAACTTTCCTGCCCTGGTCGCCCACTGAAATCGTTTCTCATAATTACCTAACTCTCTAGTGAGGCCAATATGAAAATACATGCTAGGTATGTTTTGGTGTTGCAATCTTTTAAATAAATGCTCCTGTAAAAATGATATTTCCTCTTCAGTTTCAATTCCTGCCAAATTTCCTTTAAAAAAAATCCATTTTGCAGTATTTCAGTGCTTGAAGCGATGTAAATTCAAAAAAACTATCCCTGCCTCCAGAGCCTTATGATATACTAAAGCAGGAGAGCATATTGAGCCCTGTTGTGTTTAAATACGACCCATCCTGGTCCACACGTTTCACACATCGCCATCAGCAAATGCTTTGTGAAATAACTTACGTCCATGGCTGGTAACACAAGAGTGTCAGTCAGGTGCAGAACTTCGTAGGTCTACCCCTGCCTCTTCTTCAGTAGTTGTTTCATATGTACTTTTTCCAAACTTTTGTGATGTTTAAAATCCTCAAAATATTTAGCCTGTGAGACAGATGATATTTTCTAGTAGTGAATTTCAATGTTTTTTTTATTTTTATTTTGTTAGTACAACATTTTTTCTTTTTGACATATGATTTCAAAAGTTCTTATTTTTTTTTTTTTTTTTACTTTCTGAAGCTTTGCTAAAAGTTTAGTGACTCACATCCGTATATTTTCACAGAATTACAGGGAAGATAAATTCTTATGAAGGTCCTTATTGAAGTAAAGAGGTGATATTGGAAGAACTTTTGAAATACCATGGAATGCCAAAGTTGCTGGTTTGAGGCACTATGAAAGCAGTAATGCATTAACCGTGCATTATGTGTGAAGTTCTTGAAATGCTTTTTTACCAAAGCACGAAGAAAAGCTGAATACATATTATCATTCAATGAATGAAAAATTAAGGAAGTTTGAAACTGTGCAACATTTGTTTGCTGTACGGTTAGCACAGGACTCAATGGCTCTAGATAGTTACTCTCAGTCGTAATTTACCACCGTATGTATATAGAAGCAGTCAGTCTATCGTTTCCTAAGACACCCATATGCCTAAGAGAAAATACCCCCGTATCGATGTTTGCCCCTCTAAAAAAAGCACATCTGTCTTCACCTTTCCCGGTAAGTCCTTTACAGTCACGATATGAGTGTGTACTGCTAGCCTGCAGTTCAGCGGAAGACAGCCGCGATCACGTGATATGGAAAACAGGACTTGTCATTAGCACGATGGCAGCTTTAATATCACAGACAGATGACGACAAGGGCACACACACACAAATTATGCTGCTGGAAATACTGTCATCAATAAATGTGATTTCAAAATACTAGCACCTACGCCACATGGCAAGACACATGATGTTGGTGGTTATGAGAGCAAGCAGACAAGTAGGTATGAACGTGGACGTGTAGACGAATAGTCTGAATAATAAATATCTAGGTCATGTAGCAGACAATGGTATAACCAAACAGGTCGTGACCTCATGATGGAAGAACAAGTAGAGGGGGAACTGTGCAAGTTCACAAAAAATTAATTAAATAACTGTTCAGCAGGTGATATCATCCCTTATATTCACACACACCCACACCTGCACACACGCCTCATATATATATATATATATATATATATATATATATATATATATATATATATATATATATATATATATATATATATATATATAATTTAACATACTGTTAGCAAGGAAGCGTCACACAATGATTCCACAAATAGGCAAACTAGAACCTATCCCTGACTAGTGTAGACACGAATGAAGCGACAGTATATATATTTATATAAATATAAACGCTACAGCAAGACGAAAGATATATCTAATAATTTCAGAATTTAACCACACCTATAAAAATTCCCCATCAAATCACCAATGTAGATTCTCCCGGACAAAACATGGGGTGACAAAAGACAACAAATGTATAGTTCTTAGTCACGTAAGGTCTAATTTTGGCAATACAACCTCTCCGTCAGTCGGCATTAGATGGCTGATATGGTTAGAACCACGCAGGCCGCCCTCACTTTCCAGGACTGTTCCTGGTACACCTATTGCTGTGTCGACCTGGGGGACAAGATCATTTTTTAGAAATGTCCGGATCGACCAGGACTCGAACCCACGACCTTTCCATCCTCAGGCGAGCGTCTGGCCGCTGTGGTCCTAATAGACAATTGCAAATCTGGAACTTCACTGACATATTTGTATTCATCCGTTACATTTGTTACTCTATATATTATTTGCTGACTTGTTGACAACCCGTATAGTGAGCTCAGTGTTTCAAAGAATGTTATCATCATCATCAAGTGTTTTGCTCACTGGTGTGGGCAATAGTGCTTCTCCACACATGGATTCTCCAATAAAATTCACTCTTTCAGTCGCTAACAACGTGTGATGTGTGATTCACAGTTGTGTGAATCCAACCCAACCTGTTATGTTTGCTTCTCCTTTTCATTGTTGGTCACGTCATACTTAAGAAATCTGGCTTTCCGAGTGTTTAGTGTCTTTGAAAGTTCAACACTTGTAGTTTTTCCTATTGGTTATTTATAACAAGGACATCTACGGCAAAACATTCTGGTACTTAATGAAAGTGCTGATCAGTTGGTTGACTGACAACTGTCCTTGCCGTGACAAACTGTTGTTCAGAGTATTCTCGCGTTGTCTCCGACTGTCTTTCTTTCTACAAATTGTTGCGGTTGTCAACACACGTTGCAGTTTAGCTCTTCTCCTTACACGGCCATCAATAGTTTATATAACAAGGGAGATTATCAGCAACCAATTTCAAAATCATGCATTTCAAAAATGTTTTATTTGTAACTGATTCGGTCAGCTTGCTTCAACATTTGTATCTGTAGCGCTGTGATAAATCGAACTTGCTCCTTGGCATGTGTCCTTCAAGTAAATTTTAGATATTTGATTGTCACTTAGGTATCTTTCTTTACTTGAGTGGTCTGAAAATAAAAAGACATTTATATATTTAATTTTGTGTGTGTGTATTTGTGGAAAAGGGTGGACAAGGGGGTAGGGTGGGTGTTATACATAAATACAAAAAATATAACATTAAAGACTTGACATACTGTTAACGATAGTTGGGCAAACCATGTTGTGAACATCCTATCATAGATGACTTGCAGCTTCAAAACTTTCTACTTCACGCATACCCCTACTGAACTAACAGGCGGGCATCACCATGGTGATTGCACCTTTATTCACCGATGAATTTCCATAGGTTTCACGCCCAATTAAAATACGGATAACACAACGCTGCTCCATTCGGTGCATATCAAAAGTGTGGCAGCCATCATTACGCTGCCAGTAATGAAGTAACTGTGTTCGACTGCACCGTGATCTTATGTGCTTAACACTCTTGTTATCAATAATAAAAATTTTTACAGGTTAAAAATAAAAAAAAATAAAAACAATGACAACATATTTTCCATACTACGATAGAACGTTCTGAACATTCTTAGACGACACAGAAGCGAACAATTAACCACAATGAGGGCATGTTTAAAAATTTATTTCCCCTCCATGAGAATCGAACAGGTGCAAACCCTGGAATCCCTGTTCAACCTTTTAGCTATACTGCAGCACGACAAAACGATTGCCAAGTCACCTGTAGTTTAGTTTAGTTTGTGTGCGATTACAAAATGCTCGTCTTTTCCTTGGGTTTGTTTGGCCAGTGGCATTTTCTGTCTGCACTCTTTTCATGCCTGGGTCTTACAAGTTGCGACAGAGAAAAACTCTTGTAGCCAGAGGAAGGAGCCCTGTAGACGCCGGCCAGCATTCAACATCATCATGTGGCAACGCATTTGCAAAACCTCGCTCTCATCAAGGTCTGCTTGTAAACAATCCGGTATCTCGCCAGTTCTCCTGTCTCGTGCACTTTCATATCCAATCTCCGCCAGCTCTCCCGCCTCGTGCACTTTCATATCCAATCTCCTACCAGCTCTTCCGCCTTGTGCACTTTCATATCCAATCCCTCGACAGCTCTCCCGCCTCGTGCACTTTCATATCCAAGGAGTCACTTATATCCGAGGATGCCAACCCGGTCAACACATGCTTGCAGAAGACTGATGTGTCGACATAAAAGCTCACAAATCGCAGCCATACTGTAAATTGACACAACACAATTACATCTTCGGATGAATGCAGAAGAATAAGATATCCTGTGCCCATCATTATGTTGGTCGGCCTCTGCCCCGCCTTCCTGGTATCATGCCTCCTGCTATTACTATCTTCAATTTGTCGTGGCGCTAGATATGGCCACACTATTTCAGCTTCCGATAAAAGATGCTGTTTATTAGCTAATCTTCCTTGATGTTCAAATCTTTTGGAATTTCAGTATTTCCTCTTATCTATGTCTATTGTATTCTGAAAAAAAAAAATCATTTTATGGCATTTCAGTTCAAAAACCCCTATTTTCTTGCTTAAGGACTGGAAGATAGCCCACAATTTCCATCACTATGTTGCTAGAGGGTAGATGGAAGATTGCCCACAACTCACATTCCCATGTTGCTACAGGGAAGATGGGAGATAGTCCACAACTTACATTAGTATGTTGCTAGAGGGTAGATGGAAGATTACCCACAACTCACATCCCCATGTTGCTACAGGAAAGATGGAAGATAGTCCACAACTTACATTAGTATGTTGCTAGAGGGTAGATGGAAGATTACCGACAACTCACATCCCCATGTTGCTACAGGGAAGATGGGAGATAGTCCACAACTTACATCACTATGTTGCTAGAGGGTAGATGGAAGATTACCCACAACTCACATTCCCATGTCGCTACAGGGAAGATGGGAGACAGTCCACAACTTACATCACTATGTTGCTAGAGGGTAGATGGAAGATTACCCACAACTCACATTCCCATGTTGCTACAGGGAAGATTGGAGATAGTCCACAACTTACATCACTATGTTGCTAGAGAGAAGATGGAAGATTGCCCACAATTTACATTCGTATGTTGCTACAGGGAAGATGGATGCTCTCAAAAATGTTAACATTGATTTCCTCACTGGTGCTCAATCAAAGACTTTTATTGCTGTTTAATCTTTGTATTGTCATGGACATCCTAGTTTTAACCTGTTTTGAATAATCCCCGCTGCTGACTGACCAATAGCCAAAGAGGAAATCCTTGACGGGTGGACAGATGGAACACTGGTTTCCTGATTCACTTCTTATGCAAATCCGTCTGTTTCAATTTACTAACTTTAGACGTGAAGAAGGCACATGAAAGAGGCATCAAGCCGCATGAAAATGTCAGATGGGAGTAGCGCTCTATATCGCAATCACTGAGGAAGAGAATGGGGATACTGAAGCTGAATTGCTATGGAACGATTCTAATTCTACCTTGGGCTAAAAAGAAGTAATGGTATCAGAAAAGACCGGAAGGGGCCGACCAGAACAAAGATTGACCCAAGGTATAAGAGACACCTTTGGTAGAAAAGTGCATGAGGCGGCAGAGTTGATGAACGTGATGACAGGTACGTTCTGTCAGTTACCTACTAAACAATGATGATAATGATGAGTGATGATAAGGATGGGATGATAAGGATGATAATAATGATGATAGTGATGAACGATACAGAAGGCGATTAGGCATACCACCTGGAAATACTTAAAGGTGTAAACATAAAATTAGCCAGATAACCACAAGCTTACCTGGTCTCACAGACGAATCTGTTGAGCTGATCGCACTGGAAGTCATTCCACTTATACCCGAATGGCTGCCTGATCTCGGTGCAGTCCTCCACTGATGGGTCGTGTTGCATCAAGAGGAAATAATCAGGTAGGCGATAGGAATAATGAAGAGAACAATAGCAGACCGGTTTAACAGCTGACAGTCTGAGAAAGCCGGTTAAATACATGCCATGGCAACAGTTTATGCTAAAATATCTTTTCCTTCTTCATCTTTTATTTTCACCCTCTCTAAGCTCCGGCAGAAATTGCCGAGTGTTTGTACATTAGGACTTTGGTTTTGTGTCTGTATTCGTTTTACTGGTTTATTTATGTGCATTTGGTTGTCCTAGATAAACTGTGACTTTGAAGAACACCCCCAGTTTGGTCCCTTTCCCCAACCGCCACCCCAATTAGTCATCTCCTGTTTGTCATGTTTGTTTACCACTACAATAGTGCCCGGAACCCACACAGAGCCCTAACATATCATACTCTAATTGTGGAAAACTCTTCGGAACGCGATCGGATCTCGATGCACACACTCTGTTGTTAAGGACCGTGATTAGCATGGCTCCTTTAAGCATAAGTTATACTAAGTCGTCACCCTTTAAGTCCAAGTCGAGACTCAAGTCATTGCCACTTGACGTTGTCCAAAGTTGTTGCCTTCTAGTCCCAAGTCATTGCCACCTGGCCTTGTCCGAAGTTATAGCCTTTAGGTCCCAAGTCAATGCCACCTGGCCTTGTCCAAAGTTATTGCCTTAAGTCCCAAGTCATTGCCACCTGACCTTGTCCAGAGTTGTTGCCTTCTAGTCCCACGTAATTGCCACCTGGCCTTGTCCGAAGTTATTGCCTTTAAGTCCAAAGTCAATGCCACCTGGCTTTGTCCGAAGTTGTTGCCTTCTAGTCATTGCCACCTGGCCTTGTCCGAAGTTGTTGCCTTCTAGTCATTGCCATCTGGCCTTGTCCGAAGTTGTTGCCTTCTAGTCACTGCCACCTGGCCTTGTCCGAAGTTGTTGCCTTCTAGTCATTTCCACCTGGCCTTGTCCGAAGTTGTTGCCTTCTAGTCATTGCCATCTGGCCTTGTCCGAAGTTGTTGCCTTCTAGTCACTGCCACCTGGCCTTGTCAGAAGTTGTTGCCTTCTAGTCATTTCCACCTGGCCTTGTCCGAAGTTGTTGCCTTCTAGTCATTGCCATCTGGCCTTGTCCGAAGTTGTTGCCTTCTAGTCATTTCCACCTGGCCTTGTCCGAAGTTGTTGCCTTCTAGTCATTGCCATCTGGCCTTGTCCGAAGTTGTTGCCTTCTAGTCACTGCCACCTGGCCTTGTCAGAAGTTGTTGCCTTCTAGTCATTTCCACCTGGCCTTGTCCGAAGTTGTTGCCTTCTAGTCACTGTCACCTGGCCTTATCCGAAGTTATTGCCTTCAAGTACTAAGTCATTGCTATTAAGTCCCAAGTCGAGTCTCAAATCGCCGAGAATGCTTCTAAGTCAAGTCTCAGATCATAGCCACCAGGTTCCAAGTCATTGCCACCAGATCCCAAGTCATTGCCACCAGATCCCAAGACATTGCCACCACATCCCAAGCCATTGTCACCAGTTGCCAAGTCATTGCCACCAGTTGCCAAGTCATTGCCACCTGGTCCCAACTCATTGCCACCACATCCTAAGTCATTGCCACCAGTTGCCAAGTCATTGCCACCACATCCCAAGTCATTGCCACCACATCCCAAGTCATTGCCACCAGGTTTTAAGTCATTGCCACCAGGTTCCAAGTCATTGCCACCAGGTCCCATGTCATTGCCACCAGGTCCGATATCATTGCCAACAAGTCCTATGTCAAGTCTCAAGTCACCAAGAATGCTTTCAGGTCGAGTCTCAAGTCAAGTCACTTCGTACAACAGATGGGACAATACTTTTGGATTAGTTCAGTCTGTTATGATGCCAGAACAACAGCCCACAACTGCTAGACGTTGACACCGCTGGTGTATATTTGAACACAGCTACAGATTGGTCGTTATCCCCATAGCACTGGAAGTTGCCTCGGGCAGTTGTAGCGGGTACGGAAACAATAACTGTAACTTCTTTTGAGGTTGAACGGGGTAACTGGGATCCGACCTATCGGTTTGCTGTTCACATTGAGATTGCCCAAACTCAAGGTGTTATAGTAAAAGTTTATATAAGCAGGCTGAAGGCTAAAAAAAAACTGATTGATTGAGAGATTAGAGGTGGATAAGGTTGAGTGGAAGAAAGTGGAAGAGGAAGAGGGGGAGACTGAATACAAAATACAAAAATACAAAAAAAAAAAAACAACAGCAACAACAACAACAACAACGAGAAGAATAACAGAATTTAGAAAAGAACAAGTATCAGAAACAACCAGAAGTTCAAAAACAAGAAAAATAAGAGCAAGAACAGGAAAACCAAAACTAGAAGAAAGTGAAAGGGAAAGAGAAGGGGACTGAATATAAAGTCGAAGAAGAAGAAAAAAAAAGCAACAAGCAGAACAACACAATTTAGAAAATTTAAAAAGAAATGCTAGAAATACAAAAACAACAATAAGAAGAACAAGTACATCTAAAAGCAGAAAAATGAGAACAAGCAGAAAACAAGAGGCACTCAAAGAAAAAGATGATCCATTATGAGCTAAGAATGTCACCAGCATCCACATGATGCCTCTACTTACAAACTCCTGGAGGGTCTGCAGGCTGACCAGGTGACCAGTCTTGGTAAGTGAGAGTATTTCCACTGTACGCCCACACCACGGCTTTTCGATACAAGACCTCACTTCCTCCAATCCAGATTGAACCGACTAATAAATGTGGATAAAACGATGTTTTATTTTTATATATTTTAACAATAAATACAATAAAAGAGGGGCAGGGATGGCCCAGCATTATATAAGCAATGCACTGGTAAAGCAAATGCATGAGGCGGGAGAGCTGGCCAATGGCCGCGTTCTTGCATGGAAAAAAGGGGTGATTAAAGCGATGCTCTACATATGTCCTGCTACATAATGACGAAACAAAGAACACATTGCCTAATGTATTGCTTGTCATCCTCCCCTGTGGGAGAAAGAGGGATTGGGGGGGGGGGGGGAATTCCATGGTATAGTGCTAGACGCTAGCCTGTGGATCTAAAGGTAGTGCATTTATATCCGCATTCAACCTGTTTCAAGCATGACCTTGGCTCCCTTGGAGACCCAACCTTAAATTAGTACCAGGTCAAGTCCTGGGGAGTTATGAGTTAGATTATCTCCACAGCACTCCAGACACATCCATAGGCGCTCTAAGATTCCCAACTCAACATATTCATCAACGTCGTGCAGTTAATAGTGCCAGTCCTATGTTGGTTAACAAGATTTCGTTTGCGTCCGGTGTGCATCTCATTCTTGGCTGTTTCGATCTTTACTCCCAATTCTTGGCAGAGATGTGGACCCGTTACTTCCGAAATCCCCAGAACGTCATAACCCTCTAAGGGTAATCTTTAATTAATGCAGCACCTGCCAGTCTATCAGCTCTTTTATTAACAAACAACGCCTGCGTACCCTGGAACGAATATAAAGGTAACTGCACACACAGCAGAGTTTTGCAATGATTCAAACCACTGTCTGCGTAACCATCCTGCCTCGACCCGCCGGATTATGCTGAAAGAGTCACTCAGCACACAAACGCGGGAATAGTCCTGTGATCCCAGCCACATGAAAACCTGTGTCACCGCCAACACCTCCATCGTCATGCTGCTGGTGGTCATGGAGAAGGCACCGCCTGCTTTTTGAACTGTTCTGCCCGAAGAGCGAGCTGTAAATTCCCATGCACTCTTAAGCTCCTGGAGAGTAAAGGCGGCCGGCATAATGTTCACCACATAACCTATAGGAGTACTATTGACTTTTAAAAATGTCCTGATCCGCTAATGGCCTGTAGAGGGATCTTTACTTTATTTTACTTTCTTGTATCTCGTCAGATGTTTATCAAACCCTAGCACTTACAAAAGTAGTAACAGTCTTACCTTGTGTATACAAAAGGATCACGCCGTTAATCGACGCTTCGGCAGTTAGATGTACCGTTTAAGCAGAGACTACGTGATATGTATTTTTTCAAACGAAGGAAGGCATGTCTCCTGCTAAATTATAGCAATGCCATGAAAAGATATCAAAATAAACCAAAAGTAGAACCAGTCAGCTTCACATTATCACACACGAATAAGTAAATGGTGCGGCTAGTAAGCCTTCATCAGCAAAATTAGTTATTATAAAATATCACAAATGCGAACAATAACTACACCCAGAAAAAAAATCACTTAACTGAAGTATTTCTGACAGAAATAACATTTCTGCCCAGCCAGTTGAATCTAGGAAATTTGTGTGAACACCGAGATTAAAATATAAGCTAAACAAATTTTGGGACGACAAGGGACGTAACTCAAAACAAAAATATATTATATAAATGTGTGTTCGATGTGAAGTCCCTTAGTCACATAGAAGCTTAATAAATTGATATATGGCTCTCGAGAAATTGTGGACTGCTTAAATCATGTGTAAACCAAAAGTAAATGATTTCTGTACACATCGTGCTGTCTTCCTTTACTTCTCAGTCTTTGTCTTTAGCAAAATGACACAACATTCAGTAAGACTTAGTACGTAGGAAGTATGCAACATTAGCGTACAACTAATTACTTACAGTTGATAGCTTTGATTGTATTGACCAACCAGGTGTTTTCTCTTTCGCTTTCAATCTCCACCAGATAGGCGCCGTGCACAAAACAATATGCCTGAAATTTTAATCATTTTAAACATACGTACCTGTTGTCTTCTGGTTAACTACTCGTCGTGCCTTCTCTCTGAGTCTCGATTGGCGCACATCGCCACATTTGCCTTGTACAGTTTCGGTACACCCCCAAATATGGCCATTCCAGCTAGCCTATCTGACTGCTCATTCCCAAATACACCTGAAAGTTCCAGCCAAATATTCATGTGACTCTCAACACTTGCGACCTATGGACTGATGCGACCCATTCTACACGAAGAAAACCTGACTACATCTTCCTGTGCACGCTTTGCGAATCCGACACTATGCCAACATGAGTTGGTGAGTTCCCCCCCCCCCCCCTACTCATCGAAACACAGCAGTTATAGCCTCAACCTCCATCCTTATGCTGGATATGCTGTTATCATATGCCAGGTTCAATTCAGTTACCTTCTCGCTAAAGATTTTGCAACAAAGCTAACTTTATAGTTGTCTTCTTTAAGCTGTTGAACTTCTGTGTATGCACGTCCTGCCGTCCATTCCCTGCCCCAAGATAATGACCACTATGTGCATCTCTTCCCTGCCCCAAGATAATGACCACTATGTGCATCTCTTCCCTGCCCCAAGATAATGACCACTATGTGCATCACTTCCCTGCCCCAAGATAATGACCACTTTGTGCATCTCTTCCCTGCCACAAGGTAATGACCACTTTGTGCATCTCTTCCTTGCCCCAAGGTGATGACCACTTTGTGCATCTCTTCCTTGCCCCAAGGTAATGACCACTTTGTGCATCTCTTCCTTGCCCCAAGGTGATGACCACTTTGTGCATCTCTTTCTTGCCCCAAGGTAATGACCACTTTGTGCATCTCTTTCTTGCCCCAAGGTAATGACCACTTTATGCATCTCTTCCTTGCCCCAAGGTAATGACCACTTTGTGCATCTCTTTCTTGCCCCAAGGTAATGACTACTTCATACATATCTTCCTTGTCCCAAGGTAATGACCACTTTGTGCATCTCTTTCTTGCCCCAAGGTAATGACCACTTTGTGCATCTCTTCCTTGCCCCAAGGTAATGACTACTTTGTGCATCTCTTCCCAGCCCTCCGCCACCTTTCCCGATTCTTCTCCTATGCAAACTTCTTAAATGTTGAAGGCCATGTTGATAGTCTTTTTAGATCCCGGATCTGCACCTCTTTAATCTTTCCTCCTTCACGGTATGTGGTGTAACTAAGTTAAGGAACATGCAGCAAGTTACGGTAGTGAGGCTTCTAAGAGAGTGGTAGAGAGGGATGTCACTACGACACACCTACAAGAACATCAGGACAAACGCTAGAATGATGTGAATAAAATCAACTTACCGCAGCATCGACCCAGTTTCTAGGGACATCTCCAAAACCATAACAAGATCCATTGAAATACGTCCATCCCTCCCGACACTTGGTGCTCAATGCTGTGAATAAATTGTCCAGTATGTGTGGGCATTACTACTTACTGTAGTCAGTTTAAAAGCAAGTGATATTCATTTCAAGGAAAGTTCAAGAAAGTCATCATCATCAAGCAGCAGACCCTTTGCAGAACATTACCTAAAAGAAACTCAGCTCCGTCACTCGCCAGCTCTTCCATCTAATTCACTTTCATATTCAAGGAGTCCCTTTTATCCTGTGTCCATCTTCGTGTCGGTTGACCCTGCCCTTCTTTACTGGTGACAGGACGTCCACCCCTCCCCCCCCCCCCCCAATATGGCCAAATTGTTTTTAGGTTCTGAAACAAGATGCTGTTTTTATTGAATTTTAGCTCAAACCTGTTTTTCTTCTTCAAGACTGGAGTATAGTCCACGACTCACATCCGTCTGTTCCTACAGGGAAGATGCATGTTCTCAAAATGGTAACTTTGATTTTCTTTTTGGTGCTTAACCACAGACTTTTACTGCCGTGTAATCTTTGCATGGACATAACCATACTCCTTTTGACTTCTGTGAAAAGCAATAGGAAACTACATTATTTATCCTAAATCTCATTGACAAAGTGTGTATTTCGAATACAATTTCTTCTGGCTATCCCTATGATTAAAAAACATCACAAAAAAAGATACAAAAACAAAACATAAAGTATTGCAGCGTTCTCCACACTACAACAATGCACGAACGGAAAGTGAACGTTGCTGTTATAGAGCCTTCATCGGCACATCACGTAAATCATTAGAACCACACGTACAGACACAAATATACAAATTTACTTCACTGGCGTATTAACGACAGCAGCCTCAACGATTAAAAAAAAAAAACGTACACAGAGAACCCTAAAGAAGAAAACCCAGATGAAATATAAAATAACGTTAAATTACCTTGGCCAGGGCAGTCAGCAGACACGACGACCGCTGTCAGCAGCAACATAAACACGCAGAGTATCTGTTAGAGATGTATCACATATTTATGTATGGGAGACATGAGAATATTAGTATCTATGTGCTATGGATATATATAATATTTATCTGTGAGAGTTGTGTAGCATATTTATCTGTAGGAGATGTATAACATATTTATGTGTGGGAGAATATTGGTATGTATGTGATATTGGTATCTATGTGATATAGATATCTATAAAATTTAGCTATGGGAGATTATAGCATATTAATCTAATGCAGATGTGCAGCATATTTATATATTGGAGATATATAGGGTATTTATCTATGTAAGTTGTGCAGCATATTTATCTATGAGAGACACAAAACATTTATCTGTGGGAGTTGTATAGCATGTTTATCTATGGGAGATGTGTAGCATATATATCTATAGGAGATGTGTAGCATATGACTATGGGAGATGTGTAGAATATGTATATATAGGAGATACATAGGATATGTATCTATCGGAAATATGTAGCGTACTTGTCTATGAGAGATGTGTAGCATATTTATCTATGGAAGATATATAGCGTTATTTATCTGTAGCAGATATGTAGAATATTTATTTTTGGAAGATATATAGCGTTTTTTATCTGTAGCAGATATGTAGCATATTTATCTATGGAAGATATATAGCGTTATTTATTTGTAGCAGATATGTAGAATATTTATTTATAGAAGATATATAGCGTTAGTTATCTGTAGCAGATATGTAGCATATTTATCTATGGAAGATATATACCGTTATTTATCTGTAGCAGATATGTAGAATATTTATCTATGCGAGAAGTATAGCATATTTATTTTTGGGAGATATAGAGTTATTTTACCTATTGGCGATACAAAGTGCATTTATCTTTGTGAGACGCATAGCGTATATATTTATTGGAAATACGATAACACTGTTATTATGGGAAAATTATATTATTTTTTTCTGAAACGTAAGATTAAATATACATTTTGGTGGGAGGTAAAATGGCACATTTATCTGCTAGAGATATGATAACATGATTATCTTTGTCAGATACGTATGAAAGATATGAATATATATATATATATATATATATATATATATATATATATATATATATATATATATATATATATATACATGTATATCTGTGGGGGGGGGGCAGGAGATAAGAATAAGCTATTTATATTATCTTTGAGATATGAGATAGGAAAGTGATCAGTTAGAAATATTAGAACATATGTTTCCATGATAGAAGTAGTAACATATAAAAACGGGAGAAATTATATCATTTTTATCAGATGTTATTACATATTTATTTTTAGGAGATTTAACAACATATGTATCTACTGCAGATGTGATAATATATGTATCTATGGGATATATGATACTTGTTGTCCAGTGTAGATGTAAATGGGTATATAAATGTAGAAAAGCTCAGGCAAAGGCAGAATTTGTGTTCCCTACATTCACGCCTGACACTCGTAAAACCATGCTGGTATAAATATACCCCCCCCCCCCCTTTTTCCTTCCCCGTCTCCCCCAACCACAATTCAAAAACCCACATTAATGTCTGTTCTCACCGCTTGTGGTGTAGGCAGTCTGGAGTTCGGAGGGGGGGGGGGGGTTATCTTTGAGCCTTAGCATTAAGGTCCATATTGATAGTTATGCCGCCAATCACTGTTCATGTTAGGCTTATAGTTTTGCCTAAGACAAAAAAAAAAAATCCTCACCCTTATCGAGAATTCGAACCCACCATGTGTCTGGATTTGGTGGTTGGTGTTGAGAGCCCAGAGCTTTTCAGTCTGTAGACAACCGTTTGAATCAGCTACATCCCCAAAACAATGTGGATGTGGAAAAAAATACATGCGGGTTAAAGGATACTGAGGTAATTGTAAATTGTTCTTCCAATTAGACCACATCAACATAAATGTGTGACAAGTGACATAACAAATCATGCGAAAAGTTCATGTATATTCAAATGTACACATTCTTTTAAGTGCTCATGATTAGAAATATCAAGAAGCCTAAACATCAAAGAGACTAGAAATGGACACAACTATTTTCAACAAGAAGCGACAATTAGATCGACTATTAGAGAGAAAAACAACACGCTAAAAATGAGAATCGTCAAATGTCATGTCCACTTAATCCTTTTGTACAGTGCAGGAACTTGGACAATGAACACACTAGAAAATCTGATTAAGTCTCTGGAAATACAGAAGAGTATGTCCTATTTTATGAAAACAAAAACGATCAACTACAGAGGTTGTAAAGAGACTGTAAGTGAAAAGAGAGTTACTGAAGGAAACAAAGAAGAGACAATCGAAATATTTTAACCACACTGTTTTAAAACCCTACTTGAGGAAAATGTTGAGGACAAGACAGCAACAGTAGAAACGGTACAAGTGGTATGACAACATCAGCATATGGAAGAATTTAAGTCTCTCATGATTGATTATCTATGCGACTTATTCTATTATGAAATGGGAAGAAATCTTCCATTAAAATCAAATGGACTATGTTTGGTGCAAAAAAGTATGATATATGAAATCATAACATTTAGTTTGAGAATGGAGGTGAAGGCAGTTACAGTGTCTTTCTTTTTGCCGAAAAATCTGCTGCAAACACGTGTAATTTTGTTTCGCTCTCTGTTGCTTAGAGTTTGGTGGCAAGGCTTCACAATTCAATCTTCGATGTTTACCGGTGTTGGAATCCCGAGATGCAGCGAATACATTGCAGCCAATCTCAATTGCGGAGAAGGCGCGGCTTTGTGTTTTTATTTATTGTAAACAACTCGTAAAGCATTCTGCCAGTTGCGAATTCATGGTCTGTGCAAAGTGGCTAGCATCGCTTCAGAGGTCGACGGCAATGAATATCCTTTGGATTTTTGTCTAGGTGTGCCGGCATGTTGGGAAACGAACAGATAGACACACTGGCTGCTTCTGCATTAAAAGGTGGGAAAATGATATTTGCAAAGACATCTATTGTAAAAGATTAGCTGGCTGTTTTACCCATTTGCAAGTAAAATTCACCCTTTTGTAGATATCTATAGAGCTTTGTTATTTTTCAGTTGTTTAAATAGAAAGGAAAAATCACTGAAACTTTTTATAACTGCGTTTTGTATTCGGAAAAAAAAAAATAATACGAAACACTATTAAAATCAGAAATATATTTTTTTTACAGTGTTCTTTGTTACAGTTTCCGTGCAGAGTTTCATGATAATTTCATATACTTTTATCATGCTGGTGTATGCAGACGAAGGCTTTCGAGTCGCAACGTTAATTTTGTTAATTTTGAGTGTTTCTGTAAAGCGGCTTAGTTTTACGTTTTGGTTTTACCGATGTGTTGCTAATAGTCTGATTATAATGCAAGCCCCCACACAAGCTGCTGTTTGTGTTCATGAGATATTAGTAGTTAATTGGTCTAATCATTAAACCGTTTCGCCCGCATAGCAGAACCTTTATTAGCCTAGGGACTGACATGCATGGGTAGCTGCCCACTGAAGTGTTGATTATACATTTACCATTAAGCCTGGTCTTCCCCTCCCCCCACCCCCTTTTCCCTTTTCCAAGATTGCCTTCTTGTTACCACCCTGTTACTCAAAAACACAATTTTTGGAAAAGAATCGATCGTAAGAAAATACCGGAAAGCCGTACCACCGTATAACACAGTTATTCATGAGAGAGAGAGAGAGAGAGAGAGAGAGAGAGAGAGAGAGAGAGAGAGAGGGGGGGGGGAGAGATAAAAATAGAGATAAAAAGAGAGAGAGAGCTAAAAGAGAGAGAGAGAGAGAGAGAGAGAGAGAGAGAGAGAGAGAGAGAGAGAGAGAGAGAGAGAGAATGTGTTGATCTTAGTGTTTCATAGGTACACGTCATAGATATGGTAACTGTATTTCTCCATGGGCGTGATGTTGGTCTTCTCCACTGTGTGACTGAAACAGAACACATATTTGTTTACTCATGAAAGGAAAAGAGTGCTTTCAGTGGGCTTGGTTTTCTAATGACATCTTTCCTGTATCAAGATATGGATGCGAGACGTGGGCTTTCTCTCAGGTGTTAACAAAGAAAATATGTGATTTTGAGTGGAAATGCTATAGAAATATTCTCAAAATGCCATCTTGTTCTTCTTTTTCTTCTTCTTCTTCTTCTTCTTCACTTCCTCTTTTACCGCTGTGGGTGTCGAGGGAGATATAAGGTTCTGTTTCTAGCTCTTCTGGCTGCCTCGACCATAGGCACATCATGCTGTTGTAGAGTTTCTCTGATGTTATCCTTCCATCTTGTTCTTGGTCTACCCCGTGCTCTACGTCCTTCTTCTCTTTCCATGTATGCTTTGTATGGTATGGTGTCACAAGGCATTCTCTCTAAGTGGGCAAACCATTTCACTTGCTGTCTTTGTATGTAATCCAGAATTGGTTCTGTGCCGACTTGTTCTCTTATGATCTCATTCCTGATCTTATCTCTTATGGTCACCCCTACAGCCCTTCTCAGACATCTCATTTCCGTGGTTACTAATTTTCTTTTATGGTTTGTTGTGAGTGACCATGTCTGGCACTGGTAGCACAGAGTTGGAATAAATATGCTTTGAATAAGATGTCTCTTTGTGCTGATTGGGATTGTCTTATGCTGTAAGAGGGGGGCTAGCTGTCCCAATACTTGGTTTGCTTTACTGCATCTAATGTCAATTTCTTTATCCAATTTCCCATCTTTGGTAAATGTAATTCCCAGATATTTAAACTCAGATGCCTGTTTAATGTCTTTGTAATCTATTGCTATGTTTAGATCTGTCTTCTTTTTTCCAATTGACATTACTTCTGTCTTTTCAGTGTTGATTCTCATATTATTTGTTTTACATTCTTCATTCATGGATGTTAGATGTTGTTGCAATTTCATGGCTGTATCTGCTATCAAGGCCTGGTCATCTGCAAGAGTAATTCGTTGATCTTACTAAGATCTTTATTCATGGGCTTGGCATTCTTGCATATACTGTCTTACTCCAGATGTCACTGTGAAAGGATGAGATGTTCCCTGATTTATTCTAACTACACTTCACCAATCCCTGTATAAACTTTTGCACACTTCGATGAGGTGTTCGCTTACTCCATATCTTGCCATTATTTTCCATAGTAATTGTCTGTCGACTTTGTCAAATGCCTTCTCCTGGTCTACGAATGCCACAAATAAGTTCTTATTAACTCAATGTTCGTTCTTTAAAATGCCATTTACCACCGAAAAAAAAAATACTGACATTGAAAGAGATTTGAACAACACGAAAGATTAGCTAGTAAACAGCAACTTGCCACCGAAAATGAAATACATTGGCAATACCAAATGGGACAGAGGTTTCCAAGGAATAATAGCGAGATGCCAGCAAAGAGGAGCAGAAGCAGACCATAAAGAAGGTGGGCGCAGTATATTGGTGGCACTTTAGCTAGGATCGTGCACGAGGCAGGACAGCTAACAAGAGACCGCGTTTCTTTCAGATAGACTTTGATGCTAGCGACGTTCTGCAAAGGACATACCACATAATGATTTTGATGAAGCTCTTCTAACACGGCCTTCGCTTAAAACCCCTGCCATGTAAAGATGTTCATTATTTCAGTCTTTATCCGTCTGTTACATTTCTACAATATACATTCGACCCAGCAATAATGCCAAACTGTCCAGCATCGTTTGTCTTTACTCTTCGCATTCAGTTTCCAGTTGATGCCTCGCATATGAGGCTGTTGTGGAGAGCGGACGAACATTGAACCATGTTGATCTATCAAATGTCATGTGAGATGTAAAACGTTTGCCAGAGCCAATTATTAAATGTGCCTTTGCTATCACGACTCCAAGAAAAGCAAGCTAAAAGGCATGTGGCCAGACTAGCACTATGAAGGAAGCAAAAAGCTAAAGGAGAAGAACAAAAGCATATAGAACAGCTGTTCTCAGCCGCTACACATTAAGGGGTCACAGAGCTGGGGATCTAAGCACCTATAGGCTTATCATTCCAGAAGATGTTCTGTTTTTCTTTTTCATGTCGTCCTCTAGCTTCTCTGTCTCTTTCTCCTCCCATCCTTCTCCTTCTTGTACTCTTAACTTCTCCTTCTTGTACTCTTAACTTCTTCTTATTCTTCTCGTCCTATCTAGTCTTTATTGTTTTTGTTAATGTTGATTATTGTTCATATAAAGATGATTAATTTTTTATTAGGTTAGTCTAATTGATTTTTAATTATATTACTTCATCGTAGTTTAATTTATTATGCTTATTATTATTATTATTAATTTATTCTTATTCTTATTTCTTCTTCTTCTCTTTTCTTATCTTCTTCTTATTATCTATTCTATCTTATGATCGATTCTATCTTATTCTTCTCTTTTCTATCTATCTTATTATTCTTCTTATTCTTACTTATTAGATTCTTCTTATCTAATTCTTTTTCTTCTTTCTATCTTATTCTTCATCTTTTTCTTGATATTTTCATTATTTTATCTATCTTATTCTGTATTATTCTTTCTTATCTCTTCTTATCTTCATCTTTATCTATTCTTCTTCTTCTTCTATCTTCTTCATCTATTTCTTCTTCTTATTCTTCTTCTATTCGTCTCTATTATTCTATTCTTTTATCTACTTCTTCTATCTTAATTTTATTCTTTTTATTCTTATTCTTCTTTCTTCTTCTATTATCATTTCTTACTTCTTCTATCTCTTCTTCTCTTATTTCTTCTTATTTTCTTCTTCTTCTTATTATTTTTCTTATTCTTTTCTTCTCTTCTTTCTATCTTATCTCTTATTCTTCTTCTTTCTTATTATTCTTTCTTCTTATTCTTCTATCTATTCTTCTTTTTTCTATTTTTTTTTTATATTTTATCTTCTTTATTCTTATTATTATTTATTATTATTTTTATTTTATTATTATTTTTCTTATTTTTATTTTTATTCTTATTATTCTTTATTTTTATTATTCTTCTTCTTATTATTCTTTATTCTTCTTCTTCTATTTTCTTTATATTATTTATTTTATTCTATTCTTATCTTGTATTATTCTTTTTCTTTTTTTTTTTTATTTATTCTATCTTATTATTATATTGATATTATATTATTTTATTTTTTACTTATTATTTTATTTATTTTTATTTATATTATTTAATTTTTATTCTTTATTCTTTTATCTTCTTTCTTATTATTATTCTTCTTCTTTTTTTTATCTCTTATTCTTTCTTTTTATTTTTCTTTCTTCTTATTCTTATTATTCTTTTATTCTTTTCTTATTTTTTTCTTATTTTTCTTATTATTATTCTTATTATTATTATTATTTTATTATTCTTTTATCTAATTATTATTTATCCTATTCTTCTTCTTATTTTTCTTCTTTTTTCTTCTATTTTTTATTCTTCTATTCTTCTTCTTTATTCTTACTTATATCTTTCTTTTTTCTTCTATTTTATTTATTATTATTTTTTATTATTATTATTTTTTATCTTTCTTTTTTTTTCTTATTTTTTTTTTATTATTTATTATTATTATTATTATTATTATTTCTTATTCTTTTTATTATTATTATTTATTTCTTATTCTTATTTTATTATTATTTTTTTTCTTATTATTATTTTATTTATTCTTTTATCTATTATATTATTATTATTTATTATTCTTTTTATTTATTCTTTTCTCTTTATTATTTATTATTATTATACTTCTTATCTTATTATTCTTCTTCTTATATTATCTATTATTATTATTATTCTTCTCTTTTTTATTCTTTTATTCTTTTATTTCTTCTTCTTTCTTTTATCTTATTCTTATTTTCTTTTTATTATCTTTTTATTCTTATTATTATTTTCTTCTATTATTAATATTCTATCTTCTTATTATTATTCTTTTTTTTTAATTATTTTTTTTTTTTTATTTATTTTCTTTATTTTTCTTTTTATTATTTTTATTTCTTATTATCTCTTTATTTTTATTTTTATTATTTTTTATTATTCTTATTATTTTTATTATTATTATTATTTTTTTTTCTTCTTATTATTTTTATTATTATTATTATTATTATTTTTTTTTTTTTTTTATTTTTATTATTTATTATTTTTATTTTTTTTTTTTTTTTTTTTTTCTTTTTTTATTATTTTATATTATTCTTCTTCTTCTTTTTTATTATTATTATTTCTTATTATTCTTCTTCTTTTTTTTTATTCTTATTATTATTATTTTATTTATTTTCTTATTTATATTTTTCTTTTTTTCTTTTTTTTTTTATTATCTATTTTTTTTCTTTTATTATTTTTATTTTATTTTTCTTATTATTTTTTTATTATTTTTATTTATTTTATTATTTTTTTATTATTCTATATTATTATTTATTTTTTTTATTCTTTTATTATTATTATTTTTTTTTTTTTTTTTTTTATTATTTTCTTTATTTTTTTTATTATTATTCTTTTTATTATTATTTTTCTTTATTTTATTTCTTTATTATTTTTTTTATTATTTTTTTTTTTTTTTCTTTATTTTTTTATTATTATTTATTTTTTTTTATTATTATTTTTTATTTTCTTTTATTTTTTTTTTATTCTTATTATTCTTCTTTATTTTTTTTTATTTTTTTTTTTATTTTTTTTTTATTTTTTTTCTTCTTTTTTTTTTTTTTTCTTTTTTTTTTTTTATTATTTTTTTATTTTTTTCTTCTTATTCTATTTTTTCTTTTTATTCTTCTTATATTTTTTTCTTCTTCTTTTTCTTTTATTCTTCTTCTTATTTCTTCTTTTATTTTTTTTTTTATTATTTTTTTTTCTTTTTTTTTTTATTTTTTTTTTTTTTTTTTTTTCTTTATTTTTTTTTTATTTTTTTCTTTTTTTCTTTTTATTTTTTTTTTTTATTTATTATTTTTTATTTTTTTTTCTTTTTTTCTTTTTCTTCTTCTTCTTCTTTTTTTATTCTTTTTTTTTTTTTTCTTTTTTTTATTATTTTTTTTTTATTTTATTTTTTTTTTTATTCTTTTTTCTTCTTATTTTTTTTTTTTTTTTTTTTCTTTTTTTTTTATTTTTTTTTTCTTTTCTTCTTTTTCTTCTTATTCTTCTTTTTCTTTTTCTTTTTTTTTCTTCTTTTCTTCTTTTTTTTTTCTATTTTTTCTTCTTCTTCTTTTTTTTTTTCTTCTTCTTTTTCTTTTTTTTTTTCTTCTTCTTATTCTTTATTTTTTATTCTTCTTATTTTTTTTCTTTTTTTCTTCTTTTTTTTCTTTTTTTTTTATTATTTTTATTCTTTATTATTTTTTTCTTTCTTTTTTTCTTCTTCTCTTTTTTCTTTTTCTTTTTATTTTTTTCTTCTTTTTTTCTTTTTTCTTATTTCTTCTTCTTATTATTATTTTTTTTCTTTTATTCTTATTCTTCTTTTTTTCTTCTTTTTTTTTTTTTTTATTTTTTTTTTTTCTTCTTCTTCTTTTCTTCTTATTTTTCTTTTCTTTCTTCTTTTTTATTTTTTCTTTTTTTATTCTTTTTTTTCTTTTTTTATTATTTCTTATTTTTCTTTTTCTTCTTCTTTTTATTATTTATTTTCTTTTTTTCTTCTTTTTATTATTATTATTTTTTTTTCTACTCCTTTTTCTTCTTCTTCTTCTTCGTCTTCATCTTCTTCTTTTTCTTTCTTCTTCTTATTCTTATTTTTCTTTCTTCCTTCTTCTTCTCTTCATCTTCTTCTTCTCTCTTCTTCTTCTTCTTCTTTCTTCTTCTTCTTCTTCTTATTCTTCTTCTTCTTCTTCTTCTTTTACTTCTTCTTCTTTTTCTTCTTCTTATCTTCTTCTTCTTCTTCTTCTTCTTCTTCTTCTTCTTCTTCTTCTTCTTCTTCTTCTTCTTCTTTCTTCTTCTTCTTCTTCTTCTTCTTCTTTTTCTTCTGCTTCTTATTTGTATTATTATTATTATTATTATTATTATTCTACTCCTTTTTCTTCTTGTTCTTGTCCTTCTTCTTCTTATTATTATTATTATTATTATTAATATTATTATTATTAATATTATTTATAATAATAATAATATTACTATTATTATTATTATTCTACTCCTTCTTCTTCTTCTTGTTCTTCCTCTTCTTCTTCTTCTTCTTTTTCTTTCTATTCGTCTTTTTTCATATTTCAGGGTTTACATTGTTTCTATTTTTTTTCCTTTTTTAATTCTTTTTCGTATACATTTAGAATTAAATTTTTTTTTGAAGATTTTTTTTCCAGAGTTTGTCCTTCGGTGAGGCTGTTGTCAACCAAACTATCTTTCTCTGTTGTGAATATAGAGACTACTGCAGCAAATATTTCTTAGTCGTTTTGAAAATGCAATAACTTAAAGCATCGTATTTCACCGACTGTATTTTACGAAGCAAGAGTATCTCAACCTGTTACGACTAGTGAGGAAATAGGAAAATACCTATGTGAAGGCGTGATATGTTTAATACTGTCATTTGTTATCCTTTAACGTTTATTTTATTGTCACCTACAAAGATTAGCGAGTTAAAAAGTCTATTTATGAGGCTGACCAATGCTGCCTCTATGTAGAGTTTAAATTGGCAGTCATGTATTGCTTTAACCCATTCTATCTTTAGAAATTGCTATTTTAACTAATAACATGACACGATATCAAACCAAACAAACAGAAACAGTTTAGTTACTCTCAGACAAAGGCGTATCAATATGGTTTTCAGCTAGGAAGTGTGTGCACTGTGCTTGCAACTTTCTTCATTAGCCTACGAAGATAAAGGAAGTAATTGATAAATGTAAATATAATGTTGAAACGACAAATGCAAGCCAAGTTGCGTTGTGTGAAATAAATTTAAGTAATCCTTGGCGTAGAGGTGTCTACTGTAACAACTGGATTGAGCATATATTATATATCACAAACTGTATATATTTTAATTAGTCCCTAGAACTTTCCAGGACGTTGCAGGACCAACCCCAGAATTTGCTGGCTGATTTGAATTTACTAGACAAACGTTTTTTGCCAGTGCTCAGTGACCGGTTAGTTCTCGATAACCTTGTCGAAACTAGAACACGTCGGTCTGATACCACATCAACCGCAGTTGGAATCGAACCGGGTACCTTGGAAATACAAAGCGCATTCGTAATGCCCTAGTCACAAAATATAAATGCATATCACATGTAGAAAGACAAAACACACAGACCTTAGTTGTTTAGTATCATATCGGCGACCGGGTCGTCCAGTGGCTTGCCAGTAGACGACTTCGTCAAAGGTCGGGACAGTATTCGCATCCGTCGCTAGAGATCGCATCGACACTGCAGGAGTCCTTTTCAGAGCTCTTGATGGCCTGCAATGCTAGGCAATTTTATAAGGGCGCACACAACCTGGTCACACTTATAACCTAAAGCTTCTACTTCATTGCTTTTGGCTGAAAATGAATGTTTTCCCGCAAATCCAGCCGGCTAGTTGAATATTAAAAGAGTTAATATACCCCCATATAAACTAGGAATGTATTTAAGCATCTATATAAAAGGTAGATGAAAGGATGCTTGTCACGGCTCGCTGATCAACAGTACAGAGACACAGACGTATCATGGATTACAATGTAAGAAGTTTGTATTAGATATCTCAGTTGGGTAATAAGAGAAACAAAAAGCCAATGGTATTCCGCGGTAGATATCTGTGGTTCAGGCGTTGAGAAGTCGCTTCGTATTACCTAGGTGCCAGGTACAATCCAACAGCAGTGCTATCGAAAGCCGACCGTCCAGTAAGCAATGGCAAATTAATTACCGTAAACTTCATTAGTTTAATCCTAAACAAACAAACAAAAATGCTAGAGGTTGATTATTTAACGTCCTGTAAAAGGTGCAAAATTACCTTGTTTATTAAAAAAAAAATATGGAAAACAATAAAACTGAAGTGGTTATATTTACATGGTAAGGGTCATTTATGTTTTATTTTCAGAAAGCAGAGGCACACTAGTGAACGTAAAATTACATAGGTAATCCAAAAGAATGCTGTGGTTGGTTCTGCAACGTCCTGTAAAGGATACGCAGCAAATTCTTCCACTGAACAAAGTACACACTCACTCTGTGATAGAAACAAATACGTTGTTTGTGTTTGTGTGTGTGTGTGTGTGTGTGTGTGTGTGTGTGTGTGTGTGTGTGTGTGTGTGTCTATGTGTGTTTTTGTTTTAGCAAAACCTGAATATGAGTAATATTTGCGAAGATCATGAATATATTTACTGGTGTAGGTTATCAATGGGGTCCCTGTATTCGAAGGGAGGCTAGCCCCACTTCACCTACACATTAAAGGCAACTTCTGGCGAGATTTCATGCGACTGGATGTGTTGGGCTGAAATGCGCAGATATCGCAGCCTATCTGTAAACCATAAGACAGCGTAGCAGTCGCCGTTTTAAAGGATAAAACAAAGGTTGATGACATATATCATTTGTGAGGCTTGAATGAGGTAACAACAACAACAAAACAAGAATCGTGGGTACTTTGCTTTCACCAGGACCAAATACACACTCTTTGTTAGATTTGGGAAAAAAAGTAAGCATTAAAAGTCTATGGTTAAGCACCTGCAAGGAAATCAGGTTAAAATGTTGAGAGCCGCATCTTTCCTGTAGCAACATACAGATGTCGGTCGTTGACCATCTCAAAGTCCCAAAGAATGACAACTGGAAGTTTGAGTTAAAATGCTATAGAAAGATTCTCAGAACCTCGTGGATAAAGGAGAGACGAAATACTGACATTTTACAAGATCTGAACGTCAAGGAAGATTGGCTAATAAACAACATTGTGTGTCGGAAGCTCAATTATTGTTGCCATATCAAGCGCCATGGTGGACTGGAAACAATAACAGCAGAAAACATTGTACCAGAAAGAAGAGGAATATGGACAGATATAAGAGACTCATTAGAGGTTGGAGAGCTGGCGGGCGACCGAGTTTCCTTCAAGCAGACCGGGAGCGACGTTCTGCACAGGACCTGCTACATGAGCATTGACTATTGGATAAAACCATAAGTTGTTTGTCTGCCTAGTTTAGAGCCTTTTCTTTTCACAATACTGGCACACTGTCTTGACTCATACCGTTACTGCTAAACGTTGCACTTGTTTGCAATTGGAACAGTGAAGAACATGTTATTTCCACTGGCACAGAAACGAAGCAGTTGTAGGCATGCAGTGATTTAATGAGTATGCATGAGGAAGATAAAGAAGGACTAGATTCGAAGACATTGGTTAGAGTCTCTAAAGCAGTCGGAGCTGACACATACCAGTTTCATATTTGTGCCAGAGCATGCAGGTAGGCAAGGAAATGAGCAAGCTGATTGGCTTGCAGGTAAAGCTACTGTGGAGGTCGTAGAAACCATGGACCATGCTCACATACTGAAAGCTCTACCAGAAGTAAGCCGTTTACGAGAACCAAGTGATGAATATAAACATGCAGTCATGACCAAACTGCATAAAAAATATATTAAAAGAGGTGTTGTAGACAATAGGACTCAGCGGGAAGCCAAAGAAGAAAAAGAATCCGACACAGAAACGGTGTCGTGAGCCGCTACACGCTGCGGGATTTACTAAGGAGGGGATCCGGGCACTTATAGACTGAATGGTTATATGTGCTATGAGGATAATCTGTCGACTAACTAAGTTATAGATCTACAGCTGGGCCCTCGACTAACTGAGACCTTTGATTACTAGGCGTAGAACAGGCCCGATCAATCGTTACACGGCTATTGGGGAGCAGATTTCAACGGGCTGCTGTGACTGTAGTCGACAAACATCATCATCATTATCGTCATCATCATTATGATATTTTCGTATCTCTGACAGAAACTGGCTACTCTTGTCCTGATCTTCGTGATGGCGGCTGCCTTTGCTGACGGACAACCTAAAGGTTCGTAGAGTCAGAAACAAACCCTGCTTATGTTAGTTAGCCACTGGGCGGAGAACCTGGTGCAGTAGCTAAACATTCGCCTGCGGGTCGAATGGTCGTGGGTTCAGGTCCTGATGGAGTCAGGCTCCCAGTGCGACCCACCCTGGATTGGGTACAAGGTATTGTCATGGGAAGTAAAGGCGGCCGACGAGATGCTGACCACATCATCCATCAAGAACTGATTGGTCTATAAAATATAGGTCTAGTCCTATGTACGCAATACCTCTGAAGGTGTGGAAAAGGGTCGTTTGCTTTTTTTTTAATTCCTTTATTTTAACTGACCAACTGGCGGTCTTGTGCTAGGACTTCATGATTTTTGTTTACAGAATGTATAACAATATAACTAGGATATCTTTGCACTGGATCCGACATGGGCATAGAAATAACGGAAGACAACAAAAACCTGGAAAAGGGAACTAGAGAGTGAAGTTTAACAGATTGGGAAGACCTGCGTGTGATAGCGAAGGATAAAACGACCTGGCGTGAGTTGGTTGAGCGTCTATGCTCCCTACTTGGGGATAGAAGGCAGACGAAGAGGATAGGTCCTTACATCTCCATCAAGCACTTCTTTGAAGCAGCTTAAGTCGGGAAGAAAAAAAAGAAGAAAATATTTTAGACTGATACACGTCATACGATCATCTGAAGACTAAATTCACAATGCACAGATATCTACAATTGCAGCCTCCAAGTGTCGTGTGGGCTGGACATACTTTGGTGGGTCTTGCTACGCTTTTGGAGACATCCCCAAAACTTATGACGATGCTGCGGTAAGTGTAGATATCAGCTTATTACATCACATTGCTGTTTGTCACAAGTGATCGCCTTATTGTTTTCGTTTTTGTTGCGCCAGTGGTTATCAGATGAGGAGACCACATGCCTATATGAGGGCTGCGATGCAACACATATCTTCCACTGATGAATATAGCTTGAGTTCTATTGGAATGCCAAACGGCCAAACTTAGGACCTATCTACTGCACGTAGCGAGCATGTGTGTGGCAAATACCCTGTGTTCTGTGGTGTGTGTCCACATGGGTAACGTTCTGAATTCCGTTCTGAATTGCTTGTTCATACAGCTGCAGAGTCGGTTGTGCCCAGTACGTAATCTAAACATATTAGCCTGCTTTTTTATGTGAGGAGATTATGGCCATTTCTGCATGTTAGAAAAACAATTGCGCGCGCGCACACACACACATGCACAGTAATGGCCCAGTAGTGAAATGCATAAACATTTGCAGAAAGGCTGATTGTTTACAAACGTCATCATCACGTTACATATTCGGCCAAATTTAGATCCAGTGACGACAGCATGTGTTGTATGATGGTGACGAGAAGTGTCAGGAGGCTAATAGGAATCACTCTGAGCATCTGTATTAACTTCACACATCACATTTTACTCGAATGTGTCTCTTTGTGTCTCAATAAATTTAACATCAAAACGTTCATACATGTTGTTATTTTAGAAACTCCATGCCAAACAGGATGTTTTTCAAACATGGAAAATATCGTGCATGTAGATAAATTTCACTGCTGGACAATTACTGGGATTTGGTTAACACAGTATTTGTCATCTAGAGCTCCCAGTCTTTTTTTTTTTCCCCCCTTATTCCCTTCTATCCGATTCAGTCAATTTAATATTATGGATTGAATATTTCCATTACCTGGCATAATTTCCTGTCAGCTTCTAGAGGAAATACTCATTTACAGCGTTTGGAAGCTGGTCGCCACACCCAACCCTCCTCCTTTCTCATCCAAGGTTTGGACAGGTAATGCCGTTTTCTGCTTTAGAACATCGCAAACCGAGTCTAAAATCTATTCGTTATTTATGAACTGACTGGGTAATTTTACTCTGAGCAGTGTGTTTTTGCTTTCTGAACTGCACAACGCTAATCATCATCATGCGCCTTGTCGTTGAGCGCAGGCTGTCACGTTTTATCATCTCGTAGATCATTACTGTCACTGATCAGGCCAATGTTCTTGTGCTGCCGCTTCGATATGTCTAAGCATTTCAGGTGTTATCTCTTGTTCTCCTCTGGCAGTAATCGTGCCAGTTACTAAAGTAACCCGACTGTCTACGTCTACAGTTAAAGTAAACTTTTGAGATCACACAACGTTTCTGTGGCAAACGATGAAAGTGACTCATCGGCTGTTACTCAGTCATCAAAGGAAAAATACGGATTCAAAACCAAGGTTTCCGGCCCAGCATGCAAGCATTTAGACACTATCATCATCACGGTCCAACTTTCTGATCCATTGTATGCCACATAGGGCTCGCAGTCTATTTTTCAATTTCCTTCTGTCCTGTGCAATCAGTTGGATATCGTGGATGGAATCGTCCTGCAGCTTTGTCTTTCCTCAGGGACGTTAGAGTTTCTCTTAGACGTCCTAGTTTATTTATTGTCCTAATTTCACATTTCAGTCCTTGTTTTGTGACTCTCTGCTCCTCTCCTCAGAATATTTCAAAACGCAGCGCTATCTTCTGTGTTCTGTAACTGTTGATACCGGTGGTTGCCCAGACATCCCTCTAATTTCTTCACCCCCTCTTGAATTCATCCTACTGTAGTTCCATAATTTTCCTTAGGTATTTGTTTCGAGTGCATTTAACTTTCGTGAGCCGCGTTAGCGCAGTCGATAAAAGACTCGCTTTCAAATCCAGCTTCGACTCGCTGCAGCCACGGTCGGTGTTTGAAACCGGGCGGCTCACGGGGTTCACACAGCCTTTAGGACATGGGTACCAGAGTTGACACTCTGGGGTAAATGGAGGAACGTCGCTGTAGCTACAGAGTTACGTGCGAACGGCGACAGAGACAAAAGAGTTTCTTATCAGTTGTCCGTACTGGTGGCAGATCACGTATGGTTTATAATCGTGTGCAATGACGCTCGTTCACATCTGCTGACTTTACCTTTTTAGAGCTTTCTACAAAAGTTTGAAGTTTACAATTTGAAGAACGGATCAACATCATGGCACACGGGTAGTAACCCATAAGTGCCCTGTTCTGCCTCTAACTCAAGACTGAGTCCTAAGTAGCTCAGCGCAGTGCATGGGCTCTGTAGCAACGGTGAGGATCCTGACTTATTTTTGGGAAGATTTTGAACTTCAAATTTGTCCCGGGCAGCACCGTCAGGCTACATTTTTTTTCGATTTCCAACTGCCAAAAGATTCTTACGTGCGCAACAATACACACGGGTCGTCCTATCTCACTACCCAGAGACCACGGGACATTACTAGAAGTCCACGTGAACAGAAACAAATCCCAGCCTTTACAGGAGCCTGAACCCGGGACCTCTAGCACTCAAGGCGAACAATTTACCTCAAAACCACGCAGCCCCATTACTTTCTATACAACACATTATAAATGTTAAAAATAACATATACAATAACTAATGTGTAATTTTGCAGGCCTTTTGTGTGACACACGGCGGATACCTAGCAGAGGTCGAAAGTGTTCAAGAGAATAACTGGTTGATAAATAAACTCACAGCCTCAAATTGTAAGTTATTGTTTGCATGTAATGTCATTATCAGTTGCATGCCGACTGGCTTAGGCAGTCTTCAACAAACTGTCGCAGATCGTGAACAGACACCAATCGATGGCATCACATAAACTGTCAAGAAACACCTGGCGTTGCCTTTCTCTGTCTATTTTTCCACATATGTTGCTAGTGGTCAAATCATGTTCCAGTTTTCTTCTTCTGGTAACATAACCCGCCCACCACCTCTTAAAGACTATCAATTTCTGATAATGCTATTTTTATACGTTTGTATTTAGGAGAATGCTGTTGTTTCTCTCCTCATCGTCCTCCTCTTCCCGCTGATCCTACCTCTCCATTTGTAAACAGTATATATACAGTGAAAGTGGATAATATGTGTTCCATGAGAATTTATTAGACATGCAATTGCTTTTGCAGTTGGTTCGGTTTGGATAGGAGGTTCGGAGACTCTGCACAGAGGGACTTTCCTGTGGGTCAACAGCGGCAACCCACTTATCTTTGCGGACTGGTCGTTCATGCAACCCATTGACCCACCTGGAGTTTGTGAGTGTACTTTGTGTGAACTTTTTGTAATATAATGAAAAGATATCAAACCAAACCTAGAGTAGAACCAGTCAGCAACACAATTTAATGAACACCAACAAAAGGTGAAGGTTGTGGTTAGAAAACCTTCATCAGTAAAATACCTTAATCTACACTACCATAAAAACAAATAAGAATACACAAACATTATTTAACTGACGTTCTCCGATAGTCATCACGCCCGCGTCTGTGCAGTAGAATATCTGACACGTGTGTGTCCACCGGAATGCATACTGACCAGAAGAAAAAGGCTGCAACTCAAAGGTAGTAGATAAAATTGAGTAGAATGTTAACTCATCTAGGTGAAAAGGCGCCTACAATAGAGGTTACATGAAGTGGATATACGTCGGTGGTATATGGCGTTCAATTCATAGTCGGAGAGTGGCTGATCGGGTGCTTGATCAAGTGGCTGATCAAGTGGCGACCCAAATTTGAATCAAAGGTAATGATAGACAAAGTTTTATTGTTGTGCTGCACTCGATAAAAACAAACCTAATAGTCCACTCCTTTCGTAGCAACTGCACACTCATGGAGCCCTACATCTCAAGAACCTCCCCTTTCCAGTCCTGCACAGACCAGTTACTGATGTAAGTGCACAGTGCGACACTATGACCTTTAATTTGGACTATATATGTTGGACTTCTGATGCCTGCAGTATGCATTTAATGCGTGTGCAACTAAGGGACGACCCATTTGATAAGAAGTATGACAGCGGTTTCCTTATTTCCTGATTATCTTCTTTGAAAATGATACTATGAGTAGCAGAAACAAAGTTTTGGGTCTGTCACACTGTCAGTGTCGTGCCCTTGTTAGAAAGTCACTTTTTAACTCACAATCAACGCGTGTTGTGTACTGGCGTGTTGTGTACTGGCGTGTTGTGTACTGGCGTGTTGTGTACTGGCGTGTTGTGTACTAGCGTGTTGTGTCACTGACTATATCCCCATGTCTCAAACATCACATCAAGTATCTTCATATATTTCAGTTTTCAGTGTATACTAAATAAGTCCATGTCTAAGCGTTTTGAACGCGCTTCGTATTACTGGGGTGTCGGGTCTATTCCAGCTTCAGGCGATTTGGCAGCAGACCGCCTTGCTTTGGTTTCATTAGTGGAGCCGCAAGCCGAGTGTCCAGAAAACAATGGCAAACTACTCGTTGAAAATTTGTCTCGAAAAACGACAACAGCCATACACTCATAAAATGATGGGGATGGTTCTGCGACGTCCTGTAAAGGATATGGGGAGAAAATAGCAACCATCAAGTTATCGTTAATTAGTTTTTCATTCCTACAACAAAGCAAGTGGTTGTGTTTTCATGGTAATATGTAATAACAACTTTACGATTCATGTACAAAACCAAATGCAACTAAAAGAGTTAAAACAGAAAATTTTTTTTTTTTTATTTCAAAGCCAGCCACAGAAATCAAGCCGACATCTTCTTGGCAACAGAGGCGGTGTTGTCAGTGCATGCACAGTACAAATGATCATTGGGTTTATAGTGAAGTAGTATTGTAGCTAACAAGAATGTCTTTGCATTGGAATGAAACCCACAGGGGCATAAGAATAAAGGAAAGCCAAAAAACACATGGAGAAGAGAGCTGAAGAATGAAGTTAGAAAGATGGGGAGGACATGGGGAGAGCTCCATGCAATAGCAAGGATACAACGACTTGGCGTGAGTTGGTTGAGGGCCTATGCTCCATTGGGGGATAGAAAGGCAGAAGAAGAAGAAGTATTGTAGCTACTAATGGGTAGACGTGCAGATAAATTTAAAGAGCCACGTGTATGATTGTTTTTCTAGTTCATGTTAGTCTTTACGCGTATACGACCGCAAGTTACCCCTGGCCGGTGTGGCTGTTAACCGCAAGTTACCCCTGGCCGGTGTGGCTGGTAACCGCAAGTTACCCCTGGCCGGTGTGGCTGTTAACCGCAAGTTACCCCTGGCCGGTGTAGCTGTTAACTTCAAGTTACCCCTGGCCGGTGTGGCTGTTAACCGTAAGTTACCCCTAGCCGGTGTAGCTGTTAACTTCAAGTTACCCCTGGCCGGTGTGGCTGTTAACCGTAAGTTACCCCTGGCCGGTGTGGCTGTTAACCGCAAGTTACCCCTGGCCGGTGTAGCTGTTAACCGCAAGTTACCCCTGGCCGGTGTGGCTGTTATCCGTAAGTTACCCCTGGCCGGTGTGGCTGTTAACCGCAAGTTACCCCTGGCCGGTGTGGCTGGTAACCGCACGTTACCACTGGCCGGTGTAGCTGTTAACCGCACGTTACCTTTGGCTGGTGTGGCTGTTAACTGCAAGTTACCCCTGGCTGGTGAAGCTGTTAACCACACGTTACCTCTGGCCGGTGTAGACGTTACAGCTGTCCCAATTATAATATCTTTGGAGGTTAAACAAGGTATCTGGGACCTGTCTCTCTGGTCTGACATCCAGAGTGGGCTGTCTCAATCTCACGCTGGTATGGTAAACCCTAAGTAGAGGCCCGGGGAGGGGGTAAAAGGGGGGTGCGGGCAGTGTACCCGATCGATGCAGTCTACTCCGTGTGGTATTGGTAATCAGATCTGTCAACCACCTTCTGACGCGGGTACAGCCAATCACATGTGACATGTGTGTTTTAGCGCATCTTGATGCCAGAGGGCTCAACATTTCTCTCTTGTCGCAAAACCCACAACCGGTTTGCATAACAGATCAGTGCAAAATGTCTGAGCATCGTAGATTCTTTAATCGAGAAAAAATGCATTGATGGCTTGGCAACGTTAATAGAGTGCAATAAGAACACTGACATGATTTGTAATTCCGGTAAATGCGTGGAATGGCGAACCAAAACAGTCCGTGCTTGTCAACAGAGTACGTGATGATGATGATGATAATGATGATGGTTTTTGGTGGTGATAATGACGCTAGAGATGATGATGATGGTGACGATGGTAATAATATTGAGGATGATGATCATTGTGATGATGATGACGACGATGATGATGGTGATGATGTTGGTGGTGGTAGTGGTAATGTTACACTATAAAGTACAGTTTTAATTTGCTTTCTGTCCTGCACTTACAGACGAGGATTGCCTGGAGATGAGGGAACAGTTCTCCTATAAATGGAACGACTTTGAATGTAATCAACTCAACAGATTTGTCTGTGAGATCAGGTCAGTAATCAATTCAACAGATTTGTCTGTGATATCAGGTAGGTAATCAACTCAACAGATTTGTCTGTGAGATCAGGTCAGTAATCTATTCAACAGATTTGTCTGTGAGATCAGGTAGGTAATCAACTCAACAGATTTGTCTGTGAGATCAGGTAGGTAATCAACTCAACAGATTTGTCTGTGAGATCAGGTAGGTAATCAACTCAACAAATTTGTCTGTGAGATCAGGTCAGTAATCTATTCAACAGATTTGTCTGTGAGATCAGGTCAGTAATCTATTCAACAGATTTGTCTGTGAGATCAGGTCAGTAATCTATTCAACAGGTTTGTCTGTGAGATCAGGTAGGTAATCAACTCAACAGATTTGTCTGTGAGATCAGGTCAGTAATCTATTTAACAAATTTGTATGTGAGATCAGATCAGTAATCATTGTCCATGTTTCGTTCAGTAACTAAACATTCAGCCATTTCTTTATCACTGACAATTGAAACACATTTACCGTATTACTAAAAGGAGCGGCTGACCGAACTCTTAAGGCCAAAAGGCTTTCATGTGAGGGAACCCCCGTCAAATCTTAGATAAGGTTATGAATATTTGTGGGGGGGGGGGGGGTGTGTGGGAAGAGGGAGGCAAAAATACAATTTTAACCTGCACAGTCTGTGGCCACAGAAAAAGCCATGCCGCCTGACATCCCCAGGCGTATAGATTTCACCTCCCCCTTTTTCTACGCCTTCGCTGCGACAGTGGTAGTTACAGGTAGTAATTGCAGTTTTTGGCAGTGTGCTTCTAAAACATGATTGTATAAATATTGTTATATACTCACATTCAACAGCTTCTCTTTCGGTCGGCCTCTGCCTCCTTTTTCCTCCAACTTCCCCACTGTCACAAAGTACTCCTCCTGTTCTTTCTCTCATGCCATTACCAAAGAATGAAGACTGTTTCCTTCTGATGTGGACAATTCGCTCTCTTTGAGTCCGCCTCTTTCAAAACATCTTCATTACTCTTTTTTGTATCTATCCTATGTATTCGTATAATTTATTTATAAAACCATATCTCGGCAGCTTCCACATAACTTTTCACTATGAAGTCGTAAACATGTGTAACTAGGTGTCTAAAACAATTGTAGGTCTATGTTCCAAACATTTGTAACTAGGTGTCTAAAACAATTGTAGGTCTAAGTTCCTAACATTTGTAACTAGGTGTCTAAAACCATTGTAGGTCTATGATCCAAACATTTGTAACTAGGTGTCTAAAACAATTGTAGGTCTGTGTTCCAAACATTTATAACTAGGTGTCTAAAAATATTGTAGGTCTATGTTCCAAACATTTGTAACTAGGTGTCTAAAACAATTGTAGGTCTATGTTCCAAACATTTGTAACTAGGTGTCTAAAACAAATGTAGGTCTATGTTCCAAACATTTGTAACTACGTGTCTAAAACCATTGTAGGTCTATGTTCAAAACATTTGTAACTAGGTGTCTGAAACCATTGTAGGTCTATGTTCCAAACATTTGTAACTAGGTGTCTAAAACAATTGTAGGTCTATGTTCCAAACATTTGTAACTACGTGTCTAAAACCATTGTAGGTCTATGTTCAAAACATTTGTAACTAGGTGTCTGAAACCATTGTAGGTCTATGTTCCAAACATTTGTAACTAGGTGTCTAAAGCCATTGTAGGTTTATGTTCCAAACATTTGCAATTCAGTGTCTTAAACAATTGTAATGCTCTGTCTCAAACATTTATAAGTATCTGTCTTAAACACATGTAATTCTTTGTCTCAAAATGTATGTTTCCTGGTTTAAACATTTGTAAGTGTTTTTTTTTTTTTTTTTTTAAATTTATTATTCAGTGTCCGAATCCTGTGTAATTCTCTGTGTTAGACATTTGTAATTATATGTCTTAAACATATCTAAATTATTTTTCTTAAACGTTTGTAATTCTGTGTCTTAAACATCTGTGATTATCTGTTTGAAGCCTTTCTAATTCTATGTCTGAAACATGTACAATTCAGAGTCGTAAACGGTGCATGCTTTTCTACATCCCAGATCGCAGCCACTGGAGGACTAAAGATCATAGACCAAACAATCTGCACCATATCAAGGGAAGTAAGATCATCCGTCTCTAACTTCCATGGAGACCAACAAATGAACGTTTCTCCTGATCAAGAATTTATTGACACACTAGAGGGAAGGCCAGCAGGTAGAATGTAGACAGACAGCTTTACAAGAAGAATATTGACATCAAGAGATGAACGAACATCAGTCTGAGGGTACACAACCAAGGAGAGACAGGACGCCTCAGAGATCTATTGCAGCCAACCTTTATTGTGTACACGGCACATGAAAGAATCCTGTGTGAATTATAATCAAACAAATTATCAAGTCAGAGTTTTGTGTTGAGTGTTTAAACGTTACTTGTTTATGTTGCTCATTATGACTAATTGTTGCGCAGTTTGTCTTACTCCCTAAAAGTTGTGGGAGGTAATTGCTATTATTCTTCTTCTTCTTCTGTGTTCCCCGACGGTTAAGCTCCGGCGGAACGCCCTGGTTGTTCGTCCATTTGGATTTTGACTTTATGCCAGCGCCTGAGTTTTGCGTGTACATCCGTTTTACTGGCTTATTTGTGTGCAGTTGGTTGTTTCCTTGCCACTGGGGCATATTTACACCGACTTCAACGGAAGTCCGCAATTAGTCGACTCCTACGACATGCTTGTTGGGGAAGCAGTAGGTCTTATCTTCTTTTCCAGCCCAGTGGGACCCTGGGTTAGTGTTAGGTTAGTCGGTTTCTCTGCGGCAGTCAGGGCTGACGAAGTTGTGTGAGGTTCGTGCCAGGACCCTCAAGCGTTCTAGTGCTTTTGTCTCATCAATTTATAACTTTCAGTTTTCATTTGAAATTGTAGCCTCCCGCTCTTCATATTCCTCCTCCTCTTCTTCTTCTTTTTCTTCTTCTCCTTTTTTTCCTGCTGTTTCTTGTTTCTTCTTCTTCTTCTTCTTTTTCTTCTTCTTCTTCTTCTTCTTCGTATTATTATTATTATTATTATTATTATTATTATTATTATTATTATTATTATTATTACTGTTATTATTATTATTATTATTATTATTATTATTATTATTTTTCTGCTTCTTGTTTTTCTTTTTCTTCTTCTCCTTTTTCTTCTTCTTCTTCTTTTTCTTTTTTTTTTCCCTTCTTCTTCTTCTTCTTCTTTTTCTTATGCTTCTTGATTTCTCCTTCTCCTGACCAATTATCCAGACGAAAGCTATTTTCCTAATTAACTCAAAGTTTCGTCAATAACTGATCCTCTTACTAATTACCACAGCAAATGCATTGAACAATCTCCAGCCTCTACCTTTTTAAAAACCTATCAATGCCCTTTGATCTTTTCCCTTGTTATATCAATTTCATCGGCCAGCGCTCCACGACAATTGATCCGTTTATTAATTAAACGAGTAAATTCGTTAACGTGCTTTTGGTTTGCACATACACATCTCTGTGTGTCGAGTGAAGAACGAACTTGTATCCGTGAGTTTGCGTTTTATTTTTAAATATAAAATTTGTTGCAAATCATTTGTCATCATTGGTCAGGAGATACTTTACAGAACGTCGCTCTCCTCATGGCAAGCCCGATAGGAACTCTTTCTCCAGATAATTCTCAAGCTCCATGTGAATTCACAACCAGTGCATCTTCAATGTCATGTATCCATTTTCTCGGAGGTCTGCCTCTGCTTCGTCTTCCAGAAACGGCACCCTCCTTCATCGTTTTCGCCAGCTTACAATGAAAGTTTAACCAGACAAAATTAACTCAGTTGTTTAAATTGTTTGTATAGTCGGCGCTGTCATCATTGTTGACACCTAGACAATGTTGTCTGTTGCGAATTCAGCTGCAGGTTACTGGAACCTTAGTAAGTCAGATTTGTGACACTACATTCATGAAATTTAAGCAACAAACACAGCGTTTTCTTTTTCATCATCATCATCTTCTTCTAGTTCTTCTTCTTCTTCTTCTTCTTCTTCTTCTTCTTCTTCTTCTTCTTCTTCTTCATCTTCTTTTACTTCTTCACGTTCACCGGCGGTAAACAAAGGTAAAGAGTTCTGTTGTTCGATCATTTCTGGCCGTTATGGATGTTCCAGCTTACTTGTATGCAGACTGTTGGTTTTCCGCCGCTCTGACTTTGGAGGGAAAATGTCTAAATAGACGCCTTTTACGATGCGCTATCTCGCCTAGCCTCTCTCCCCACCTCCTCCCCTTCCTCCCAGCCAAACTGGGGGCCAGAAATCTCATGGGTAGGACAAGACTATTTTAAAGTATAACAGTCTGTTTTTATAGTAGTTTATGGTTGCATCATTATCCTCATCATCGCCATCGTCACGTCTTCTTCGCGGCTATGACAACCACTATTAGGTATTCCTTTAGAATTAAAGCATTGTTATTGAAGAACTTCAATGCAGACGCTGCGTTCTTTATTACCTACACTTCTAGTGCGGACTGGGTCGACCCAGGATAAACGGGTAGTTGGTGAACACACCACACTTCTAGTGCGGAGAAGTAACTGCCACAGGGTGTTGTTGAGCACACCACACTTCTAGTGCGGACTGGTTGTTGAACACACCACACTTCTAGTGCGGACTGGTTGTTGAAACTTAAAGTCTAACGTTGTGTGACAGCCTGCAGTCTGCAGCACTTATAAAAGAACACACTCCCCCCCCCCCCTCTCTCTCTCTCTCTCTCTATATATATATATATATATATATATATATATATATATATATATATATATATATATATATATATATATATATATATATATATATATATATATATATATATATATATCACTGGTAAAAGAGGCAGACCAAGAGAAATGAAAGTGGATGGTTTAAGACAGTGGCATGGAGGAATTGATCCAGAACACCAAAAACCGAGATCTGTGGAGTTGGGTGAAGGCCTACGCAAGCTGACAGGGCACTTGATGATGATGATTGTATGACAAATCCTCGAAACCCATGAAATCGGGTCATCAATGGTTTGTTTCTTGTCATCTTACTTGTACACGGCTGATACTCAAGATCAGCTAACCCCAGCCATGTCGACTAAAGCCCATAACTTGTATGTAGGCCCTGGTACTGTGCTTCCACTGTAGAGGGTAGAATGGGTTAACAATACAAACATGGGACAGAGGATGAGTTCACTAACCTGCAGGCCACACAACATAACCGGGTAACCTAATTTCGAGTGTACTGTCAACATTTCGATATTTGGCGGGGTATATGCACTTTCAGATTGTCTTCAAGGATACGACTGTTTTGCTACCCCCCCCCCCTTCCCCCCCCCCCCACATTCTCCAAGGAACGAGGAACAGTTAGTCGGAAAGAAAACTTTTCTTATGTCCCTGCAAACATTATGTTCTATTTGCCTCGCTTACTTGAAAACGGTTGCAGATATTTTTATAAACGAGCCAAGTCGTGCATGACTATACATAGGTCGATTTCGTGTAAAGATATATCCTTTGTACTTTCAGCTTTCTTCATATATTCTTCGTACTTTAAACTATCATAGATATTTTGTTTATAATATACAAGGTTAAAAAAAAAATCTTGTAAGCAGAAGATCAGTGTGGCTAGTCTTTGAGGCCTAGTTAAAGTGTGTAATGTGTAGGTCAGGGGGTGGTGGGGGGTAAAATGTCAGCAGTGATCTAAATATTTTTCAAATCTATCATCATCTTGACTATACGCTCCGGCTGTAAACTCCGGGTTGTTCGTTCATTTCTAGACTTCAGTCTTGTCGTAAAACTGGAGTTTTGCCTGCAAATCCGGTTTACAGATGTGGGTTTTTTCTAAGCAGACTGTTGGTTCCTCGCCTCTCAGACAGATGCTCTCCAACTTCAAATAGAAGAACGCCTACTTAGTCAACTTCTACGACATGCTTGATAGAGAGGCAGTAGGTCTATTCTTTTTTACCCGTAGTTGAGTATGTGTTTACTTTTCGGTACAAAACATACATGCATACACACACGCGCACTCGCACACACACACACACGCACATGCACACACACACACACACACACGCATCCACCCACACACACACAAATAAGTAAGTCTGCAGAATCGTCATGATCAGTTTGGTGTGACAGGGAATTAATATTGAGGATCCTTCTTCCCAGTTTGAAGCTCCCTTATAAAAACTTTGATTAAAACGTTTGAGTGCTTCTGTTCGCCCCCCCCCCCCCCCCCCCCCTTATTTTTCGAACTTCCCCACTCGCAATTGCTTCATGGATAATTCAGTGAAGCCATGTTATGGTGAACGAGCAGTGGGTCGATACATCCTAGGCGAGCGAGACTGAACCTCTCCCTCTTAGACCGCATGCTGCGCGATTAACCTACGCTGACCCTAAGGGCCTCTATTCGGACGAGAATACCCCAGGTATAAATCCCAAAAAGCCGGTTCAACCTTAGAGTTATCCGTCGGCCCCCAAAAGGTTACAATTAACCTGATGACCAGGTCGGTTAAGTAAATAAAATGACCCGATTACACGCCTTTAAACGTACTGGGCACATAGGGCTAGACCTATACTGCATAGGCCGATTGGCACTTGGTGGGTGATGTAGGCTTTTACTTTCCAGGTCTTTACCTGGTAGCAATGTCAGGCTGGCTCGACCTCTAATAAAAATCATTATTGACAAAAATGCCGGCTTCGTCAGAACTGAAACCACGGCCCTCTGATCCGCAGGCCAGTGTCTAGCGTCTGCACCACGGCGGCTCCTGGATTGGAAAAGGTGTTTGGTAAATACTTGTCAAACTGGAAGCTCGGGAACCCACGCTAAGCTCGCGTTCTGTAGCGATTCACGTGACCTTGACCCCAAAGCGCCTGTTTAGCAGCAGCCTTTGTGACACCCTATCCTGTTTTTGTTTAGGTTTACCAAGAAAATATGACCTACATATTTCTACAAGGTTCTGTTAAGGATGTGACCTGTTTGTTTACTGTTTTTGCTTCTGTGTGTGATTTCAAATGATTTTTGTCATAACACCGCTCTTCAAATATGACGTGTCCGCATGTTGATTGAAAGGTATTAATTAGGACTCTGATTAGCAGACATAGCCAACTTGTCCATGGTTAATCTGGATATCCAAGGAAACACAAAGAAGAAAATATATAAAACATACTGCCAAGACATCGGCAGTTTTTAAAAGCTTAATCAAAATAGAGAGCCCCATTTTGGGTGAAGAGAATAGACCTCCAACCCCAACCCACCTCCCCACCCCTTTTCTCCAACAAGCATGACGTCAAAGACAATTAAGTAGGTTGTTCTTTCGAATTCGGAATTTACCTGTCTGAAAGGCAAGGAGCCAACAGTCTGCCCACATATATGGCAGACCTGCAAAATGTATGAAAACAGAATCTCAAGTTCTAGAATAAGTGCAGAACAAACAAACAAACAAATGAGAAATCTGGGCAGCACTTGAAATGTGGACTCTAGGGGACGCTATTCATTGTTTGTTTACAGCGAATTATATCCCTTAGCGTCGCTGTTTTCGCTGTTTTAAGTATTACTATTAGCTTCCACACACAGACCAAACTGTTAATGATGCGTGCGACGCGGACATTACTGTATGGAAGTGAACAAGCAGTCATAATCCTAATCTATCTGGTCTTTGGGCATATAGGGCAATCCCTATATTTTATAGACTAATGGGAACTCGGTGGGTGATGTGGTCAATATAACACTGACCGCCTTTATTATGGTATACATTTAACGCTGAGTCAGCCAGGAAGCGAATGTCATTTTTTTAAAAAAATACGAAGTCCAGCATCGATGGATTTGAACCCATGATCTTCGCCTCCGCAGGACACCGTCTAGCCACTACATCACGCTGGCAGGGACACATTTAAAAGCAAAACATTTGAGTTCACCTGACCGTTTCCATATTGTCTAGTATAATAATAAAAATTTTTAAAAATGTATTGATCGGCACTCGTAAAATGAAGCAGAAAGATAGAAGAACACACTAGACAACATAAAAACAGAAAGCTATAGTTACCGTGCCGGGAATCGAACCTGTCACCTCCAGACTGCGTGTGCGCCTTGCCATGAATACAAGTGAACTAAGAATATGGTGAACTAGGCACCCCTAAAAGGGTGTCTTATTGGCTCGGTCTATCAGACTTGAAATCCACAACTATGGAATACGGACAAAATTCATGTGAAACCAATGAAATGGCACCACAGGTTACAGATATTTATGCTAACGAACCATATGTCGAATAACAAGCACGGAAACAATTTTCGAACACAGTAGACTGTAATGCTTTGCCTAGAATACACAAACATTTAAGAAAGATATTTGTTTATTTATCCATACTTTCTAGAGAGACAGCTCAAGAAGCCTACCCTTTTATTTTAAATCATATTCCTTAGTTTCCACTTCTGACATTAGCGTCGTGGGGAGGAATAGTTTGAGTTCCGTTGATTGATGGGATAGGAATAAACTCACAGGGAGCAAGTACAGCAGGGATCTACCAATCGTCAGTAGAAATTATCCTCGTCAACGAGCGCTTCGGCCCACTATTCCTAGACGCTTTCGGAGGTGGGCCCACCTGAGTTCATGAAGCTCAGGGCTGGTTCCCTGCCGCACGAGATTACCGGATGGTGTTTTTCTTTCGGCCAGAGACAAGACGACTTGGTGGTTTGCAGAAGGTACTGTGAGATAAGAAGTCGTTGCGGCAGCCTAATTAGAACAGTCAGAGTGCCTGGACGACCGAGCGACAAGCTTACTTTGGTTTACCGGACACATGTTGGACTTTATTAGCAGGTGGCAGAGGAACACTGGCAGACAATTCGGACACGATGGACTTTCACAGGGTGAGAAACCCTTTTCCACTAGAGTCCCGGACCAGCTGACCGAGGCCCGTCCCCTACGTTGTTGCGTTGCGTCCAAAGCCAGCTAGAGGCCCTTTCGGCTACCTCTCCCAGTTTTTTTAGTGTTCGTTTCCGTTCATTACCGCGCAATCCTAGTTCTTTAACCACATTGTAGAGCGAAGTGGAAACGAGGCCTCTCGCTCCCACTTCGACGGCAAATACCCGTACTGTGTAAGCCTCGTTTCTCTCCAGACCGGCTGCTAAATCACTGTATTTATCGAGCTTATACATGTGATTCTCCTCCATACGCGACTCATATGGGACAGTCAACTCAATCAGGATGAGCTGCCGTTTTTGCGCAGAGTGGAGAACTATGTCCGGTCGCAGGCCGGTCTTCCGGATCAACTCGGGGTACCTTTCATGGCCCGGCAGATCAACCGCCAGTAACCAGTCCCTCGCAGAGTCTAGCACAGATGGAGCGAATGCGTTTTGGTTGACCTTACCTTTTGGAACCTGCCCAGCCTTGAGGAAACGAATGGGGACGATGCTAGAACTGGCCCTTGCGTTGGCCCTCATTCTAGCCTGGTCAACAACGGCTGCTAACTCTTTTAGCACCTTGTTGTGTCGCCAGGTATATCGGCCTTGAACTAGGGCTTTCCTGCACGCGGACAGGACGTGTTCTAGAGTCTGCTTCGATTTACACAACGGGCAAGTCGGGTCGTTAGTCGCAGACCATTTAACCATGTTAACACCGGACGGTAATACATCGTACGCCGCACGAACGATAAAGCTCAGTCGCAGCGGGGTCATCCGCCAGATCTCACCCCATGTGAGTATTCTTGGCAATGCGCCCTCCAGGCTGAAGCAATAGCTAACGTGATTCCGTGTCCTTGTTAAAGCTCCTTAATGTCATCATTCCGTGTTCATCTTGGGCGGCTTCCTGCTTTTACATTTGATTGTTTCTTGTATAGCGCCGGCTTGGGTAGTTGTTCTGACTGCATTCTTGCTAAATGGCCAAACCATTTGATCTTCTGTTTCGTAGTGAATTTGCTGCATGGCGTTGTTCCTACAGTCTGTCTGATAATATCATTTCTAGCGTGGCAGGACGCCAAAAGCCGTTTATAATTTATTTGTTTAGCTGCACTTACAAGAAAAACCTGGCAGCTCAGGGTGTAACAGTGTCTATAAAAAGAACTAGGCACTCTCTCTGTGTGTTCTCGGCCGGCTGTGGTCAGTTGGTCAATGGTTGCTAATCGCACTTAATCTTATCGCGGCACAGGTGCGACTGACCATGCCGAGATAAATCGTGTTTGTATATACATTTTATGTGTAGAAATGTTCTATGTGTTTCGGTCTTATATATAATTTTTCTCCAGACGTTAAATTATGTAGACTTAGAAATCAGTGTGTTTCATCACCCAAAGAGATGGTTGTTAACGTATTGTTATCGTGAAGCAATGTTAGTTTTTGTGTTCAGTAAAATAAACAGATGTTGAATGTGAGGTTATACTCATTTGTTTGATTCAAGATAGAACTTATAGTATGCACGTGGTTTGGCTAGGCGTTGCCTAAGTAGTAATATTTAGTTGTAGTCAGTAGTTGTAATTGTGTAATACAATAATTCACATATCCGTTGGCAGGGCTTTAATGATCATCTTTCAAGTCTCCCTGCATAGAAGAACCATTGTCTTTTCTCGACTTTTTCAACTTCCCCCCCCCCCGCCCCCCCCCCCCCCCCCCCCCCCCCCCCCCCCCCCCCCCACCCCCCCCCCCACCCCCCCCCCCACCCCCCCCCCCCCCCCCCTTAATTGTCCAAACCAAGTTTCCTTTTCCTCAGCTTCCTAACTTCTATTTGTTTCTCTTTTTTTATCCCACCCCACCACCCCCACCCCCACCCCCCCCCCCCCCCCCCCCCCCCTTTTTTTCCGCTAACCCATAGTTTTGTCTTTATTTAATACTTAATAATAATAATAAAAGTAGTAATAATAATGATAATATTATTAATACTATATTTGACATCATATACAGTGGAACCTCACTTAACGAGCATAATTCGTTCCAGAGTCATACTCGTTAAGCGAAACACTCGTTATGCGAAACAATTTTTCTCATACAAATTAATGTAAAATACGATAAAGCGCTCCATGTCGAAACGAATACTCACAAAATATTGTGTATAACATGTATTCAACGACAATTATATACATATTAATAAGGAGAGTAAATTATCTTCATCTTTTTTTCAACGCGAAATGAACGCACCCGAAATGCGAATTCGATTTACAGAAGCAAAAGTCGAAATAATTATGATACATAGCAAATTATTTTTTTTACTAGAAAGGTGTCCAGAGACATTTGTTTTTGCCGACGCTTCAAAATTTGCCGAAAATGCGACACAGCATTATCATTAAATAAATTTGCCACTTCCTCCTTATTAGGGTGATGCTTCTCAATGCAAGATGCAACAGTTTCTCATGATTTCAGCATTTCTTTAATTCGCCAGAAAATTGTTGCTTTTCTGTTACCTCCTCCTCCTCCTCTGACAAAAACTTTCCTCCAAAACGTTTTGCTGTGAAACACATTGCAACTCCATAAGCTCTTCGGTGATCAGCTCTTGGCTGTGCTCTTCCACAAGCTCTTCGATATCACTGTTGTCCACCTACAATCCCATTATAGTGGCCAAAGACACAATCTATGTGACTAAAGGTTCCACAGGCACTATCTCGAACCCCTTAAAGTCACAAATCATAATCGCTCTCCGGCCAAAGCTTCAGAAGTTTGGGTTCTCTTGGTAACCCCTTTCCCTGCCTTGTCGATCATCTTGAGGTAGGCAACGATGTGAAAGTTATTTTTCTTAAACTCTTTGAGAGTGAGGTTGGTCCCTTCAGTCAATTGAAAACAATGCTCGAAGAGTGTTTTGGTGTAAAGCTTCCTAATGTTAGAAATAACTTGCTGGTACATTGGCTGGAGTAACGGAGTGGTGCTAGGAGGCAGAAACTGGATCTTGATGAACTTTAATTCTTCAGGGATATCATCTTGTAGGCCTGGAGGATTCATGTACATATATCACAAAATAACACGAGTTTGAGAAAATGTGTGATCACAAGCGACACTACGATGCTACTGTAACAAGTGCTGAACACAGGCTGATGTTACATGCGCACAATCCGGGGCTTCCCCTCTCCTCACCACTTGTTATGCGAAACGTCGCTCGTTAAGCAAGTCATTTTATTACAATTTGTTTTGTTCGGTATGCGAATTACTCGTTATAAGAGGTGCTCGTTAAGCCAGGTTCTACTCTATTATATATATGTATGTGTGCATGTGTGTGTGTGTGCACTGTTCTTTTTCTTGTGGTAAGCACGGGTATGCAATACCGGCATATTTTTTAGGCACCTTTTTTTTATCAGCGCTACTTTGTGGGCAGTACCGGTACTATTCTTTTAACTTTTCGTGAGGTAAAAGTAAAGGACCCTTTTCCCACGCCTTCATTCGTATTGGGTATATAGGGCTAGACCTATATTTTATAGACCAAACGGCACCTGGTGGGTGATGTGGTCAGCATCAGGCCAGTCACCTATACTTCCAATGACTGTACCTGATACCCACTCAAGGCTGTGTCGACCTGGAAAGCCAAGGCCATATTGGGAAGAAAGTCTGCTCAGTCAGGAACCGAACCTACGACCCGCAGGCGAGCGTTCAGCCGCTAGACCACAGGGACCTTCTTGTTTGCGGGTTGCCGCCATGTTTTTTTTTCATAGGAAAAGTCGCTGCATAAATAACTAAATTTATATAAGTAATCGTCCGTAACTTGAGAAATCAGTCAGACAGACAGACAGAAGAAACACAAAGAAGAATGTTTTCACTTGTTCTTCTGAATCCGGTTTCAGATTATAGTTTATATTGTCGAAATCTGAGCGATTGGGTATCTTGCGTTCATTCACCTCCCCCCCCCACCCCCACCTCCAAATGTGATTTATGTCTTGCAAAGGCACACCCCCCCCCCCCCTCCCTCGGAAAGGGGGCTGTCGTCGTCTCCCCAAACAATGAACAAGAGATTTCTTTTAAAGTACTTTTGTGTTAGAAGCCCAAACCAGGCAACAGAGAGTAGCAAAGATACTAGCTTCCGGTTTCGTGCAATATAATTTCAAACCGGATCAAAAAGAACCAATTGAAACCAGCCTTTCTTTTTTTCAGTCTGGGATTCTGTGTCAGCGATTCTCCCAAGACTCGGTCTGCCGACAAGACCTGGCTGTATAAAAGCTAGACCATTTTAGGACTGCATCGGTTGAGGTCCAGAACAAACAAAGACAAGTGTCTACACAGCTGCAGACTGAAAAACTTGAAGATGACTTCCAGAGGGGTATGAGCTGTTATTTCTCTGACTTCTCTACCTATGTACCTGAATCATACATACATACATACATATATACATACATACATACATACAGACAGACAGACAGACAGACAGACAGACAGACAGACAGACAGACAGACAGACAGACAGACACACACACACATATCCACATACACACATACATACATACTTACATACATACATACAACATACATACATACATACATACATACATACATACATACATACATACATACATACATACATACATACATACATACACATACAGATAAACGTAGCCTACATACAATAACATATTATGCATTCAAATTTACAACATACGTACATATGCACCCCCATAGACACATACACACACCCACACATAAACCTATCGTCTTTGGCACATTGACTGACAGGTTTGCCTCTCAGTCTGGTTTGATTCGCACAGATAGTTTTGTCAATGTTAATTTGCCTGAGCTTGCACGGCGACTAAAGCCACACTTATTTATACTAAAATAATCTCGGAAGTAAACGCGCTTGTTATTAAAGTGACCACAAGAAAAGTAACTTCTGATGTGTACAATATGAAGCCAGCAGAATGTGACTGGCAGGTACAGTAAGGTTCTGTTTGCAGACAGTGGATTAGGTCAATACAAAACTTTACAGTGCTTGAAGTTAGTTACCAACATCTTTGTCACGGGCAATATAGGTGTTGCTGGCATTGAAATATATTTTTAATATTGGTCGGTTCTGTCCTAGCTGCAGATGGCCAACCTATGGATCGTGCAGACTTGGTAATGCCCTTAGAGAGATGTGACGATTTAAGAATTTTTGAAGCAGTGTGTCCACGATATCACTGCAAAGAATAAGAGAATTGGGAACGACACGTGAGACAGTAAGACATGAGAGGCACATCGGAACGTACAAGAAGTGTTGTTAACCAACACTGGACCGGTATTATGAATGAATCAAGAATGAACTTCACTGCACTGGGGACATTTCCACATCTGCTCTGTTCTCGGCATTTGTAACCTGGGGACACTGGTGTACTGAGTTGAAAGGGGGAATATGAGCACATAGGGACGTGTCCTGAGTGCTGTAAACGAACTCTAATTGTCCCCTTCGCCTTGACGTGTTGAAGTGTGTCCTTAAATTGTGATTTACTGAGTGATACTTTCTGAAAGAAGAGTGGAGACAGAGGAAGGTACTAAAACTGTTTCCGACAGTGGGCGCTACTGCTCCTAGAGGGCACTGAGACGGTCCGGGGAAAGCGGCCTTGATCCAATGTAAGGAGGGGGCTGGGACGGTCAAGGGGGCGGTAGCGGCCTCGGGTGCAGCTTGGAAGCATTTAACAAAACAAAGATGACAGGAGACACACACAGAGAGAAAGAGAGAGAGAGAGTATTTTGATAAGCTCCTTGTACCTTTCTCAGATTAACACGGCAGTAATTGTTTAGTTTTGAAAATAAATAAGGACATTATTAAATTATTCTTTGAATCAGTATTGGACAGAATCTGTTTCATTAACTATGTTTACCCGTTCAAACAGACACTGACTGCTTCGTTGGTATTGACTTCCTTTGTAATTGGTGCTGCTCAGTTAGCAAGTAAGTTATACTACCAATGATATGTATGTCTTCTACGTTGTAAATGTGATCACAGAACAGGGTCTTCCCCCTGGCAAACTTACAGATTGCTGAAGGTTGACATGCTCAGCTATGTGGTATGGAAAGAGAGGGAAGACTACCCACCATATCCGTAGAAACTGTCAACGGAATTATCATCAGTGCCCGTTTTGCCCATTGGCTGGCCTCTTGACGACTTCGTAGTAGTATTCGGGACAGTAGTTGAGTCTGTCAACATTGTTAGTCTTTTTCAGGGCTCTTAGTGGCGTGCAATGCTAAACCATTAAGATGATGCACATAACCTAGCCACAATTATACCCTAAAGCTCCCCTTTTCTGGATGCTGGTTGAACGAGATGATTTTTTTTTCAGCAAAGCAATCAGGCTAAACGGAAGTATCTAAAGAACCACACAGGGCTGGAGAGGTAGCTGGAGAGGGGGCTATAGAGGTGGCTAGAGACGTAGATAGAGGTGGCTGGAGAGGTGGCTAGAGAGGTAGCTAGAGGTGGCTGGAGAGGTGGCTGAAGAGGGGGCTGTAGAGGTGGCTAGAGACGTAGATAGAGGTGGCTGGAGAGGTGGCTTGAGAGGTAGTTAGAGGTGGCTGGAGAGGTGGCTGGAGAGATGACTGGAGAGGTGGAGGAAAAGGTGGCTAGAAAGGTGACTGGAGAGGTGGCTGAAGAGGTGGTTTGAGAGGTGGTTAGAGAGGTGACTGGAGAGATGGCTAGAGAGGTGGCTGGAGAGGTGGCTTGAGAGGTAGCTAGAGGTGGCTGGAGAGGTTGCTAGAGAGATGGCTGCAGAGATGGCTGGAGAGGTGGCTGGGGAGGTGGCTAGAGAGGTAGCTACAGAGGTGGCTGGAGAGGTGGCTAGAGAGGTGACTGGAGAGGTGAAGGAAAAGGTGGCTAGAGAGGTGGCTAGAGAGGTGGCTAGAGAGGTGGCTAGAGAGGTGGCTAGAGAGGTAGCTTGAGAGGTGGCTGGAGAAGTTGCTAGAGAGGTGGCTAGAGAGGTGGCTAGAAAGGTAGCTAGAGAGGTGGCTGGAGAGGTGGCTTGAGAGGTGGCTAGAGAGGTGGCTGGAGAGGAGGCTAGAGAGGTGGCTGGAGAGGTGGCTAGAGAGGTGGCTAGAGAGGTGGCTTGAGAGGTGGTTAGAGAGGTGACTGGAGAGATGGCTATTTAGAGGTGGCTGGAGAAGTGGCTAGAGAGGTGGCTAGAGAGGTGGCTAGAGAGGTGGCTAGAGAGGTGGCTGGAGAGGTTGCTAGAGAGGTGGCTGCAGAGATGGCTGGAGTGGTGGCTGGGGAGGTGGCTAGAGAGGTAGCTACAGAGGTGGCTGGAGAGGTGGCTAAAGAGGTGACTGGAGAGGTGAAGGAAAAGGTGGCTAGAGAGGTGAGAGGTGGCTGGAGAGGTGGCTTAAGAGGTGGCTGGAAAGGTGGCTAGAGAGGTGGCTAGAGAGGTGGCTAGAGAGGTGGCTAGAGAGGTGGCTACAGAGGTGGCTGGAGAGATGGCTGGAGGGGTGGCTGGAGAGATTACATATAGATGGCTGGAAAGGTGGCTTGAGAGGTGGCTGGAGATGTGGCTAGAGAGGTGGCTAGAGAGGTGGCTGGAGAGGTGACTGGAGAGGTTGCTAGAGAGGTGGCTGGTGAGTTGGCTAGAGAGGTGGCTAGAGAGGTGGCTAGAGAGGTGGCTGGAGAGGTGGCTAGAGAGGTGGCTAGAAAGATGGCTAGAAAGGTGGCTGGAGAGGTGGCTTGAGAGGTGGCTAGGAGAGGAGGCTGGAGAGGTGGCTAGAGAGGTGGCTAGAGAGGTGGCTAGAGAGGTGGCTAGAGAGGTGGCTTGAGAGGTGGCTAGGAGAGGAGGCTGGAGAGGTGGCTGGAGAGGTGGCTAGAGAGGTGGCTGGAGAGGTGGCTAGAGAGGTGGCTAGAGAGGTGGCTGGAGAGGTGGCTAGAGAGGTGGCTAAGGATGTAGCTTAAGAGGTGGCTAGAGAGGTGGCTGGAGAGGTGGCTAGAAAGGTGGCTAGAGAGGTGGCTGGAGAGGTGGCTTGAGAGGTGGCTAGAGAGGTGGCTAGAGAGGTGGCTAGAGAGGTGGCTAGAGAGGTGGCTAGAGAGGTGGCTGGAGAGGTAGCTTGAGAGGTGGCTGGAGAGGTTGCTAGAGAGGTGGCTAGAGAGGTGGCTATAAAGGTAGCTAGAGAGGTGGCTGGAGAAGAGGCTGGAGAGGTGGCTAGAGAGGTGGCTAGAGAGGTGGCTGGAGAGGTAGCTTGAGAGGTGGCTGGAGAGGTTGCTAGAGAGGTGGCTAGAGAGGTGGCTATAAAGGTAGCTAGAGAGGTGGCTGGAGAGGTGGCTTGAGAGGTGGCTAGAGAGGTGGCTGGAGAGGAGGCTAGAGAGGTGGCTGGAGAGGTGGCTAGAGAGGTGGCTAGAGAGGTAGCTAGAGAGGTCGGTGGAGAGGTTGCTAGAAAGGTGGCTGGAGAGGTGGCTAGAGAGGTGGCTGGAGAGGTGGCTAGAAAAAGAGAGTCATTCAAGTCTGCCGAGACGAGTCAGGTTCAGTAAGGCATAGTACCTCAGCCTTTTTACACCCTCGTTCCACGAAAAAAACGCTAAATTGTTTAGACAGCCAACAAAACATATCAACCAGAACAAACGTAGAATAGATCGCAGTTTATTTTTTAAATGCTATGTCACAGAATTAGAGTTTTCAGGTAAATGTGGCATCTTCTGATTCCCATCATTAAAGTGGTAATGCTACAGACTGCATCCTGGAAGACACAACTACCTACTCTACTCTGTTACATGACTGACGCACATTTTTGCCTGCCCACCTGGATCTTTCCACGGCCCAAAAGTGGCTCACAGGCCGCCGGTCGAAGAACACTGCTGTAAATGTTCTGCTGATTCATGATGATGAGTACTAGATTCTTCTTCTTCTTCTTCTTCTTCTTCTTCTTCTTCTTCTTCTTCTTCTTCTTCTTCTTCTTCTTCTTCTTCTTCTTCTTTTCTTTTTCTTCTTCTTCTTCTTCTTCTTCGTCTTCTTCCCCTTCTTCTTCTTCTTCTTCTTCTTCTTCTTCTTCTTCTTCTTCTTCTTCTTCTTCTTTTTCTTTGTCTTCTGCGTTGCACATTTCCCTTACATGATTAGTAACTGGATTCGGAGTCCTCATATGTTGCATATAATTTTACTGCTATACGGCAAAGAGGACTGAGGTAGTGTTGTGTCAATACTTGCAGGTGTCAGTACCAGCTGTCGACCAGGATGGATATATTACAGCGGCTCGTGCTACGCCTTCGGTGATGTGGCCAGGTCGTGGTGGGACGCAGCGGTGAGTATTTTAGACCAAATTGCCGAATCGAGCACAACTGCTAACAAACTGGCAGAACTAAACCAGAAAACTCATGGTGGGCAGTCTGGGAGGTTTCATCAGCTGTTCACTCGCAACAGAATCGGAATAAAACCCGTTGATACCCTAGGCTAGGCTAGGGCTATTCAACGGAACAGATCTGCCCAGCAAGTGGCCTAGCAAGAGGCCTAGCAAGTGGCCCGTGGTTCATTGCCAGGTGTATTAGTGATCTTTCAATTCTGTGGCTTGGGTCTCCGGCCCGTGAACATCCCCTGAGTAAAATAAGCTGAGCAACCCTGGCTAAGAACTTAACTGTTGATGTTGCTCCACTCCCCCCCCCCCCCCCCACCGTCCTAACACCATTATGGACCCCTGGGCATAGCAGTGTGCTGAGGCCTCTAAGGCAAACAGTAAACAGACAGAAATGTCAATGGTCACGTGATATAAATAGATTATCACAGAGCTCATTAGCAAGAACCCAGTGATACCAAGTGTTAAGACTGCATCTGTTCTCACACCTGCAGTTTAAAACATACGCAATACAAAAAAATTAACAATACCATTGTATTTATTGAAATTAAACAAAACTTACAGTAAGATGAGAAATAATGTATGTTTTTGCATACGTCTACTTTATTGATAGTTGAAAAATTGTCTCAATTTTTGGCCATTGCATAGACTCTGCTCTGATCCTCGGAACATATCTTATGTTACACATCTGCTTCTATATTTAGGAGAGACAAGGCATCCAGCCTGCCTTTTGTATTGTTCTCAAGGGCATTTTCAAAACCTCTACTTCAGATAAGAAAACAAAGGTTCAGCGCCAAGGCTTTTGAAGAATGGTACCCTATCTTTTGTGATGCCAAAAGTACGGGCATAGTGTACTTATTGGTTATTCTGGCACTCACTCCAGCGTAAAGTTCTGGTACATCCAATTCTGGACTTTAGTTGTGATGCAGAACTTTAGTTTTGCATGAACTTAGGATTTACAGATGGGGTCAATTTATGCAGGCTGTTGGTTCCTTGCTTCTCAGGCAGATGTACCCCGAGTCCGAAGAAAAGGTCTATCCCCCTCTCCCCCTTTCCACTCACAACCTGAACTTAAAAAAACTAAGGCGATGTAAATTAAATCTTCAGGTAGTCGGGATGCCGACTCGTACATTTAAACTCACTTTGTACAACCGGGCACCTCATGGAAGACCCATATAACAAACAAACAGTTGTTTCAAAGAGCAGATATTAAACAGTGCATTTTATCCCTAGGCAGCGACGCCTTTTCTGGCTTGGTTATGCCTCTCGAATAAAAGGTGGAGGTATTCCCAAAGATTTCCCTTGCCAAGAACTGACCCAGCGAAGAGACCAACAGGAAGACCCCTAGATGCGATATGACGCTGTTTGTAAAACGTTGGCACTGATCCAGAAATATGGGAGACATTTTCAGCAGACGAAGATATGTGCGAAACGTATTGGTTGGTGCTCTTTGAGCTTAACCTGATCAAACTAACTGAAGACTCCAGTAACGTCCTGCGTGGCCTTCCTCGTCTAACAGATGAGCATACATTGTCACACTCGCAACCAACTAATTCCAGGAGATAATGGCAAAAAATGAAGAAGAATAAAGGGCAGCGGTTCTCCACCAGCCGGTCGCAACCCTGTGTAGATAGAACGACCCTTTCACGAGGGTCGCCTAAGACCACTGGAAAACACGTATTCAATGAAGTTAAGAAGTTTGGTTGTCGCCACAACATGAGTTAGCTATTAAAAGGTAGCGGCGTTAGGAAAGTTGAGATCCACTGATATCGTGGTTGATATTTCAGCAATTTACAATGCACATAGAAAAGGGGTATCTTGTTTGATATTCCAGCAAATTAAAAACCACATGGTTGTTTACTCTGATATTTCAGGCAATTTGCAATGCACATGGGGGATACCTTATTGAGATTAACAACGAGGCAGAAAACAGCTGGCTGGTGACAAGACTCAGGTCTTCCAATTGTGAGTATCCATGCGGGATTAGTTGTTCTGGGGTCTCACGTATTAAAAGAGATGAATTCAGTGAGAAATCCAAGCTTGGTTGGCTGTTTTCAATTCTAACATATACGAACAGAAGGTAGAGAGCACCTAACAAAGTAGAACAAGAGTTAATTGCTGTAAAACAAAACAGTTTTTGTGTGAAATGTGAACATAAAATGGGATGAATTCAAGAGGGATGAAGACCAGATGTAAGATAAATAAAATGGCGTCTATAGGGTTCATCCTGAGATGAAATGAGCAGAGAATCACCAGGCAGGCACTAACTTGGGAAGAAATGAGCAGAAAATCACCAGGCAGGCACTAACTTGGGAAGAAATGAGCAGAGAATTACCAGGCAGGCACTAACTTGGGAAGAAATGAGCAGAAAATCACCAGGCAGGCACTAACTTGGGAAGAAATGAGCAGAGAATCACCAGGCAGGCACTAACTTGGGAAGAAATGAGCAGATAATCACCAGGCAGGCACTAACTTGGGAAGAAAAGAGCAGATAATCACCAGGCAGGCACTTACTTGGGAGCAGGGAACCAAGCACTAACTTGGGAGAAATGAGGCAGATAATCACCAGGCAGGCACTAACTTGGGAAGAAATGAGCAGATAATCACCAGGTAGGCACTTACTTGGGAAGAAAAGAGCAGATAATCACCAGGCAGGACACTAGCTTAAAGGGAGCAGGGGAAAGGGAAAACGCTCAGAACAAACTCTAAAAAGAACGTTAATGAGAGAGCCACAGATGTTGGACTGCATTCCATCCATGATATCCAAGTGATAACACAGGATAGAAGGGAATGGAGGAATAGACAGCGAGCCCTATGTGACATGTAACGGAACAACTGGACAATGGCGATGATGATTAACTCAAGCAAACGAGTGGAATTTAAAAAAAAAAAAATATATTCTTTTCATGACTGTCCTGTGTTCTGGTGCAGGGACAACTGTTGTGAGGTCTGAGATGAATTGTTGCATATCTGATCGGTAATCTAGATCAGCGGTTCTCAAACGTTTTTCTCAGCGAAACCGTTGTCGAGAGACATTTTCTCCTTCACATCCGTCGAGCGACATTTTCTCTGCTACACCCTTGTTGAGCGACTTTTCCTCCGCGACATCCTTGAATCGACAATTTTTTTCTGCGGCACATCCACCCTTAAAGCCATTCAATACTTAGAAAAAGAAGAAGAAACAACTGCAAATATAATGTTCAGTTGTCTTAAATGCGATGAATGCAGCTGTTTTGATGAATTTTTTTTTTTTTTTTTTTTTATATTGACGTGGCACACCTGGCATAAGCTCGCTACACTCAGTTTGAGAACCGCTGATCTTGATGATGGCAGACCCACCTCATTTTACGACCAAGTTCCCGACAGACTAACAGGTCGTAATTTGAACTGGTTGTAAGTCGAATTAGATTTTTACTGACTCATTTTTGTGATAGTAACTATTGTATGCAGGTAAGTCATCTAGGTCGAGAAGAAGTTGTAGCTGGCTGGACATATGACTGCTTGGGGTCCTAATGGAGCAATGATGCGCAATACAAGACTTTTAATGTCTATTAGCCTCTCTTGCTCAAGCCTACCTCACCTTCACTTGGTTGTTTCTCTCCCAGCACTCCATTGTGAAGGTTGGGAGTCCCTCAAACCCCAGCGGTGAAACTTGCGAAGGACAAATGGAGAGCCACTACTCCCTCGAGTATGATTCTAAACCCTAGCAAAACGGTGCAGGCAACCAGTCCAGGAGCGCACCCACAGCAATTGTATACACGATGGAAATATGTGCCTAATATCAGCAAAACGTTATGACTGCTCATGGACTCTCAGGCAGGACAGATCACCTGCCTCGAAGGAGGCCCAACCCAAATTATCTGGAGGATGGAGCCTAGGGGACGTGGAGAATAGAGCACTGGAGTCACTTAATGCACTGGAATGCAGAGGGATTTACACATCTAAAAGCTAGAGTTAGAAATATTCTAAATGGATGGACAGATTCAGATATGCTGTCTACGAAACACCCAGCCTCACTGAAGGACCCGTAATTTCAAAATCAGCAAGTTATATCAGTTTCCGATCAGAAGGCTCAAAAGGTGGAATATTGACTCTTGTTGAGGAAACATATCACTGCGTGACTGAAGTATTAAATGGTGGGAGCATAATATCAGATTCTGAACTAACAAATTGCAGACTTCTACCTGCTGCCCAATTGATCATCCCCAGGCTTTACAACACATCCTTGGAAGAAAAGATATTCTATGTGAGGACTTTAAAGCCACTCCACAAAGCTTGAACCATGGATAGACCTGGAAACTGGAGGATTGGCAGGATGACAGATTTGTGTCTTATTTAATAGGCCACTGATTCAACCCACATTCTTACTCGCTGTCGTGACACACACTAGCTACACCAGACCTGCATTTCACTCTCCAGATCTGGAATTGAAAACATTAAACAGTTGTTGGAAATCACTGGGACGATTGGCTGAATTTATAAAATGAGAAGGTAGGAAACTAGTACGCATGCAAGGTAGGAACTACAGAAGTTGGACTGACATGTTCAACCGTACCAGATACGGCTTGGAAGTCTCCGCGAGTAGAAGGATATAAACAAAATTTAAGAATTTAACTGGTACTAGGCAGCAGGAGAATCATACCAAGAGGTGCCCGTAAGCGAATTAATAATTGGAGTATGATCTAGAAAATTTACATTAAGAACATCCAGAATGATAGCAGAGACCAGGCCAAACCAGACATCACAATAACTACCACATGCCAAAATCATTTAAGGGCGAAAGCTGCAGGTTAGGAGCTGTCATAGAAAACAAGGTCGGCTGTTGAAAAGACCAGAAAGTTATGGAAGCTTTGAAACAAATTAATTGAGGACACAGGGTGGGAACTGCATTCACTATTTGTGACACTTTTGATACGACAGGAAAATCAGTTCAAGAAAAACACGAAATTCACGGAAAAAGGACACCATTTGTAACATTCAGGCTGTCACTTAATGAGAGTTGGCTCATTTCAAAGCTGAAAAATGCGGAAGTCACAGGAGCAGATGGTATATCAACGAAATGATCAGAAACTTAGGAAAAGTAGCCAAAAACAAAGCTTTTATAGATATTTAATGCTTGCTCGCAACAGGGAATGTTCCACAAATCTGGAGAGAGGCAATTATGATACCTCTCATAAAGCCTGGGGACAGTTTTAATGCCTCCAACTACAGACACATCAGCCTCACAAGTTGTCTCTGTAAAACAATGGAGCGCATCACACCTCAGACTACAGTGGTACATTGAAAGTTGAAACATCATTACACCACAGCAGGCGGGCTTTTAGAAAGTTCTATTCAACGGAAGACCAGACCTAACCTCTCCCAAGAAATGATGCTTTTCAAGATAAGAAACTGGTACTCGCGGCATGGATAGATTTAAGGAAAGCTTTTGATAAGGTTTGGAAGGAGGGGCTTTTGAAGAAATTGAGAAACTATAAAATAAATGGAAAAATGTACAATTGGATTAAAGCATATCTACATAACAGAAGAGCCCGGGGCACAGGTAGATGGTTTCAAAAAGTAAAAAAGTTCTACTGCGACAAGGCGTCCCTCAAGGTGGTGTCCTGTCGCCCACACTTTTCCTTTTATTTATCAACGATCTGGTTGCTGAGATACCAAATGGAATCAAAATGGCAATGTATGCCGACGACCTGGTACTGTGGTGCACCAATGAACATGCAACGATAGCCACAAAAACACTACAGCGGGCTACAAATGCACTTGAGGCATGAGCCAATAGATGGTGTGTCAGTATCAACACAGACAAATGTAGCACCACACTATTCACCCTCTCCCCAAAGCAAAAAGCCGGCACCATCAAAATAAACGAAATACCTCTGAGAGATAATAAAGAGCCCACATACCTAGGAGTCACATTTGATGACAGGTTGACATGGAGAAAACATATCAACAAGGCAGCAACCAAGGCCAGGAGGAAGACAGCAATACTAAGAAAACTAAGTGGAACCACATGGGGGGCAGATGGGAAAATACTCAATAAAGTATACAAGCAGAGCATACTTCCACACTTGGAATATGGGTCAACTGCATGGTGTTCAGCATCTGGTACCACATTAAAGGAGTTAGACAAAGTGCAAAATCAAGCGCTCAGAGTCATCACAGGAGGGATGAAATCAACCCCCATATTAGAAATGGAGAAAGCTGGGAAAACACAGGCACTGAGAGAACGCAGAGATACAAGCTGAAACAGTCCTCAGTATGCCAGATCACCCGATGGAAAATAGATTTAAGAACCTAGCCTTGGGGACGGTTAAAAAAAGAAGCAGCTTTATACACCAAGCAAAAAGAATATGTAGACAAACTCCTGACCTTCCAGAAATTGGCTGCCCACTTAAAAGTATTCCGGAACAAACCCCATGGAGAGAAAAAAATGTAAACTAACGGTACAAATCCAGACAAATGTGAAAGGGATATTTGACAAGAAGAGCAAGATAGTGTACAACGCAAAATGGCCACCCTCAGTTATATTGATGAAGAATACCTACAAGAACAATGGGTCAGAGTCTATACAGATGGGTCCGCAGAAAGTGCAGTTAGAAATGGTGGTGCTGGAGTGTACATCGAATTCCCAGATGGTACTAGGGATAAGTCCAGCGTACCAACCGGGAAGTACTGCCATAACTACGATGCAGAAACCCAGGCTATTAAGATAGCTACAGAGAAACTGCTAAATACCAACCTTGGCTCACAGTATGTGGTGATGCTTACAGATGCTAAATCAGTACTTGAAGCACTCCAGTATAGGAAACTACCAGAATTGCAAACACTGCTGACACAACTCAGCGTTCAGCGAAAAGTCGTAATGCAGTGGATACCGTCTCATTGTGGAGTGCCTGGAAATGAGAAAGCTGATCAACTGGCAGGGGAAGGTGCGACAAAAGAGCAGCCAGATGTACCAGTCACATACCACCAAAAGAAAATAATCATTAAATCGATCAGGAAACCACCAGCCCCAGCACAAGACGACTATTGTATTATGGACAGACCAGAACAAGTCATTATCTTCCGCCTCAGAACAGGGCACAGCCGATTACGTAACCACATGTACACAAAATTCAAGATAGGTGTATCAGCCAAGTGCACCTGTGGAAATGTGCCCCAGACCGCAGAGCATGTACTCCAGGACTGCACCGATTTTGACACATTAAGGCAAACCTTTTGGCCAGAAAGAACACAGTGGAACGTAAACTCTATGGACCACTGAATGAACTAACAACGACAGTGAAATTTATACAAGAGACAAAACTGCTGATATAGATAACTTATTTCAGGCGAACGAAAGAAGAAGAAGAAGAATATGACTGCTTCATTGGTTTGATGGCTGTTTGTTGGTTGTTATGAGGATTGGCTGATTGTTTGGTTGGCTAGTCGTATTGGCTAACTAGACTGAATGAGGAGATGAATAGCTGGTCGGTCATTGGTTGGTTTGGTTGATTGGATTATTTATTGTATGGTCAGATGAGCCATCAGTTGAAGGGCTGCTATGTTTGATGTATGGCCTGCTAGACGTTTGGTTTGTAAACTATTTTTAACATAACATTGATTCTCTGTGCATTGATAACTTGCATATTCTTGTCTTCATGTTCACAGACGGTTCAGTGTGGATCGGAGCTTCGGAAATCCTCCACAGAGGAACAATTCTGTGGAGCAACAGTGGAATTTACCTTCCATATGCTGACTGGTCAAGTGGTCAGCCTTCTGATCCACCTAACATTAGTGAGTATACGAGCAGAATGCCTGGATATTTTCTGTCTTGTCAAACTGCAGAGAGCGTCACATAGAAGGGTGCTCACTCCCCGTGGCGGTCTAACAGATTGATGAAGGTTGAGATGCTCATCCATGGGGATTCGGTAATCAAGGGGAGACTACCAAATTAAAAAGGAAATCTCATAAATTTACATAGATCCGAACTACAATATTCGTCCACGCCAATATTCGTCTTTTTTCCGCATTATTTTGTTATTGAAAACTTTGATATTGGCCCGAAACGTCAATACTCGTTTCTCCTCCAGTGTGTCGGCGTGTCATCAGACGAGGAACAAGAAGAAGACTGGCTAGTTCAAAATGACGAACTGAGGAATGGCTGTCTAAGCACGTATGCAGGTTTTTATCGAGAAAGGCACCCAAACATTGACATAGTTAATAAGAGTAATCTACTGAACGTAAAACTGACCAGTTAACCCAACAAGCTGCACGTCAGTTATTCAACGTTCTGCTAAGAATACACAGTTTAACCCTATTTAACTCGATTTGATTTCCTCATACAGTTGAGGACTGTGTGGAAATAAGAGCTCCCTTTGACTACAAGTGGAACGACTACCAGTGTGAGATAGGAAATAGATATGTCTGCGAGGCGAAGTAAGTTTCTCTGTGTTTTCTGAATTTTTTTTTTTTCAGAACTATTTCTTTCTATTAAAAGCATCTTCTTCGTTCTTATCTTTTTATTGTTCTTCTTCTTCTTCTTATCATTCTCTGTTATACTTAAACACCATTGTCCCCATGTGGAAGGCAATATTTCATTTGGGAAGGGGGGAGGGGGGGGGGTAGGGCCGAAGTCCGTAATTTAGATTTATGGTTGAACGCGGCTTCTGGGAGCTTTCCACTGGTGATCTTCATCTGCGTGGTGGCACTTTGTGTCACCGGGTGTTTATCGCTTTGTGTGATGTCCTTGTGTGGTAAAATGTACTTACTATCTTTCTCTGTTGTCTTCTTATTGTTGTTCTTCTTTTCCCTATCCTTTGTTGTTGTCTTCTTATCGTTGTTCTCCTCCTCCACCACCACTACTACTGCTACCATTACTACTATTATCACTTGTAAGACTACTACTATTACTAATACTGCTACCACTTTTACAGCTTACCACTATTTCGACTTGCACCGCGACCACTGCTACAACAACAAAAAACCCACTATCGCTAAAACTACTACTATTACAGACATCACTACTGTTACTATAACCACCACTATTAATGCTATAGCTACCACTAATACTACCACAGTTATCACTACTACTACAGATACTACTACTACCATAGCTACCGCCACTACTATAATTAGTAGAGCTATTACTATTATTACATATACTGTTATTATTACTGCTACTACTACACCTACAACAACAACTACGGCTACCACCACCATTACTATAGCTACAACAACTACTACAGCTAACCACTACTACTACAACCACTGCTGCTGCTGCTACTACTGCGACCATCACCATTACTAATACTACTCTAAGATGACTAAACTCGACGCTAACTTCTGCAAAATATATCAGTTTAATTAGTGCAGATACAAACAATATATTGCACAATTTATTGTCAAGCATATTTTGCTATATCTCGTCCCGTGCGTTACTGCAGAGTTACATCAATGTCTAATGCAGCCCAACAACACGAATCCTATTGGCTGAAATGAGTCTGCAGAAATGGTTCATTTTTGTGCTTTATTCGTTTCTGATATAACTCTGTAGTAACACATCTAACGAGATTTAGTCAGCTTTGTCAAGCAATACATTGTGTAATGTCTTGCTTGTGTCTGCATTATTTAAATTTGCAAAGGGAAAACATTGTTTTAAAATATAGGTTTGTTGCGTACGTATCCTTTACCGGACGTTTCAGAACGAACACCAACAGCCCCTGGCTGTTGTGTGGTTTTTCTAGGAAAATTTACGTCCAGTAGTTTGCCATTGCTTCTGGACGGTCGGCTTTCTTAATATCACTGTCGAAACCAAAGCAAGGCGCATGGCCCGCAGCTGGGATCGAATCCGGCATCCCGGCATTACGAAGCGTTCGCATCGACTTAGCCACAGAGCCGACTTTAAAATATAACAGTACCTAATTTTTTTTCCTTTTCCCAGACCCCTGCCCCAGTGATCAGCCAACAAGACGAGGATCACGTGGTCTATGGCTGGAGCTACATTAGAACCCGGATGAGATCGATGCTGTTTCCTAGCACTGAAACAGCCAGTCAGACACATGCTGCAGCCTATTGTAATTAATTATTTCATTATTGTCATTATTACAATCAATCTCACGCAATAAAGATGTTATAATATAGCTTGTGCTGTCGCTATATGTAAGTCCACGATGTCGTCAGTAGCATCATCAACTTCATCTGTGATGGTAAGTCACGTGGAGAAAAACTTTGCGCTACAGTCGTCGACTGGTAGCACTGACTTTTGTAGGTTACAGTTGCATTGATCTTTTTCTTTCCTCTTCTTCTTCTGATCCTCCTCTTGTATCGCTTCTCTCGCAACTAATATTACTGCTGACGGAGCTGGACTTTTTTCAGAAATGACCTTGACTCCCAGGTCGACCCAGTCTTGAGTGGGTACCGGGTTCAGTCCTGGAAAGTGAAGGCGTCTGGCGTGATACTGACCACATTACCCACCAAGTGCCGATTAGTCTATAAAAATATAGATCTAGCCCTATATTCCCAATACGCCTAAAGGCGTGGAAAAGGGACCTTTACTCTTATCAGAACTGTTCTGACTGCTACTACTACTACTACTACTACTACTACTACTACTACTACTACTACTACTACTACTACTACTATTACTACTACTACTACAGTGGTTTTGATGTATTATGCTGTCCTTAAAGTTATTATCCCATCGTCTCCTTGGGGAGGCCTTTTACAATTAAGTCTGCAATTCGTATTATTTGCTTTTCGTTTCTCTTTCTGCTTCTCCTGTTGTTTTCCTTTCTGTCTTTTCATCCTCTCTTGTCTATTCTTATTCTTCTTTTTTTTCCCCCCTTATTGAATATCAGATAAATCGAGCATTCTGGGTACAGATATTAGAAAGATAGTCCAATTTTCTTGAACGACAGACAGACGGATGTAGGAGTGGACGCTCTAACCTCCACACATGGTTGCCAATGGCTGTATTAGATCAAAAACACGAAAAAACTGACCAAGTAAGATATTTGAGAAAGGTTGTGAACAACACCAAAACAGATCGTGTGAGAAATTGAGAAATTACAAGAAGTCTCGACAAACATTTATAATTTAAATGATCAATAATCAAAGACTGAATGGGTTCGGCCATTTAATGAGAAGGATTGCAATATTTCAAGCGGTGAGAGTGTACAGCATGAAATTAGAAACGCCATATTGAGGGGACGACCAAAAAAAAAATGGACTGAAGCAGTCACTGATACCTTGAGACTGCACAACATCACCGCACACCGAGGCTGCCCTAGCTGTATAAACTGTTACAATACGACACCTAGAGACACAAAGCAGAGCATGGACGCAAGAAAACAGAAAGAGGTGTCAGCATTTAAGAGTTCTGTTGAATACCCGAAGAAAGGATCGTCCGTGCCGGAAAGGACAGAATTCAGAGATATCACTTTTTGTCTCATGCATTTATTTATCCACCCGTTAATTTCTTTCGTCTACCCGTAAATTTACTCAGTCACTCATCTGTCCATTAATCTACCCATCCATGCATTCATTTATTCATTTATCCTTCCATCCATTTGTCTAGAAGGTAATTCATTCCTCTATCTCTCCATTCCTTAACTAATCTGTCAATTTATTCATTCGTCTATATGTCTATCCATTCATTCATTCATTCATTCATCCTTCCATTTATTGATTCGTCTTAACGTCTATCCATTCATTCATTTATCCGACTATTCTTTCATTTGTCCATATGTTTATCCGTTCTTTGATTCATCTGTCCATTCATTCATGTGACTATGCGTCTATCCGTTTATTTATTTTTCTGTCTATTCATTCATTCATCTGTCTATTCATTCATTCGTCTGAATGTCTATCCATTCATTTATTCACCTGACCATTCATTTATCTATATGTCTACCCATCCATTCATTCGTCTGCCCATTCATTCATTCATTCATTCATCTATACGTCTATCTATTCATTCATTAATTCATTTATATTTAGTGGAGCTTTAAAAAATTAGCCTAAAAAGAAAACAAAAATTAAACACACACAAAATGTGCATGTGCACGTTCCGGAGATCCATTGTGATGAAAACAAGAACAGACCCACTGCCTCCACAACAAGCATGGCGTAGGAGTCTACTAATTTTTCGTATCCTTCGTAGTTGGAGTACATCTACCTGAGAGGCAAGAAACAAAGAGTGCATACAATTAAGCCAGATGTGTTGAACAGATGAGCACGCCACACTCAGGTTTCGGAACAAGACTAAAGTTCTAAGGTTGACGAAAACCCAGAACTGTCCGCTAGAGTTTTCAGTTGGTGAACGCGAAGAAGAAGTTTAAAAAAGAAACACTGCTGTGTTAAGCAGGTGAAAAAAACCATCTAAAACGAATAAAAAACCTTTCTAATATTATGTAAGTTAATCGCCTTTTATGTCATAAACAGCCACACTGGACCATATGTAGGGCTGTGACCCGTTTATGGTGCCTACTTATGACTATGCTGTATGGAACGAGATTTTTCGCATTTGTACCTGTTTGATTCTCACCCATGAAATGTTTATCCTACATGTTGCAAATCTGAACATGGAAAACTTAAATACACAAATTAAAAAAAAAATAACTGCTGTTTATGTCCTAACGAGTAAAACAGAAAGGAAATCAATATAATCTGTGATAAGTAGTATAAAGTCAAACAGTGGACTCTGGGTTCTCATTGGGCAGTCTTGTGTTACAATGCTGGGTGAAGTGAGGCGATGATTTTGTTTGTCATATTTACATAACGGTGTTGTTACTTTTATGCTAAAAACTCTTAGTGTTGGTAATATTGGGTTCATCATCATCATCATGTGCCCTGCCAGCTGGCGTAGGCGCTTATGCGTCTCCACAGATCACGATCCCTGGTTGCCTGGAACAGCTCTCTTGATGATATCCCTTCATGCCATCGTTTCAGCACATCCAGCATCATCTCTCTGGGTCTGCCTCTATCATTTTTTCCACTAATCATTCCAGTTGCCACGATGTTCTCCGATGTCTCTCTTCTCATTATGTTGCCAGTGTTTGTCTCTTTCTTATTGTTGTAAAAAGAGATCTACTTGCATTAGCTTCTTTCAAGCAATCGTTGTTAGTTACTCTGGCCGTCCAAGGTATTCGTAACATTCGTCTCAGAAACTACAAATAAATGATTTGATTAAATGGCCGAACCAATTCAGTCTTTGATTATCGACTAATTTAATTATAATTATTTTTTAGGATACTTCTTGCAATTTCTCCCTATTTCACATGTATGTACATTCATAACTAGCACAGTTTGTGGCGACTGGACTAGCCCATGGGAGCCATTAGACCATCGCAAATAAAATTTCAAACGTGTCTGTGTGTGTGTAAACAAGGCATCCCGAGGGAGGGATCATGGTGCATGGGCAACACACGTTCTAGCCCAGGCTGTGCTAAGGGAGAGGATGTGTTATATCCCTGACCTTAACTGGTCTCGGAAACAAATCAATGGGCGGCAGTTACGTGTTATAATAATAATAATAATAATAATAATAATAATAATAATAATAATAATAATAATAATAATAATAATAATAATAATAATAATAATAATAATTAGAAATAACTAGAAACTATGACAATGGTTGAAAAAGCATTTGACAGCATAGATAGGGAATCTCTCTGGAAATTGATGGGGCACTATGGAATCCCACAGAAAATTATCAACTTAGTAAAGGCAACATATAAAGACATGAAATGTCGAGTTCTTCATGAGGGAAAGCTAACAGATGCATTTGAAATAAAAACAGGTGTGCGACAGGGATGTCTTTTGTCGCCTCTCTTATTTTTACTGGCTATAGACTGGACTTTGAAAACAGTAACTGCTAACACCAAGAATGGAATTCAGTGGACCCCTACAAAACAGCTTGATGATCTGGACTTCGCTGATGATATTGCTCTTCTGTCCCATTCACGGAATCAGATGCAAGATAAATTAAAATACTTAATGCGAGATCAAAGCAGCTTGGTCTGAAAATCCATAAAGGAAAGACAAAGATAATGAGAATAAATCAGGCAAATAGTAATGTGGTTTCTCTTAATGGCACCCCACTCCAAGACGTGGAGTCGTACACCTATTTAGGCAGTAATGTAGATAAAGATGGAGGAACTGATAGAGATATTGAAATAAGAATACAAAAGGCAAGAGGGGCTTTTATAGCACTAGGGAATTTGTGGAGGTCAAAAGAAATTAAAAGAAATACTAAACTAAAAATTTTTAATTCTAATGTCAAATCAGTACTATTGTATGGGGCGGAAACATGGAGAACAACCAAGGCAATTACTAATAAATTACAGACATTCATTAACTGGTGCCTGCGCAGAATAGAGGGAATAAAATGGTATGATAGAATAACTAATGTAGAACTTTGGGAGAGAACTAAACAGGCTCCAGTGGATCAGGAAGTGAGGAAAAGACGCTGGCGTTGGATAGGGCACACACTGAGAAAACAGGAGAACAACATAACTAGAATGTCTTTGCATTGGAACCCACAGGGGCATAGGAATAAAGGAAGGCCAAAAAAACACATGGAGAAGAGAGCTGGAGAACGAGGTTAGAAAGATTGGGAGGACATGGGGAGAGCTCAATGCAATGGCGAAGTATAGAACGACTTTGCGTGAGTTGTTTGAGGGCCTATGCTCCATTGGGGGATAGAAAGGCAGAAGAAGAAGAATGACAATAGTAAAGTTAAAAAAGGAAATGACACAGGGGTAACCGAGGGGAAAGATATTGGATACTGTCCATCATAACAAGGGGTGGGGGATGTGTACGAGAAAAATGGACTGACAATACACGTATCGTACGTTCACATTCAGGCGAGAATGAAAAATTAGGAGTCGGAATCAATTTCCTTTCGATTTTTCTTGTGGTCGACTTTTTAATTTATATAAATATATATTTCTTTTGCTGTTTTGTGAGTGAGCACCAACATATACAGATTTATAGCTTCTGTGCTTTAAGTTTCCTAGTTCCTTTCGGACAACTATCCATTCAGTTAAACATCAGTAACTCTGGTGTGGCTGAAAACAGCAGTAGCAATTGTCAGACACGTAGGCTGTTTCTTCGGAAATTTAAGAACACACAAGGTGAAACTGTAGGACAGTTAGCACAAAACTATATAAATAACGTGAAAAAAATTTTAAAAGTACGTACATAATTTATTCACTTCAGCATGTTTTGTTTCCTTCTTTTTTTTTTTTTTTTTTTTTGCTTACACGATGTCTATTTTTTTTCCCCAGTTACGTTGCCTAGGTTTCGTTTCAGAATTGCTCTCCTTATTTATCTTTTTCTTTCTCTATTGAGCTTCTTGTTCGTGTAGTGTAGTGTTGAATGTTGAATTAAGAATCGACATCAAAGCACTCGGGACACACCCAAAAGCGTTCTGTTCCCATCTTC
>CAJHNH020005545.1:332500-405000 GCA_905116865.2 Candidula unifasciata
ATCTAGTGACGTAAGGGACTCTCTTCCACGCCTTTAGGTGTTTCGGGCATATAGGACTAGACCTTGGTGTGTGGTTAACATCACGCCCGTGCCTTTACTTCCTAGGACAATACTTGGTACCCATTCCAGATTGGGTCGAACGGATCAAAGGGAGTACCTGGTGAAAGTCCAGATATAAAGATAAACCGGCTCTTGGTGGCTGATATTTCCATGGGAGCCTGAACCCGGCGGAGCATGTCTCCTAATTAAGCGGACCGTTCTGACGTAGTCAATTCCCTTAAAACATCCAGTCCGACAGACGTATCATGTCTGCTATAGTTAATTCCCTTAACACATTCAAACCGAACAGACGTATCATGTCTGCCGTAGTTAATTCCCTTAACACATTCACTCCTAACTGAGCGGACCCTTCTGTCGTAGTTAATTCCCTTAACACATTCAGTCCGAACAGACGTATCATGTCTGCCGTAGTTTATTCCCCTAACAGATTCACTCTGAACAGACGTATCATGTCTGCCGTAGTTTATTCCCCTAACAGATTCAGTCTAAACAGACGTATCATGTCTGCCGTAGTTGATTCCCTTAACACATTCAAACCGAACAGACGTATCATGTCTGCCGTAGTTGATTCCTTTAACACATTTAAACCGAACAGACGTATCATGTCTGCCGTAGTTGATTCCCTTAACACATTCAAACCGAACAGACGTATCATGTCTGCCGTAGTTCATTCCCTTAACACATTCAGTCTAAATCAACGTTTCATGTCTGCCGTAGTTAATTCCCCTTATTTAACACATTTAGTCCGAACCACGACCAGAATAATTAGAGAAGAGCGTGTCCGAACCAACGTATTGTGTCTGCCATAGTTAATTCCCTTAACACATATAGTCTGAACCAACGTATTACGTCTGACATAGTTAATTCCCCTAACACATTTAGTCCGAACCAATGTATTATGTCTGACATAGTTAATTCCCTTAACACATTCCACCCAAACCAACGTATTATGTCTGCGATAGTTAATTCCCTTGACACATTCCACTCGAACCAACGTATCATGTCTAAGATAGGTAATTCCCTAAAACGCACAATACAGTTTACACACAGATTGTATACAGACTATTTTACACACAAATAAACTGATGAAACTTTAAAAAAAAAAAAAAAAAATATGTCTGCCATAGTCAATTCAATTAACACATTTAGTCCGAACCAAACGTTTTATGTTTGCCGTAGTAAATTCCCTTAACAAATATAGACCGAACCAACGTATTGTGTCTGCCGTAGTTAATTCCCTTAACACATTTAGTCCGAACCAACGTATTATGTCTGCCATAGTTAATTCCCTTAACACATTCAATCGGAACCAACGTAGTATGTCTGCCAAAGTTAATTCCCTTAACATAATCAGTCCGAACCAACGTATCACGTCTGCTGTAGTTCAATATCTCAACATATTCAGTCCAAACCAACGTATCATGTCTGCCATAGTTAATTCCCTTAACACATTCAGTCCGAACCAACGTATTATGTCTGCCATAGTTAATTCCCTTAACACATTCCATCCGAACCAACGAACCGTGGATCAGCTAATGCTACACTCCCCCCGTCCCCCTTTTCCCCTGCACCCGCCACCCCCCCCCCCCTAAGAAAAACCGTATGATTTGTTAACAATTCAACGTAGTATGATTTTATGCTTTAAGTTATATACTGTCCCATAAATTTAGTGAACAAAGGCCAAGTCCTTGTGACTAAGCACTGGCTAGGCATTTCAGATAAGATATTATGCAACCGAAAGAAACATATTAAGTCGTCAGTATTTAATTCTCAATATCAATGTTTGTTTCTGAAAGTTTGGGAATCTATTTGCAATTGCATTTTTTTTAAATAGTTGTTGACGTGAAAACCATGATTGCTCTTTCTTTCTTTTTTTTTTTTTTTTTTTGTCAAGTGTAAAATTGTAGTAACACACATCACTGAAAAAGACAATAATAATAAAAAAAATTCAAGCGTGGTCAACAACTAAGACCTCATCAGCTTAACAAATCCCCTCAAATCAAGGCCGAAAAAGCCTTGTACGCTGATGATCTAGCAATATGGCAGAGTCATGACAATTTAGAAAGTGAAGCCCAAAGAATAGAGACTTAGAAGACTGCATGAGTACTGCTAAAGATGGAAACTTGAGGTTAACTATACAAAGACGGTTTACACAATCTTTACCAAAAGCCATCAAGTAGCAAGGAAGAATATTAACCTGAGGTTATACAAGCACCAATTGATGAAAGAAGAGCATCCTACATATCTTGCAGTCGCACTTGACCGGCAGCTGGGCCTTAAGAATCATTCAGAAAACATAAGGAATAAAGCATTGAGGCGGTTGCGGTTATTGACGAGACTTGCAGGTACAGCTTGTGGATCAGATAAGGAAACTCTGAAGGGCTTGTATCTCGGATATGTTCGCTCTGTGATAGAGTATAACAACTCGCTGCTTGCAACCTGCTCCAAGACAAACATGGTTACTCTTGACAGAGTACAAAATAATGCCCTCTGATTAATCTGCGGAGCTATGCGGTCTACTCCAACTGCTGCATGTGAAATCCATGCAAATGTGGAATCCCTTTGGTTGCGGAAAGAAAAAGCCACTTTAGAAATTTATGAAAGATACATTAGAAAGAATCGTAACCATCCTAATAGACACCTTATTAAAAATTGGGAATAAAAAAAAATTTAAAAAAAAGCACACATCTGTTCTACACTGTGTACATGAGGTACAGGACAGATACCACCTCCATGAAAGACGTCAGGGCACTCAGAATGTTGCAAGAAACTTACCACCACATGCTCGCATTGATTCTTACCCCGAAGAATGGATACATGTTTATACTGATGAATCTACATTCAAAGATACCATTAAAGCAGTTTACGGAATCTACATAGGTGATCCTGGCGGATCTATTGAAGAGATATTTATTTGATGCATGCGGGGAATTCTGCTCAAATTATGAAGCTGAAATAATCGCACTAGTAACAGCAGTATACCACCTAAAGACTGTAACGGATGTTTCCCTTCAAAGGCCCAAAATTTTGTCATCTTCACAGATTCAATGTCTGCTCTTCAAACTCTGGAGGGCAGTGAACCCTGCAGAACTGACATAGCTAAGATAATTCTAGATGCTGATCAGCTTATTAACTCATACAACATCATGATAGCAATGCAGTGGATTCTAGGCCACTCCAGCACACCATGTAATGACAGAGCTAACAGACTGGCAAAGAAAGGAGCAACACAAGAACAACCACCTACAGCGACAACCCTACAGACAGCAACAACACTTATAAAAGCTATAAACAAAGAGACGTTGCTGAACAGATGGGCAATGGGAAACACTAGAAGAGAGGTTTATAGACACATGGCTAGCCCTGATCCTAACGACAGCATTACCGATTTAACAAGAAAGGACCAGGCCACCGTCTTTAGACTCAGAACACAACATACTCCACTCAATGAACATCTAAACAAAATACAGCCACAACACTTCCCATAGTGCCAGCTATGTAACTACCCCTACGAAACTGTTGACCATCATCTCTTTGAGTGCCCAAAACTCAATGAGACTAGAAGAATGCTACTCCCTCCGAGACCAGTCAAGTGGAACGTCTTGTACGGAGGAAAAGAACAGCTTGTGAAAACATGTAAATTCCACTAAATGGCATTGGGCCAAAGGGCGAAAGCTCATGCGCCGCTGGATCGAAAACAACAAAAACAACAAATCTCCTCAAAAGAGGATTGGAACCTATGAGCACCGAGTACACAACCAAGCCACTGCTTCCTAGCAATGACTACTTTAACATCACAAAAAAAAAAAAAAACGTCTGAAATCAGACATATGTTACCTGTAAGCTCCAGAAACTCCACACAGTTATCCATGTTGTACCTTGCAGCCAGGTCTGCCGGGGTTTCTCCATGCACTGTCCGTTTGTAGATGTTTGCACCCATGTCCACAAGGAAAATCAGCACTGGCAGGTGACCCCAAGCGGCAGCGTGATGTATGCAGCTGTACCCTGTGTGTCCATTAATGACCAGTGAAGTTAAAAACAGAAACTGTACCACATAAACAGACAAAGAAACTAATAAAAGCTTTCAAACAAATGAGCATAATCTTTTTCTGTAGGAAGCTGCATTGATATCATCTGAAGGTCTTGGATTCGAATTCACATCGCATCGAAATTTCTCAAAAATCATCTTGACTCCCTGGCGGGCCCAGTCTTATATAGGTACGTGGTAAGTGCAGGCAGGTCGCCACGAAGTTTACATGAAGTGGGAAAAGAATGGGGGGGGGGGGGGGGGCGGGGGAGTGCTTAACTTCACCCCGCCTTAAACATCTTTAGGTAAAAATTCAGGTGGGTGGAAGCGGAAGGGGAGGGGGTGTCGTGTTCAAACCCCAAACCCCCCCCCCCCCCAACCTTCCAAAGGGGCACAACATTTTTACGTCTTCAGATAAACAGTGAAGAAGAAAAAAACAGAAGAATCGTAATTTCAACTATACAATCATAATTAAAAAAACAAGGTCGACGTTAGTTAATTCGCTGGTGGAACCTCGTACATCACCGAAGAAGGGTTGCCGTAACTGCTATGTTCCTTTGCCTGTAGAAACCACACAAAACGTCCGCCACTGTCCCGTTTAAAAAGCAGTGAAAAACCTGTCAGCCCCAGCAAAATCTTAAAGCTTACACAAAGTTAAAATTTAAAAGGAAGCTTTCAGATGTGTAAACACGAACTATCCCACGAAAGACATGCAGCTCACTGTTAACAAAAATTGGCACTTACGATAGTCTGTCTCATATGCACTCGCAAAAGTAAACTTCATTCTGAACTAAATCGACAACCCGCCATTTTAGTGTAGTAAACAACATGTTGCGAACACACACGTATATATATATACATTGTAGAACCAGGACAGTCAACCCAGTAAATGTGCAACGAACTGCGCGTTCCTTGAAGGGTGTGCTTTCTTTTAAAAAGAAAGACTGGAGAAGAGGAATGCAAAGGAAGAAGAGAAATAGTTTCATAAGAAGAGGAACAAGTAGAATAATGAAACTGTAAGGGGGAGGAGGGGGAAAGAGGAGGTGGAGGAGGAGGAGGAGAAGAAGAAGAAGAAAAAGAAGAATAAGAAGAAGAAGAAGAAGAAGAAGAAGAAGAAAAAGAAGAAGAAGAAGAAGAAGAAGAAGAAGAAGAAGAAGAAGAAGAAGAAGAAGAAGAAGAAGAAGAAGAAGAAGAAGAAGAAGAAGAAGAAGAAGAAGAAGAAGAAGAAGAAGAACTTGTTCGGCTTGTTTATTAATTTTATAGGATTTGCAACCATATGCTGAAACTGGCTCTTTATAGCATTTTTTACTCTTTCCTAACCTTCATTGACATGGATTAATACATTAAATGTTCTTTATTTTACAAAATTCAAATTTGGCCTGTCCTTTCATGATTATCTCTGTGATGCAACTTACGTCTGATGTTATATATGTGCTTATATATTTAAATTAACCACACATTGCACAAAGCAATACGCGACACAAAAAGAACGCGTCTCAAAAGAGGCCGCTCTTGGATGTCAAAGGCTGAGGATTTGATCCAGCAGGTATATGACCTACACGTTATTAGTCATATAAAGGAATGGACGAATACACCATTAGACATGCATGGCATCTTTAAGGTCGTCTTTACACTCGGAAGGTACTGCCGGGATCAAATTCCTGCGGCCGTAGACACAGAAGTAACGTAAATTAATAGATCAGCATTCAGACCCAGAAGAGATCATCATCTATAAGGCTCAAGGTAAGCATGGACATACACAGCGCTAAGAAGAGGGAAAACAATACAGGAGGACAGCGACGCTTACCATACAACCACGTCAAACATGACTATGGAAAAAGCCGCTGCTTCTAGAGCTTTAGCATAGGTATCCGAGCAAACCGCCACACAGGCAGTTATTGTATCAGACTCCATGAATGTGCTTCAGAAGGTAGCAAAAGGCGGTATGCGTTCTGAATGGGTAGAAAGCGTTCAAAAATCGCAATTAACCTCCGTAACCTGAATCTACACCGGGTCATGCGGGCGTAAAGGGAAATGAGTGAGCTGACCAACTGGCAAGCACTGCACTAAGAACTGCGGGAAAAAGCATGGACAGAGCAGATATCGTCAATGCTGTACGGACTGGGCTAGTGGATAATGAAGAATCCTTGATAATAACACGATTGTTTGACATGGGAGTACAGCATGGTGAAGCACGTCTTTGCCGTCTTTGAGGTCGAGATAGGAGACTATATAACCAGCTTCTCATGGGAACAATTCGAAGAAGTACTTTGGAGTTGCTGCTGCATCGAAGGACTGAGCACGTATGGGAATGCCCCAATGTGCAGTGACGTCGATTGTGATAACAGTCCGAAACTCAAGTTCAAGGTGTCTCCTTCGTGCCAAAGAACTGCATGGCTGTTGGGTGAACAGTCGTTAACAAAGGCAGTCAGGTCGTTGTAGGGACGACGCTTGCTGGTGGATGTAATTTGCTAAGTTTCTTCCCCAGCTTACAGTGAGGGTACTTCTGAGGTGACTGTTTATTAACCCTCACATAATCAAAATGGAGGCTAGGCACCGCCACTTTTTTTTTAAACGTGGAAATTTTTGTTGTTGCTTCAGCCAGATGGCGGCCTTTGCCCAGCTTCTGAGTTGAGTGCATGGCGTAACACTGTGAGCTGCGGATTTAATTTGAACTTAAATAAACATTTTGTGTGTTTTTCATTGGCACAGGAGCGGAGCAACTATGGGGGGACCCGTCTGCTATAAAGCTGAAACTAAGATTACCAGATTACGTAAATTTCAGTACTTCTCATTTTATAAAACATATAGGCCCAATTCTTTTCTTTAATATTACCATTACTTCTGTCTTAACATTTTTGCAGGTTCGACCTATTTTACCACTGTCTACCACTATTAAAAGTATAAACAAAGAGTAAAATTTAAAACTTATATATATATATATATATATATATATATATATATATATATATATATATATATATATATATGTGTATATGTATAAATATATATATATATATATATATATATATATATATATATATATATATATATATATAGATATAGAGAGAGAGAGAGAGAGAGAGAGAGAGTTAAAAGAAGATGGCATCTTTTATAACTGGTAGTGTCTAGAGAAGGATGGGTTTTGCTGAGGTCTCCTGACCTGTATTTTTCTCCAGGATGAGAGGAAGGGGGAAGCTGAATGTGCCTTACCCAGACAAGATCCAACAACTCAAAGCTGCAGCAGCAGCAACACACACACACACACACACACCCACACCCACAAGATGAGCAACCACACGCACCTTTAGAGTTGCAGCTATCAATTTTGGCTCCACAAGCAATGAGCATTTTCGTTAACTTCACGCGTCCCAGGCTGGCTGCAATGTCTAACGGAGACTTTCCTGTTTCATCTCTCTCATTGACCGCTTCTCTTATCTCCTCATTCCTCAAGGTTGCCAAGTACCTGTATTCATGTTAAAAGTAAAAATGTAAAGGACTCTTTTAGCTGCGAACGTGCATCAGGTTATGATGCTTGACCCAGTGATGTTTTGTCTTGTCTGGTGGCATTCAACGGTACACAGTACCAGCACCAGTTTATGTGTATGCGTGATGGTTAAACGTTTAGAAATGACAGACAATAAACTGTGAATTGCGGCGCTTATTTTAAAAATCTGTCCAAAACTATAAACAGCCCAATTCTGAATTTTGCGTCAGAAATTTGGAGGTCGACTTTGGGTGACCACACTTCCCGTGTTCACCAGCACAGTCCCATTGCTGTCCCGACGATACTTCAGACCCCTAATTGCTCCCCTCCCCATCCCCCCCCCCCGGGCCACACTTTTTTTTAAAAAGAATTAGCTCAAGAATAGAACTTACGATAATAATGTCAAACTGAGTTGCATGGAAGATGATGGGATGTGCCGTTTTCAGCTCAGTATATCGGAGTTTAATATGCACAGATAAAACTGGCTCTCACTCTAATAAAACAATGAATAAAGAAGAAATTGAAAATGTCACAAACTTTGAAAATCTAGGCTCTATAATACATAGCAATGGAGACTGTTCGACATAAATTAAAAGGAGAATGGCCATAGCAATGCAGAAATTTGACCGCGTTAAAAGTCTATGGTTAAGCACCAGCAATGAAATTAAAATTTTGAGAACATGCATCTTCCCTGCAGCAAAATACGGATGTAAGTCGTGGACTATCTATAGAAGGATTCTCATAATTTCTTAGACAAAGAAGAGGAAAAATACTGACATATTGAAAGATCTGAACACCAAGGAAGACTGGCTAATAAACAGCATCTTGTCTCGGAAGCTGAAATATTCTGGTCATGTCAAACGCCACGATGGACTGAAAAAAATAATAGCAGAAGGCATGGCACCAGAATGGAGGGGCAGGGGCCGACCAACACAAAGATGGACAAGGGATATAACTGACTTCCTGCGTATGAAAGTTTATGAGGCGGGACAGCTGGCGAGAGACCGAGTTTCTTTTAGGCAGACCCTCATGAGGGCGACGTTCTGCAAAGGACCTGCCACAGGATGATAATGATATTACGGTGACTCTATGATTTCTACACCGCAATTTACGGTAGCTATAAGCGATGATACCAGCACCTTTTGAAATTATTGGGGTCGTTGGTGTAAATGTAGCTTTTCAACTCATCATATCTGCGTACAGGTGTTTCCTGATGTTCATTATCATCTTCGACAGTAACAGTAACAGAGCTCCGTTTGGAAGTCTGTGATAATTTCGGTTGTAAATTGTCCATCTTTTCTTTTTGTTTTTTCGTTTCTTCTAGTTAATCATCGAAGTATTGTGGGAGATGTAATTATCACCTGTATGATTTTGTCGATTTATTAAATAAGTTAGTACCAATTTGATTTGCGGTATTTGCTGATGTTGGCACCACAAAATTAACAGACTGTTTGGTGATTTTTCTAAATTCTGCCATTGTACATATTAAAACTAGCATCAAAACCAACAGTTCAATTATTAAATATAAATAGCACGCTAATTCTATTTTAAAGCCAATCACTAATAACTAAATATTTTTAAATAAATAAATTCATTTTAAAATAATACAAATGTTAACAAAGTTTGCAATAACATGCAATTTTAAACTAGATTTAGTTTGAAACGTGAAATTGCATCCACATTTTACATGTAATGGTATTCAGGAAGCTCAAGGACTGGCTTCCAGTAATGTATGGATTGTTTGTTGTCTGATGGGGTGAAGCATCTTTCGCTGGGTATTTCTGCATTCTTTTCATGTTCGTTGTCATTAAAATAATGCTTTAAAGCATGTTTTGTATCCATACATCATTAGGCTTTTGTAATGTCTTGCGACTTCTTGTCCTGATTTAAATGTACGTCCCAGACGATGTGTTCACTCAATATTCTTCTCATTTTGTGGTGTATTTTTGAGTCCTAGGGGGTTTAGCATCGGAGGCCTTAGGTGTGGTAATGCAATTTTTTTAATTTCACAAGTGTGACACATTAAAATAGACCATACGAATTCAGTTGCCGCACAACATACACATATTGTACATCAAAGTGATTAGGGATTGTTGAGAAATAATCATAGAATAAAGCTACAAAAAATAATTTAGTAATGAAATATTAGTTTAAAAAAAACAGTCAAAAATTAGTAACATAAAATTTTAAAATTTCCACTAACAACCATGGCACTCAAGGAAAACTGGTTAAAATATATCCAAAATGAATCACAAATGAATATGAACCACTTAGTAATGTAAAAGTAAAATATTAACTCTATCTATACAATCTATATTAGATTTTGTTCCAAAGAATCTTTTGAAGCATCATAACAGAGCAGCATTATTTGGTAAAGAAAAACTGACTCATAAAACAATAAAGAAAAGATCTTCACACAAAAAAGTTTATCTAACACTCTATTTGCCTGTAATTTTATAGCTGTGTTCCTAAATAATAAGGGGAATATCACTAGAACTGACACTGAAGAAAATCGTCTTTCAACTAATGTTTATTCTATTTATGCCAGCTGACTTTGCTATTGTTGTACCCTTCAGTGAGGTACACATTAGACATATCCCTCATCAAAGTTTGACTCTATAAATGTCAGAAACATGTCTAATTTGTAACGTTATCTATCTAACTTTGGATAAATGGAATAAACACATACTTCATTCGAATTTGAGGCTTTTAAAGCCGTAAATCATGTTGGCATGCATGTAGAATATTTCTTGACTGCCATATTATTTTCAAACATTTATTAACTCTTCATATTTTGCAAATATACTATATTTTTAGCTTTTGAACCACGTTAATAAATGAAAACGCCTGATATCCGACACAAAGAACTCAAAAGGAAGTTAAAAGTGAGCGGTTCACATTTTTCAACCGGCCAGTGGTAGATTAAAAAAAACTTCACTTGTCACGCGTCGATTAGGCTGTGCCGTTAAAACAAATTAACGCATGATGCGTTCCCTGGGACTAACAGAGTTAATTAACTAACAATTATTTAATATTAAAGAAAAACGTTTATATTGTTATTTAGCAATTTGTGTACGCTTTGATGTTAATTTGTTGTTATTTGGAAGTGAACTTATATATATTTTATGATTAAACTCGTATATTTGCTGCTTGTTGTAGTGATTTGAATAATTGTAACTGTTATTAAAAACAGTTTGCAAATTGGCAAAACTGAAAATGTTGACTCTAGCAGAAGCAGTCTATTGTAATCTTATAGCAATCATAAGGGAGACAATCTGTTGTTTGTTTACATTAACATAATAATGTTCTCTAAAATGTAATGTTGCTTCAGGTTAGGGCTTAGGGTAGGGTTAGAGTTATGGCTAACCTTAACTAAAACCCTAAGCCTCATTGCAAACAAATTAAGGAATATTATTATTATTAGGTGAACTTACACAAACAGTGGATTGCATCCCTTAATGTCCCATCTAAATTATTATTAACATACAATAGATTGCAACCCCTAGGGTCACAGATTTCAGTTTGCCTATAAATTTATATAGATTTCCTAGTTGAGATTGGCTCAGTGTCAGAATAAAGACATTTTTAATGTTAGGTTGTCTGTTTCTAATGGAGGGGAAGCATCTTTTGATCGGCAGTTTAATGTCCTTTGTTATGTCTGAATCATGTTAGAATGAATGTGTGGCATCTTGGACTGCTTATCAATTTTGCCTCATGGTTTGTCAAGAATTTCTCTTATGAAAATAATAAATAACATGGTTTGTTAACTAGTTTTTATATTTAGTGTATTTATTTACTGTCCGCTTTAATATGAATTTACTATCTAAAGCAGAAGCTTCACTTATTTTATCATTTAACTATTGTTGTTTTGTTTTTGGGGTCTTGTTCTGATTGTGGTGATGTTATTAATACTTGTTTGTATTTATTTTTTAGTGAGGTAATTGTGGAATTTTGGAATCCTCACTGACACAGTTGCAGTTTTTTTATATTCAAGTACATAATATAGTCGAGGTGTCAGATGCATTCCTGTGCAACAAGGCTATACAACTAAACTTGCTCAGGGACAAACATGTTCAAATTGGGGATCGTCAGGGGGCCAGAAGTCTAAACTGCAGTTTACATAGGTTATATGATACAATTGGTAACGCTCAGCCAGCCACTTGCTAGGCCTCTGTGGGCCTGATTCATCCTACAGGCTGTCAGTTGAATAGTACTGCTGCACAGATAGTGTTAATCAGTCAGTGCCCTGGAAAGGAATTGCATCTGTTGGAGTAAAGGTGGACTGCTTCCCCAGCCAGTATTGAGGTACCGTGTCTATGGGCACTGTTCTGGTTGCTTCCCCTCTTCTGGCTTAGAAACCAGCAAGGAGTGCAACAGAAACTTCATCATTTCTGCTAAATGGCATAGTAGAATATACACCTTCTCCTCGACTTATGACCTTTGTGACTTACGGCCATCTGCACTTATGACTACGAAAAGAAAATAGTAAATAAATAAACTACACTGGTAGGGTAAAACAGTTCCTGCCTAGAGTGTAATTATTTGTAAATCGAATTGGAAGGGGGGGGGGGGGGGGGGGGGGGGGGGGGGGGTTATTTGCAATTATTATAACCAATTTGAATAAACATATTGTTAAAAATATAAATTTGACTTATGAACAGTCTGACTTACATAGAAAACATTGATGAAAGAACAAACAAACAAACTTTATTTTCAACGGGTCGCAAATTGGGTCTTTCAATCAGCCCTTCTAAACACCTGTCTTTCACGAGCAGTTGTATTTTATCAATAAAGCCTGTCAAGTTCACATAATAATATTTTTATAAATATTGAGAAAAACACAAGAGCATGGTTAGTAAAATGCGTGCACACACACACACCCAGATGCACATGCCCACTCACTTATACATAGATACACAAACGCACCCGCATACATACATTCGTAAAATATAAACACAGAGACGACACACCCATACACATACATACATTGACACATTTGTAAATACACATACATGCACACACAAAACACATACACACACACACAGACATCCGCCAACACACACGCAGAGACAGATACAATCACATACACAGACACAAATAGACACATACATACACAACACAAAGACACACACACATAAATGCTAACACACAGAGACAAAGGCAGCCACCTACACGCTCAGAGGCACACACGCATGCAGACACACACAACAAAGATTTACACGCAAACACACAGATATACACACGCAGACACAAACACACTGATAGACACACACACAGACACACAAAAAAGAAGCCAAAAGGTACTAGACTAGATTCCATCTATGATGTCAAGAGTGATTGCACAGGATGCAAGGGGATGGAGAAATAGACTGTGAGCCCTATATGACATATAATGACACAACAGGAAAATGAATAAAATTGGTAGACCTACCGGTTACTGGATTTGATCCCCGCTGAAGTAGTGTCCTTCTGCTTGCACCAGCACTTGGACCAGTGATGGGAGCACTTCGGGTAGGTACTTGTATTTATTTATATAATGCTAACCTAATAACTCTGAGAAGTCTTTGTAATAATATATTTTTAAAATTTTCTTCCACAGATTATTACGATGGCCAATCATTGAAAATTTAATTATGGCATCTTTCTTATGCCCACATTGTTTTTGAATTTTATTTTTGGTTACACACCACCATGTAAACAATGAAAAATAACAGGAATTCGTTGAGCAAATGGAAAAGCTATAATGTCATAAATTGTAAATTATAAGCTACTTGTAACAAAACAAATAACGAGAATAGAAAATGAACAGACTAGAAACACCAATGGAGAGGTCATCCTCGCCAGCCAGGCTTGGGTACACATCGGATAAACATCCACGACACACTCTGGACACAGTGAATGTGCTGCGGAAACATAGAGAGCTGTGTGATGTTGTGCTTATTGTTGGCTCAAAGAAGATCTTTGCACACAGAGTGGTTTTGTCTGCGTGTAGTCCATATTTCCATGCCATGTTTACTGGGGAGCTGGCCGAAAGCAGACAGACTGAGGTCACCATTAAGGTAATGTTGAGTTTTGTCTGTGTTTTACAATAAAAGTTTGGTTTTAATTGGGGAGAGGCAATAAACCAATGGATGAACAGACTTTTTTGTTCAAGGGGTCACGTATTGACTACCCAGACCCTCTCTTGCATTCAACCAGTCTCAATACTCATATTTAACTCAGTAGTCGTATTTCACCTATAAAGCAGGTTGTGTTCATTTAACAATATTCACATGGATGTTAAGTAACACACAAGCATGGATGGTAATTGCACACATTGAAGTAAAGATATATACTATGCTCACATACGTACACACACATGTCTACATACACATAGAAAGAATGAGCTATGTCGGCCAGTCCTGATGCACAAACATTAATTGTGTATAATAGTTTTTTTTATCTGTATAGAGTGGTACAACTTGACATGAGGTAATTGTAACTGACTCACGGAGCATGCTTCAGAAAGTAAAACTGGTATCATTTGCTCAGAGTGGCTTGCATCGCTTGGTGAGACTCAGGTGAGGGGCAGATTTTTGTGCAGGACATTTAGTTGTGCAGGGTAATGAGCAGGCTGATAGACTGGCTGCTGCTGCTGCTCCTCTGAGTGTGAGCTGTTTTATAATAAAGAAGATGTGGTGATAGCTTTCTGGAATTGTGGACAGTGTAAGGGATGGCATCCATTCCTTGAAACTATGATTCAGCAGTGATTAAGAATAGGGTCTCTTGTTTTCAAAGTACAAAGGAAATAAAAGACGGATGTCTAAGAGCTGATTGACTATCAGGTTCCACATTAATGTTGCAACATTGTGGAACTTTTCTTTGGCTACTGAGGAAACAAGCACAGCATTTGGGCGATCCCTGGTGCCTTGATGTCAATTCTTGATTCATTCATGCATGCCTTTGAAATTGTTCAGTCCCACAGTGTCATAGCTAATGTCTGAGGGAGTTAGGCATGCAATACTAAACCCATGTGTATCTGAGAGAGTTAGACTGGCAAAACTAAACTCATGTGTATCTGAGGGAGTAAGACTGGCAATGCTAAACTCATGGGTATCTGAGGGAGTAAGACTGGCAATACTAAACTCATGGGTATCTCAGGGAGTAAGACTGGCAAAACTAAACTCATGTGTATCTGAGGGAGTAAGACTGGCAATACTAAACTCATGGGTATCTGAGGGAGTTAGACTGGCAATACTAAACTCATGAGTATCTGAGGGAGTTAGACTGGCAATACTAAACTCATGGGTATCTGAGGGAGTAAGACTGGCAATACTAAACTCAATGGCTTTCTGAGAAAGTAAGACTGGCAATACTAAACTCATGGGTATCTGAGGGAGTAAGACTGGCAATACTTAACTCATGGGTATCTGAGGGAGTAAGACTGGCAATACTAAACTCAATGGCTTTCTGAGAGAGTAAGACTGGCAATACTAAACTCATGGGTATCTGAGGGAGTAAGACTGGCAGTACTAAACTCATGGGTATCTGAGGGAGTTAGACTGGCAATACTAAAACTCATGACTGGCAATACTAAATCATGGGATCTGAGGAGTTAGACTGGCACTAAATACTAAACTCATGGGTATATATGGGTAGGGAGTTAGACTGGCAATACTAAACTCATGGGTATCTGAGGGAGTTAGACTGGCAATACTAAACTCATGGGTATCTGAGGGAGTTAGACTGGCAATACTAAACTCATGGGTATCTGAGGGAGTTAGACTGGCAATACTAAACTCATGGGTATCTAGAGACTGGCAAGTCATGGGTATCTGGCAATACTAAACTCATGGGTATCTGAGGGAGTTAGACTGGCAGTACTAAACTCATGGGTATCTGAGGTTATAGACTGGCTACTAAACTCATAGGTATCTGAGGACTATCTGAGGGAGGAGTTAGGCTGGCAGTACTAAACTTATGGCTATCTGAGGGAGTTAGGCTGGCAGTACTAAAAATCTGAGGGAGTTAGACTGGCTATCTGAGGGAGTTAGACTGGGAGTTAGGCAATACTGCAGTACTAAACTTACTGGCTAAATCTGAGGGAGTTAGGCTGCAATACTAAACTTCATATCTGAGTGAGTTAAACTGGCAATACTAAACTCATGGGTATCTGAGGGAGTTATGGCAGTACTCATGGCTATGAGGGAGTTTAAACTGGCAGTACTAAAACTCATGGGTATCTAGGGAGTAGGCTGGCTGAGAGGGAGTTAGACTGGCAATACTAAACTCATGGGTATCTGAGGGAGTTAGACTGGCAATACTAAACTCATGGGTATCTGAGGGAGTTAGGCTGGCAGTACTAAACATATGGCTATCTGAGGGAGTTAGGCTGGCAGTACTAAACTTATGGGTATCTGAGGGAGTTAGACTGGCAATACTAAACTCATGGGTATCTGAGGGAGTTAGGCTGGCAATACTAAACTCATGGGTATCTGAGGGAGTTATACTGGCAGTACTAAAATCATAGGTATCTGAGGGAGTTAGACTGGCAATACTAAACTCATGGGTATACTACATTTCTGAGAGTTAGGGCAATACTAAAATATCTAGGGAACCATTAATGGCTATCTTTAGGCTGGCAGTCACTAAACATCTTGATTGCAGCACTATTTTTTGCAGTATTTTTTGTTACGATAAATCGTATTATATTGCGCTATGAGGAGGCATGGGACTCATGGGTATCTGAGGGAGTTAGACTGGCAATACTAAACTCATGGGTATCTGAGGGAGTTAGGTTGGCAGTACTAAACTTATGGCTGTCTGATGAAGTTGGACTGGCAATACTAAACTCATGGGTATACTACTTTCGCGTTCTTTAGACCTTCACTAAAGTCTTTTTTTCAGCATCGTTATATTGCGCTAAGAGTTCAAGTTGACTAGCAAGACCCGCCCGCGTTAAGAAAAGTCTGTCTCAGTTCTGTACATCCGTCTCACTGTACATCCGTCTGGCATCAATGCAGATTAACAGCATGCTCAGAGAGTGCACCCTTGGCGAGAGGTGTTAGAGATCTTTTGCAGCCAGCCTTCATTATGTTAGCCAAGTGTTATGTGTTAGCGTTATGTGTGATTGATTGAGTCAGTTAATGTTTTGTTTTTGATCCATAGGACATTGATGAAACAGCCATGGAATTGTTGATTGACTTCTGCTACACATCCAGTATCACTGTGGAGGAGAGCAATGTCCAGACTTTGCTCCCTGCTGCCTGCTTGCTACAGGTAACATGATAACTGAGTGTTATACTCTTTAGAATCTATATTGACACAGATGGGTCTGTGGTTCGCCATGTGAGAAGCTCTTGGGCTTTTACGGCTCAGGGTGGAGTTGGAATTTTGAAGCAAGATTTTGGTTCTGTTGCCCTGATCACAAGTAGTCTGACTGTGGAGGACTGGCAGTGACCACAGCAATAACATGGCTGGAGACACATACCTTTTCCTGCATATGCTTTCCCAGTGGCTCAGGAAGATAAAGAAAGGCTGGATCCGAAAACATTGGTTAGTCTCTAAAGCAGTCGAGGCTGACACAAATCATTTTTATATTTGTGCCAGAGCTCACAGGTGTACAAGGACATGAGCATACTGATAGGCTTGCAGGTAGAGTTAATGTGGAGGGTGGACATGCCATGGACCATGCTGATATTCTGACTCATGTCGTGTGCCTCTATACGCTGAAGGATTTAAAAGAGGGCATCTAAGCACTTATGGACTGAATGGTTGACTAACTCACTGACTGATTAGTATCCACATGTGGGTTCCAGAGCCCCAGTGTGTTTTGGGGGGGGGGGGGGGGGTGGGGGGATAATAGACCATTTGCCCCCTGAAATGCATGTCGTAAAAGTTGACTAGTTATCACCCACCTCCCTTTATCCCTGTGATAAGACCTGTGTGCTATTGGCTTTGCCAAGACCCTAGCCTGTGTCACCTTTTTCCCAAAGGATGGCAAGCATTTTATGTGTGATTTGTTTTCCTGCCATGTGAAAGAAGCAGTTGTGTGATGACCCATTTGCCATGTGAAAGAAGCAATTGTGTGATGACCCATCAGCTACAAGAACAAGACCTGGCTACAATAGCAAGTGGCAGCCAGCATGCACTGGATCACAAATTATTCCTTCCCACGACACTTAACAGCAAAAGTGGTTTTGATGATGATGATATTCTGTGTGAAGTCTCAACATTGCTACTTTTTATTATTATTTTTTTCTGATAGTTATTTTTTTCATAAATAATGATACTTAAACTAATTGATTGTCAATGTGTTTCTAATAAGCTGGTTGAAATTCAAGACGTTTGCTGTGAATTCCTGAAAAGACAACTTGATCCTTCCAACTGTTTGGGCATCAGGGCTTTCGCAGACACCCACGCCTGTAGGGACCTGCTTCGTATAGCAGATAAATTTACCCAGCACAACTTTCAAGAGGTAACAGGTTTCTTCAACATTTGCTGTTGTGGCTTGGTGATTGCCTGCTAGCTCCAAGGTTATGGGTTTGAAACCATGGCATGTTAAATTTTTAATAATTGATTTTGGCTGCCAGTTTGGCCCAACCTGAAATGGATACTAGGAAGGAAAGAAGTAACATTATTCTATATAAGTATACATAAAGAACAGGGGGTCTCCATGGCGAAGTAAACAAGCTGCTGTGAAGGTCGTGGGTTTGTTTCACGGCTGCCCCTTTCAGTTCACGCATGCAGTTTTTATGGAGATCACTGTGGATCGTTGCCGCAGATACGGAGTTCGTGCTCTGCACGGCACTCTGGGCAGGTGGCTAGCTGTTCTGCGGAGAGACCGAGCCATGTGAGATAAATTCAGGTGAAATGAAGTCAATCCTCTCAGCTTTAACCTTCACCTGTTGACAAAACGAGCCACATGCTCGGTATGCCACTGGCTTAGAAAAGGTACCTTACTTACTTAATCTTAAATCATTTGTTATAATTACATTTAACCCTATCGTCCCGAGAAGACCAAATCTCGTCACTTCCAGTTGTGACCAGTAAATGCTGATATGTTACCATTTCTATAGTAATTTGTTCTCGAAACACAAAGTTAAATGCTGTTGGTTCTGTTTCTGCCTGCACAGTGTTTAGAAGGCCTGGATATGAAAATATTAACTAAATTTAGCATTTAGAGGGTATTCTTTGAGAATCCAGTAGCTCTTTTAAAGACATTTTGACTTGAAATGTTCCTGTCATCCTCTGTGATAAAGATCACTGGGTCACACTATTAGTCAGCCAATACATGTTGTTTTTAAGGCCTTTGGGAATGTAATCTTTCACTCAGTTCATGTTTACTGTTTACTTCTTTTAGATATCTTTATATATTTTGGAAACAGTTCAAGTTTAGAGATGTGGATGGATAATTTCACAAATATTTACTAGTGACCTTTGTGATTTTTCCTTTTTTTTTTAAAGTAATTGTTTCCAGGAATTTTCATGGGTTCATTACCTATTTTTTCAGCATTGCATGGGGCGAAAGCTTTGGGAAAGCATTATTTAGGGTAATAGTTTTCAAACAGTTTATTGACTTTTTGTTCATCATATTATGTGTCAAAACTGATTATAATTAGTTTGAAATAGGTCACAATTTAATGTTATATTATCTTTAACAGTCTACAACAAGGTCATAAGTTTATGTAATGATACTGTTGGTAATTTGTAACTGGCTCTCTGTGAATGTAATGTTTTGCTATAAATTATCAACATATCATTAATTGACGTTTTGTTATATAACAACAAAAGTTATTGTAATATTACACTTGTTTATAAAAAAAACTAGACATTGACTGATGTGACATTGTTAAACTACCTGTCATTAGGTAATGTTGTGGTACTGTTGATGATCAAGAATGAGTCGTTAGTTATGGTTGTGGTACTTTTGAGAATGTTGAATTAAGAATCAACATCACAGCGCTCACAACACACCCATAAATGCTCCATCCCCATCTTCAGCAGCAAGCGAAGAGTTACAATTCTGATGGCACCAGTAACCATCTGATTGTATATCCATCTCATCTTTCCCCTGAGTGTTGAGCGTCGGCCAGATTCCCTGGTAACTCCTCACAACGCCATTTTCCTCAGATCGTAATGATTTGTCTGCACCTCCGCACTGATGGATCTGTTGAAGAGATTTTTGATGCATGCGGCAAATTCTGTTCAAATTATGAAGCCGAAATAATTGCACTGGAAACAGTATATCACCTAAAGACTGTAATGGATGTTTACCCTTCAAAGGCCCAAAATTTTGTCATCTTCACAGATTCAATGTCTGCCCTTCAAGCTCTGGAGGGCAGTGAACACTGCAGAACTGACATAGCCAAGATAATCCTGGATGCTGATCAGCTTATTACCTCATACAACATCAGAATAGTGATGCAGTGGATTCCATGCCACTCCGGCACACCAGGTAATGACCCAGCTGACAGATTGGCAAAGAAAGGAGCAACACAAGAACAACCACCTACAGCAACAACCCTACAGACAGCAAAAACGCTTATAAACGCTATAAACAAAGAGACTTGGCTGAACAGTTGAGCCATGGGAGACACTGGAAGAGAGGTTTATAGACACATGGCTGGCCCTGATCCTAATGACAGCATTAACCATCTAACAAGAAGGGACCAGGCCACCATCTTCAGACTTGGAACGCAAAATACTCCACTCAATGGTCATCTAAACAGAATACAGCCACAACACTCCCCAGAGTGCCAGCTATATAACTACCCCTACGAAACTGTTGAACACCATCTCTTTGAGTGCCCAAAACTCAGCGAGACTAGAAGAATGCTACTCCCTCCGAGACCAGACAAGTGGAACACCTTGTACGGAGGAAAAGAACAGCTTGTGAAAACATGCAAATTCCACTACATGGCATTGGGCCAAAGGGCGAAAGCTCATTTGCCGCTTCATCGATAACAACAACAACCTCCGCACTATTCACTCATTCCAAAGGGCCCTCACAATATTTAGTTTATCATAGTTCACCACCAGGTGGTGTAGAGCCGGCTAGTCTACCTGCCTGCTCATTTCCCAACGCACTGACCTGTGAAATAATGCTTGCCACTCTGCGTGAAGCATGCCTGTCTTCACGTTTCTCAACATGCTCTGTGAGTCAGTTACAATCACGGTATGTGTGTACAGCTGATTATCAAGCCAGCGGAATGCAGCAGAGACTGCCTCCACCTCCATTCTCAAACTAGATGTTGTGATATCATATGCAAGGCTTTGCTGCACTAAGTGACGTCCATTCGCTTTTGCTATGAACCCCCATGTATGGTGCTGTTGAGAATCAACAACAGGTCATTAGGTAACACCAGTGATACTCAGCAACAGCTCGTTAGTTAATTTTGTGGTGCTGTTGATAACAGCAGAACATTAATTGACATTTCAGCAGTATTTCATTATTCAATATAGCTTCACTCATGGTCAACCACATATCATTAGGTATTGTACTGGTACTATTAATAATCAACAAAAGATTGTTAATTAGTTTCATGTTTCCAGTGATGTCAAAAAGAGGTCCTAATTGAATATGTTACAGGTGATGGAGAGTGAAGAGTTCATGCTGCTACCAGTGAACCAGCTAGTAGACATTATATGCAGTGATGAGTTGAATGTACGCACGGAGGAACAAGTCTATAATGCTACCATGAACTGGGTTAAATACAACGTGCAGGAGAGAAGGCAGCATCTGGCTACTGTAAGTTGAGAATTTGTATGACATACAGCTTTTTACCTGGCATATGTCCCTTTATCTCTTTAGGTGCTTTACAGCAGAATTTACGTCAGCATACATAGAGACATGAGCACTGATACTTTTTAAATGAAATTCACACCTTACATAGCCTCTTGTAGCAATGTGTATCTCACCACAGAAGTCTCAATTTAACCATCTGATCACTTTGTTTATGTAATGCAGAATTGCTCATCCCTAGTGCTACTTATTCTGCCAATTTTTGGTAAGTTGTGCCTATATTTTGCTTTTATTCATATCCTGCTTCTTCTTTTCTGTTCCAGTTTTCTTAGCTAAATGTTTGGGGTAAAGGAGAAGACATGTCAGGATTTTAGGTGTACTTTTTCTAGTAGAATATGTAAGTAAGTTGGTCTTTATTTCTCAAAAGTTTTTTTTGATGCTTTTATTCCAGCTACCTCATGGTCTTCTGTGTAGTCCTTACATTTCGTCAACATGGGTGTCTGTCAGTTCATATCCTTAACTAAACACTGTTAATCTCTAACACCCTTCCAAGGGGCAGAAATATCACGACTTGATGCTAAAAATATTGCCCTAACTTGGAATTTTTAGATGTATTATGAAGAATACATCCCTGCTGGCACCAAAAATTAGTTCGTGTTGACTATATTTTTGTCTTCAGGGTGTCCAAGTTAACTAACTTTTACTGATGCAAATATATTTTTTTCCACAGGCTCTTCAGCATGTACGATTGCCATTGATGACCCCGAAATTCCTGGTTGGAACCGTTGGTGCCGATTTACTTATCAAAAGTGATGAAGCGTGCCGAGATCTGGTCGATGAAGCTAAGAATTATCTTCTCCTGCCTCAGGAGCGCCCCCTTATGCAAGGGCCAAGGACGAGGCCAAGGAAACCAATCAAATGTGGGGAGGTTCTGTTTGCCGGTAAGTATTGGCTGATTGATGTATGTGTAATTAATTGTTTGTGTTGGTAATATATTATGTGTAATTAATTGTTTGTTGTGGTAATATGTTATGTGTAATTAATTGTTTGTGGTGGTATATTTCATGTTGACATTGCATGCACTAGGCATGTCTGGCTGAGTGCTGAAGCTGCTGGGCTCTCATGTGGGAAATTGGGTTCAATCCTAGGTAAAGGAAGAGTTTTTTCCTAACAGCAAAAAAATTGAAAATCCTCACTGTCGGCACCTCTTTGTCCTTGTTCTTCTAATAGTTCACGCCATATGGTGTTGGTTGTCATAAGTATCCAAAGCCTTTTGTCTTGTATATTTTCACTTCTGACACAAATGATTGTCTGTGCCAGAACTATTCTGCAAAGTTACCCAGGGGCCACAATGACAGGCAAGAAGTCCCAGCCCCAGCTTAGTAAAGATCATTAATATAATACAGCTGGTAGTAATCTGCGGGCTACTTGCTAAGCCTCTTTCCCTGTCTAACTTTCTCACCGTCACCGTGTACTCCAACTTTCTCACCGTCACCATGTACTCCAGTTTTCTCACCGTCACCATGTACTCCAGTTTTCTCACCGTCACCATGTACTCCAGTTTTCTCACCATCACCATGTACTCCAGTTTTCTCACCGTCACCACGTACTCCAGTTTTTTCCTTCTCAGGATATGACCAAAGAATGTTGATTGCCTCCTTCTGATGTGGAAACTTCACCGGTCCTAGAGCAAAATAAAATTAGCTTAGGATAAAATTTGTATTTTTGTTTATTTCAGAATGATTTTTTCCGTTTTTTAATTCTTGGTTATTAGTTCATTAATTATTGTACTGTATGTAATAATTGTACTTTTTTTTTTGTACGACTATTTCTTTGTTTGTTGTTAATGACTGTGTTCTACATAATAATGATATGATTTGTCTATCTGCAGTTGGAGGTTGGTGTAGTGGTGATGCCATTTCCAGTGTAGAGAAGTATGACCCAGGAAGTAATGAATGGCGACTGGTAGCCCCGATGAGCAAGAGACGATGTGGTGTTGGAGTTGCAGTTCTGAATGACCTTCTGTATGCTGTTGGTGGGCATGATGGACAGTCGTACCTAAACAGCATAGAAAGGTAGGAGAATTTACTTTCCGTCCTGTAACAACAACAATATTCTAGTCTATGCTATTTTAAAAAAAAATATTACAAAGAGGTAGTGGATGATTTGTAAGAACAGCTTTTCATTGGCTTGAAAACAGCACAACTATTATGATTTTAACAGACTCAAAGAGCATGCTTCAGAAAATTAAAACTTGTGTCCTGCATGCAGAATGGCTTGCATCACTTGGTAAGATTTTCTTACCAGGATGTTCAGTTGTGAAAGGGAATGAACAGGTTGTAGATTGACTGCTGCCACACCTCTGGGTGGCCAGCTACTATGTGATAAAGCAGACATGTGAAGTCTCTGTGGGAGCAAGTGGACAGTGCAAAGAAACAGGCAGGGAATCCATACATGAAAGACTAATTTAACAAAGGGTGAGTAGAGGTTCTGGAAGGTATTCAACACAGATGGGGAAACAGGCGGACTTTTCATCTCATTACAACTGGTACTGTTAGCAAGTCAACTCTTGATTGGTTACTGCAGGAGGGGACGGAGCACTTGTGGGAATGTCCCGAGTGCAGTAGTGTCACTTCTTGATTCATTCATTCAATCGTAACTACTCTGTAAGAGAAGACAACCAGAGAAGGTTCTGTGAGAAATTAAGAGATTCAAATGACTATTGAAACAATTCCCCTTGTTAAATTCATTGATAAACAAAGTCTGAAATGGTTTGGCCATCTAGTGAGAATGGATGCAGTAATGCCGGCAGCGAGAGTGTACAATATGAACACCAAGAGGCAGACATAGAGGCCTAGAAGAAGATTGACTGTCATACATAGTTTGGTCCTTCATAGCATATCATAAACTGTTTCTGTGTACACCAGAACTGTTCAACCTGCAGCCCCAGGAGGCCTAGCAGGTGGCCCTCGGATCATTGATAGTTTTACTATATCAACTATCTCTCTATGCTGGGATTCAGAGTTCTAGGTCGTGATGACCAATGTTTTCCAAATGTTGGCCCCTGAATAAACTGTGATGAAAAGCCCTGATGTGCACTCACAATCCTGTTTAAAATTCACAATAATATGTACATCTCTTCTACATTCCTAGTGTTGCTCTGCTATTTGTCTTCTTAACTAGCATGTCACTTAAGCTGACTAATTAGGCCAAAAGCTGTAGATATCACAGCCTAGCTGTAAACCACATGACAACATGCCAACAACCCTTTTAAGAGTAAACACAGAAACAGATTAAAACTTTAGCTGCAAAATCTTACTGATTATCAATGAGTTTTCAATGTAGTTAGTATGGGTTGGAGCCCATACTCCATTGGGGGATGAAATAATGAAGCATTACTGTTAATTAGTGGAAAGATATTTATCAGTTTAGTTATGTTTATGATATTCAAGATCTGGGACAAATTGACAACCATGCATTTTATGTTAATGAAACTTAACATTTTTGAAAAATTGTATGAATATGATGCAGATTTATTTGTAATTTTGTTAAAGAGTTATAATTACATATTGATGAATATTACTGTATTATGAGTTAATATACATGTTCTTTGTACTAGATTAGAGTTAAAACAGATAACATGAACTTATTTATTACTTATGTAATAATTAATATATTTGAAAGATTAATCATAGAGTGATTTGAAACAGTTATATTACACTTATTTATTAATAATTAAAGTAAATTATAGACTAATTTTAACAGTTCTGTTACTTATTTATCAACAGTTTGAGTAGAATTTAGACTAATTTTAAACGACATTTAACCCCCCCCCCCCCCCCCCCCCCAATTAGTTGAAGTGATTAAATTGTAGAGTTACTTCAGTTATATTACTTGGTAAGTGATAATTAAAGTAAATTGTTCAGTTATTTTAAACAGTTATATTACTTGTAAGTGATAATTAAAGTAAATTGTTCATTAATTTTAAACAGTTATCTTCATTGATCTGAGAGCCCTGTTAGTTAGACATAGAAGCAGAGCTAAAGTTTGAACACGCAATCAATGAATAGATATAATATCTGAGACCGTAAATACAAGCACCTAGGCTGCACATATTAATGAAGAATAGTATAGTATGCCTAAGTCAGGTTATGCCTACCTGGCAATAGGTGTTTCGTTCTTTTTAGGACAACATTTTTTGTTATTTGGCTTTGCCAAGGGCCGCAATATAGGCAGGCCATAAATATGGCCAATTGTCTGAACGCGGTTTCTGGGACCTCTCCACGACAATCCTCATCCACATGGTGGCACTTTGTTTCATCGAGTGTTTATCGCTTGTGTGATGTCCTAGTGGGGTAGAAAGTCAGTCAGTCTTCACATACCAAGGTTTGCACCCAAAGTCTCTTGAAAATCTGATGCTGAAAGGCAAAAACAGGACTAGAGAAGATGAAGAAGAAGAAGAAGAAAAAATGTGTTTATCATTGCATTTAAATTGTAGTGTAACTTTAAACATTTATGTTAATTATGGTGTAATCCTGTACACACAGATATGATCCACATACCAATCAGTGGAGCTCAGATGTAGCTCCGACCAGCTCCTGTCGCACGAGTGTAGGAGTGGCTGTACTAGGGGACTTTTTATATGCAGTTGGTGGACAAGATGGTGTCTCATGTTTAAATTATGTAGAACGGTAAGTGGGCACAGTAAGTGTCCAAATTCTAACTTGTTATACTGCTGTCAGTAATGCGGGATGTTCAAAATGGACATGTGTGGCTCAAGTAGCTACCAAGCATATCAACATTAATTACATGTACCCACATGGATATACTGTCTGAGGTATGCAGCAGTGCAAGGGAATGAAAGGTAGGGAAGGCGCTGCAAAAGCAGTGGGAAAATCAAGCAGATTATCACCAGAAATAAACAGAATTAAAGTAACTGATCAGTTTAACTATTTTGACAGCAATTTTGATAGTCAAGGAAACAAGGAGAAATAAATGATGCCACGATTTGGCTAGGTAAGAGCAGCAATTAACAGCCTGAACAAAATCTAAAAACTTTAATTATGTAGTTTTACAACCAAATTGTGTGTTTTCAATTGTAATGTTTTTTTGTAAATTTTTAAAAAAATTTTAATTTCAATATATGGTAGCGGAAGTCGGAGAACTGCTAAAGGCATAGAACAAAAGTTATATGCATTGAAAAAATACATTGGGTAACTGATGAACATTCAATGGGATGAACTTATAAAAGGCAGAGAAAAAAGACAAATGTCTGGACAATCTCTCGTATCAGCAAATACAAGACCAAGAAGCTGGCCCTATGTTTAGCCCATCTTGAGAGGAAGCAATTACTGAACCACCACAAGCACTGAATCACCGCAAGCACTGGATCACCACAAGCACTGAACCACCACAAGAACTGAACCACCACAAGCACTGAACCACCACAAGCACTGAACCATCACAAGCACTGAACCACCACAAGAACTGAACCACCACAAGCACTGAATCACCACAAGTACTGAACCACCACAAGCACTGAACCTCCACAAGTACTGAATCACCACAAGTACTGAACCTCCACAAGCACTGAATCACCACAAGTACTGAACCACCACAAGCGCTGAATCACAACAAGCACTGAACCACCACAAGCACTGAACCGCCACAAGAACTGAATCACAACAAGCACTGAACCGCCACAAGAACTGAACCGCCACAAGCACTGAACCACCACAAGCACTGAACAACCACAAGAACTGAACCACCACAAGAACTGAACCACCACAAGCACTGAACCTCCACAAGCACTGAACCACCACAAGAACTGAACCACAACAAGCACTGAACCGCCACAAGCACTGAACCACCACAAGAACTGAACCACAACAAGCACTGAACCACAACAAGCACTGAACCACAACAAGAACTGAACCACCACAAGAACTGAACCACCACAAGCACTGAACCACCACAAGAACTGAACCTCCACAAGAACTGAACCTCCACAAGCACTAAACCACAACAAGCACTAAACCACAACAAGCACTGAACCACCACAAGAACTGAACCTCCACAAGAACTGAACCACCACAAGAACTGAACCACCGCAAGAACTGAACCGCCACAAGCACTGAACCGCCACAAGCACTGTACCACCACAAGCATTGAACCGCCACAAGCACTGAACCACCACAAGCACTGAACAACCACAAGAACTGAACCACCGCAAGAACTGAACCGCCACAAGCACTGAACCGCCACAAGCACTGTACCACCACAAGCATTGAACCGCCACAAGCATTGAACCGCCACAAGAACTGAACCGCCACAAGCACTGAACCACCACAAGAACTGAACCACCACAGGAACTGAACCACCACAGGAACTGAACCACCACAGGAACTGAACCACCACAAGCACTGAACCACCACAAGAACTGAACCACCACAAGAACTGAACCACAACAAGCACTGAACCACAACAAGCACTGAACCACCACAAGCACTGAACCACCACAAGCATTGAACCACCACAAGCACTGAACCTCCACAAGCACTGAACCACCACAAGCACTGAATCACCACAAGCACTGAACCTCCACAAGCACTGAACCACCACAAGTACTGAACCACCACAAGCACTGAACCACCACAAGCACTGAACCTCCACAACCACTGAACCACCACAAGCACTGAACCACCACAAGTACAGGAACCCATGTTTATCCGATAGCATGTTACTACTTAAATAATTTAAAAAAAAAGAAGAAGACGTCATAGTAGCACGGCTACTGAAAAGAACATAATTTTATCATAGTTCTGACATTGAAAATCTGTGTAATTAAGTGAGAAATTATTCAGATTGCTTGCAAAAATACCTTAGGGTTTATTCAGCCAGTTGACAGGTCTTTTGCATCCTGATCACTGATAGTTTTTAAACAAATGGGCTTTTCCATAAACTAATAAAACATACCATTGAATAACTGTAGTTTTGTTTCAATCTCTTAAGCACCATCAGATAGCATGATTTTTGTGTGATTATTTTAGTTCAAATATGACGTAGAAAAATGTTTGGTAAAATATTTCCGTTGATTTACACTTTATGGCACACACTCAATTATCCTGAAACCTTTTTTGTTTGCCAGGTACGATCCTCAGACAAACAAATGGCAGAAGGTCGCATCAATGAGCACACGACGACTGGGTGTGGGCGTGGCAGTTCTACAGGGCTTCCTGTATGCTGTTGGTGGCAGTGATGGAACCTGTCCCCTGAACACAGGTCAGTTAAGAAATGCACATGTTTTAACAGTGTTTTAAGTGAGGTTGAGAGATGTGCTGTGAGTTTTGTTCTTTCCTCTTCGCCTTCACCGGCTGTAAACTCTAGTGGAAAGTTGTAGTTTTTCATTAAGTTCTTGAATTTAGTCTTGTTCAAAATCTTGACTTTTGTGTGCTCATCTGTTTTACAGATCTGGCTTTTTTGTAGGCAGACAGTTGGCTTCTTGCCTCTCTAGCGGACGCACTCCAATTTAGAAGGAAACCTAGAGTCAGCCGACACAAATGACTTGCATGTTAGGAAAGCAATGGGTCTATTATTATTTTTCCCTAGAGTGGCTTCCTGGAACCCACACCAGGAGTTTCTTTGTTTTAAATGTAAGCTTGTTTTGTTGTTGACATCTCAATTTTCTCTTTCTTATTCTTATCCAGTCTTCTTTTTTCCTTCTTTGCTGCTTACAATCAACCAACAAATTAAATAGGACACAGTTAAAACCATTGTCAAGAGGGTGACCAACCCATGCAAGCATTCTCACATTAATGGCTTATGGCGGGCAGTCTTTGTACCTGTACTTTACATCTTGTCAGTATCTGTGGATGCAGGCGATTTTGCAGCAGACTGCTTAGCGCTAGATTCAACAGTGATATTGAGAGCAGACTGTTTAGAAAGCAAACATCTGAACGTAAAATTACCTGTTGAAGTCATAAACAGTAAATATGCTGGGGTTGCTTCTACAACATGTAAAGGAGACACAACTTTTTTTTTTTTTAGAAGAAACGGTAACAGTAACAGTAACAGTAGCTGTTTAGAAGACAAATGTTGGTTAGAAGAGGAATAAGAATGTCATTTAGAATAGGAAGAATAGATTGACAATTAGAAAAAAGTTCTCCTCGTGTGGGTTTCTGGGCCTCATTGTGGGGGAAATAAAAATAGACTCACTGTCTCCTCAACAAGCATGTCCTAAGAGTCTACTAATTGGGGGAATTCTTCAGTGTCAGAGTATGTCTGCCTGAGAGGCAAGAAACCCAACAGTCTGCATTCAGAAAAGCCAGATCGGTAAAATGGGTGCGCACACAACACAAAGTTTCTGCAACAGGACTAGAGTCCAGAAGTGGACAAACAAACAGAATTTTTTGCTGGAGTTTACAGCCGGTGAACACGAAGAAGAAGAAAATATTTACACAGAAAATTACATCTTGTTGGTGATTGTCTCTTTTATGTCATTTGACACTGGTTTATGTGGGTTCTTTTCTCCAAGTTCTTGTTTATACTGCTTGCGATTTTTGTCTTTGGCCTCCCCTTTTTAATCACAGTTTTTTTAAAGCTGGGTGGGAAGAGGGAAGGTTTTGCCACACATTAAAATTAACACCACCTCAAAAAGGTTGAGAACCACTTCACTGGGGTAATAATTAAACACACAGACAGTGGGTTGCTTGGGACAGGAGGAGTAAATCTGGTAATTTATTTGCTCCAATCGCAGTGGAACGATTTGACCCCCGCAGCAACAGGTGGACTCCTGTTGCTCCCATGGGAACCAGGCGGAAACATCTGGGTGTGGCCGTGTTCCAGAACATGATCTACGCTGTTGGTGGTCGAGATGATACCACTGAGCTAAGCAGCGCTGAGAGATACAACCCGCAGAAAAACACATGGGAACCTGTGGTGGCCATGACGTCGAGACGAAGTGGGGTAAGTGTTTTTCTCTTCTATGTGATGTTCCTTGTCAGTCTTCCATGACCTAACTATGACCAGAACTTAGTGCTGCCAGTGTTTCTAGCTGATAAAGGCTTAGGTTGAAATCTTCATTTTGTTCTGTCTGTGAACTTCCTCCCCCATTGAGCTTTCAAGTCATAGTCCAGTTACTTGGCTTGTTGATACCAGGCCAACTTATTTTTATCATTAAAGAACAACAGACGAGATGGTTTTGGCATCTGATGAGCATACCTGGGTGACAAATGCCATGATAAAGAAATATAAGGAATGAATACTAAGAGGAAGACCATGCAGAATACAGAATTGGAATAAATGATTGAATGATTCAAGAACTGACATCACCTCACTCGGGACATTCTTATCTTCTCCCCCTCCCCAAGGAAGAGTCGATATGCTACAGTACCAGTTGCAACCTGATTAAAAGTCTGCCTGTTTCCCCTCAAATGTTGAATATCTTCCAGAACCTCTACTCACGCCCATGGAATCAGTCTTTCAGTGTATGGATTCTCCCTCTGTGAGAAGAATGTGAAAAAATGGAATGATGGCATCAAGAATAACGTTAGAGAAAAGAAGAAAATCATGCAATACATTGGAAAGAGAAAAGATCCAAACATCTTCCCCAGACACATCGCTGACCTAACTGGAGAAAGAGAATGTGATGTTTCTTGTGGTTGTTTGACCTGATGAATGGGCAATTTATACTCAACACATCTGTATGATGAAGACACATATAACAAGCAGTGTGAACAATTGTGGTGCCGTGTCCTTTACTTCCACCTACTACCTAGCAGGTGTGGAGAATTGTCTTTAAATTGTATTTTTATGATATCCCAGTATGCCTGAAGTTGTGACAATGTCTTTTACTTTTATTCTCAACCCACTATGCCTGAATGTATGGAATTGTCTTTTACTTTTAGTGCAAATTCAGTATGACCCAAGGTGTAGAAGTACTTTTTTCTTTTATGTATGCTAGTATGTCAGAAGGTGAGGAAAATAGTCTTTTTCTTGTACTCTATATGCAGTATGCCTGTAGATGTCTAAAAGCGTCTTTTACTTTTACCATATAAGGAATTTGTCTGGAAGGTGTGGACAGGTGTCTTTTACTTTTACTGTATACCTGGTATGCCTGAAAGTTTGGAAATGTGTCTTTTTCTTTTACTTTATGTCAGGTGTAGAGGTGTGATAAAGTGTCTTTTCTTTTTACAAATTTTTGTAAATGTCTTTTACTGTAAACCCAGTATGGCTGAAGGTGTGGACAAGTCTCTTTTACTGTAAACCCAATTTGCCTGAAAGGTGTGGACAAGTGTCTTTTACTGTAAACCCAATATGGCTGAAGGTGTGGACAAGTGTCTTTTACTGTAAACCCAGTATGGCTGAAGGTATGGACATATGTCTTTTACTGTAAACCCAGTATGGCTGAAGGTGTGGACAAATGTCTTTTACTGTAAACCCAGCATGGCTGAAGGTATGGACAAATGTCTTTTACTGTAAACCCAATATGGCTGAAGGTGTGGACAAGTGTCTTTTACTGTAAACCCAATATGGCTGAAGGTGTGGACAAGTGTCTTTCACTATAAACCCAGTATGGCTGAAGGTGTGGACAAATGTCTTTCACTGTAAACCCAGTATGGCTGAAGGTATGGACAAATGTCTTTTACTGTAAACCCAGTATGGCTGAAGGTGTGGACAAGTGTCTTTTACTGTAAACCCAGTATGGCTGAAGGTGTGGACAAGTGTCTTTTACTGTAAACCCAGTGTGGCTGAAGGTATGGACAAATGTCTTTTACTGTAAACCCAGTATGGCTGAAGGTGTGGACAAGTGTCTTTTACTGTAAACCCAGTATGGCTGAAGGTGTGGACAAGTGTCTTTTACTGTAAACCCAGTATGGCTGAAGGTGTGGACAAGTGTCTTTTACTGTAAACCCAGTGTGGCTGAAGGTGTGGACAAGTGTCTTTCACTGTAAACCCAGTATGGCTGAAGGTGTGGACAAGTGTCTTTCACTGTAAACCCAGTATGACTGAAGGTGTGGACAAATGTCTTTTACTGTAAACCCAGTATGGCTGAAGGTATGGACAAATGTCTTTTACTGTAAACCCAGTATGGCTGAAGGTGTGGACAAGTGTCTTTTACTGTAAACCCAGTATGGCTGAAGTTGTGGACAAGTGTCTTTTACTGTAAACCCAGTGTGGCTGAAGTTGTGGACAAGTGTCTTTTACTGTAAACCCAGTGTGGCTGAAGGTGTGGACAAGTGTCTTTTACTGTAAACCCAGTATGGCTGAAGGTATGGACAAGTGTCTTTCACTATAAACCCAGTATGGCTGAAGGTGTGGACAAGTGTCTTTCACTGTAAACCCAGTATGGCTGAAGGTGTGGACAAGTGTCTTTTACTGTAAACCCAGTATGGCTGAAGGTATGGACAAGTGTCTTTCACTATAAACCCAGTATGGCTGAAGGTGTGGACAAGTGTCTTTCACTGTAAACCCAGTATGGCTGAAGGTATGGACAAGTGTCTTTTACTGTAAACCCAGTATGGCTGAAGGTATGGACAAATGTCTTTTACTGTAAACCCAGTATGGCTGAAGGTGTGGACAAGTGTCTTTCACTGTAAACCCAGTATGGCTGCAGGTGTGGACAAGTGTCTTTTACTTTCTCTGCATACCCAGCATGCTTGAACTCTTTCAGTCCCAAGGAACGTATCATATGTTCATAGTTTTCTACCTAGAAGCCCAGTGAACACAAGATACGCTGATTGTACATCTCAGTTCACTACCTCTTGAGCTTCTAATGCTAGTCTCTCTGGAACTGAAAGAGTTGAGACATGAGTAAATCTGCTGCACTTACTTATTCAGTTGTTCTCTATGCCAGGTGGGCCTTGCTGTTGTAAACGGACAATTGATGGCTATCGGAGGCTTTGACGGAACCACATATCTGAAGACAGTGGAAATCTATGACCCCGACCAGAACTGCTGGAAGATTGTCGGAAGCATGAACTACCGGAGACTGGGTGGTGGTGTCGGAGTGGTCAAGCTGCCGCAGAGTGACACACATCTGTGGTGATGATTTGTCATCTTTTCACATCACTGGCATCATTTGTCAACACTACATTTCATTTGTTTCTTCTGAACTTATTTTGTCTTATTAAATTTCCTAAGTTTTGTCTTTTATGTCTCACCAGGGTCTCCATGGCATTGAAAACTTTGCTGTACATACCTCTTATCGTGCATGCTCCATGGCACAGTCTTTAAGCAGTTTGACTTACGCCCACCTTAATTCAACCTCCATGGTTTTAAGCATTTGACCTCGAATACCTCCCTTTAAGCCGAATACTATGAAGGTTATGTCTTCACTTTGTGACTATGTCCTTTGTTTTATCTAATTCTTCTTCTCATTCACTGGCTGTCAACTCTGGCACAGAGTTCTGGGTGTTCATCCACTTCTAGACTTTTTGTCTTGTTCCGTTCCAGAATTTGAGTTTTATGTGCTCATCAGTTTTACAGATCTGGCTAATTTGTATGCAGATGGTTTGTTCCTTGTCTTTCGGGCAAATGCTCTCCAGCTTCAAAGGAAACATACAATTGTTCTTCCAATTCTTCTTCTTTGTTCTTACATTTCTGCTCCTAATTGTTGTACATATCTGCTGTGACAATTCTAATACATAGTTCTGACCATTTGTTTCCTCTCTTGACTGTCGTCCAATTCTGGAAAATGTAATATAATGTTTATATTTAAAAAATGTTCGACTGTGTTCATTATTTCAGCTCATTGATCATACAAATAAAATGTGACATAAGAAACAATGCGTTTATTGTTACAAAAATGATTTACTTGTGGGGTTTTATCAGTTGTAAAATTGCTCTTTCAGCTTTGTTTGAATACATTGTTTTGTTCTAGTCAGTGCCGAGCAAAGGGACATCCAATGTCTTCTTCAGTTTTTTCATGATAACTACTTCTTTTTTTTCTACTGCTTTCATCCGATCAAGTAAATACATTGTGCCCATTACAACATGGCTGCGATATTTGCACCTTTAGGCCGACAGATCAAACCTGTGCAGGCATTTGTCTGGGTTAGCCTTCCCTAATGTCATCTGAGAGTATTAGGAATTACTCTTCAACCGGTGGTTCACAAACTGGTCCATAGATATTTCCAGATCATCAGCCAGAAATATATGCCCAAGCCTATAATGGCTGCCTAATTCAGGACCTACATTGCTGCTGAGTTAGTGAGACACCGCATGCGGAAGTGTAGTACCCGAAGTATAAGCTGTTTCTTATGAAAACAAGTGCAATTGAACGGACATTACTTAATGATGACAACCCATCTCATGGAAAAACAGTTCTCCAACAAGAAGGAAATCTACTCACAGGGAAGGAAGCAGCGACTCTGATGGCCCGAAACTATGAGAAAGAAAGCTCATATTCAGTAACCCTGGAGCAAAAGAAAGCAGTCCGAGATGGGATAAACTCCATATTCAAAAAAGCCTCTTGTGAGCCATGCATGGAGACAGACATCACTCTAACTGAGCTACTAAGAGCAATGAAAAAACTCAAGTCAAAAAAGGCACCTGGCCCAGACGAAGTTTCAAACGACATGCTCAAACATATGGGTCCAGTAGCACAAAACATCTTACTCCAGATATACAACTATAGCTGGAAACTAGGCAGAGTCCCAGATATCTGGAAAAATGCTATAATCCACCCTATCCTCAAAAGTGGCAAGGACAAGAAGGACCCTCAGAGCTACAGGCCTGTCAGTCTGCTAAGCTGCCCCGCAAAACTGATGGAGAGAGTATTAGCCACCAGACTTCAGTGGTTCCTAGAAACCAATCACAAACTGGATCCCGCTCAGACAGGCTACCGACAGCACAGAAGCACTGATGACCAGGTAGCATACCTTACACAGGACATAGAAAATGGCTTCCAGGAAAAGAAGAAAACCCTCACAGTCTTTTTTGATATGTCCAAGGCCTTTGACAAAGTATGGAAGGATGGCTTGATGCTAAAGCTCTTACAAAGTGGAATAAGAGGCAGAATGTACTACTGGATACAAGACTTCCTATCACACAGGCGGGCATCTGTGAAACTAGATGAAGCACATAGTCCCAGATTCAAGCTGAGAGCAGGAGTACCACAGGGTAGTGTACTGTCTCCATTCCTGTTCCTGATTTACATCAACGACCTACCTCAAACTTTACCCAGACATGTATCATTTTCTCTTCATGCAGATGACCTAGCTGTGTGGTACACCTCTGAGTTCATTGGACCTGCTATATCAAAACTCCAGGAAAGTGTGAATAGTGTCGTAAACTGGGCCAACAAATGGGGCCTCGAAGTAAACAGGAACAAAACTGTAGCAACACTCTTCTCATTGTCTACAAAGGAGGAAAAGTTTACATTAAAATTCAACAATGATGCTGTTCCACGCTCCAATACTCCAACCTTCCTGCAGTCGTCTGACATGGAAACATCACATACTAGAAACTAACAAAAAAGCTATGAGAAAACAAGGTGTGATGAAGAAATTGGCAGGCACCACTTGGGGAGCAGACAGTTGCATCTTGAAGCAGGTATACACCGGCACAGTCAGACCAACTCTCGAATATGCATCATCGTCATGGATAACAGCAGCCCATTCCAATAAACAGATACGAGACAAAACGCAAAATAGAAGTCTGCGTACAATTCTGGGAGCCATAAAATCTACACCTATTGTAGAAATGGAAAAGGCAGCCAACATCATCCCCTTAGAAGAAAGAAGAAGGACAAAAGCAATTCTACATGCTGAAAAAATGAAGAGAATGCTAAACCACCCATTACACGAAAAATTGGCAGCCAGGACAAAAAACAGAATAAAGCGCACAAGCCTAAACCATCTAACGAAGGAATTCGGAAAGTCATTCTCTTCATTACTTAACCAACAATGTACACCTGAAGAGCTATCTTTCGATCTCTGGGACTCCGAATTATCGACACTCAATGTGTCAACATCCATCCCGAACCTGGGAAACAAAGATGCTGAGCCCGCTTTAGTGAAGAAAGCACTCACAATGGAACACCTCAACAACATGTTCCCACAGGACAGCTGGACAAGAATCTACACGGATGGATCAGCAAAAGAGGCAACTACGAATGGTGGGGCAGGTGTTTACATAAAACACCCAGATGCCACTACTGTGTCCCTAGCAGCCCCCACCGGACAAACTTGCTCTAACTACAAGGCAGAACTCTCAGCTCTATTGATGGCAGCACAGTATATGAACAACCTGCAAATCACCGCAGGCAGGATAGTTTTTCTCACTGACTCACTGTCAGCTGTACAGGCCCTTGAGTCCAAACCTACCGACAGCACACTACAAAGTCTAACACAGGAACTTGCTATGTTGTCAAATAAGGCAGAAATTCACTTGCAGTGGATTCCGTCTCACTGCGGCATCAAAGGCAATGAAAGCGCAGATGCTTTAGCCAAGGAAGGCAGTAACAAACCACAGACCTACCAGCCACTATCTTTTCCAGAAGTCAAAACTCTCATTAAGAGAAAATCAGAAACAGATTGGAAAAACAACACTGGTTATGACTACGGAAAAGATTTTCTGAGGCACTTGAACAGAACAGACCAAGTCACAGTTTTTCGCTTACGCACTGGACACTGCAGACTCAATAAACACTCATATAAATTAGGTATGAGCCAAACAGCTCTCTGCCAGTCTCTTCGTGCTGAACAGACTCCAGAATATGTCCTGCAAGACTGTCCTCTCCTGGCAGAGCTGCGGAGCGACATATGGCAACACCCAGTAGAACTGACAACTAAGCTTTGGGGAAACCTAAGAGACCTTGAAAAGACATCCCAGTTTATGACCCACAGTGGATTATGCGCATGACCAGAGATCGCTGAAGAAGAAGAAGAAGAACGGACATTATAGCAACATTTTGTCTATCAGAAATTGAATTGAGCTTTAGCCATGTATACTCTCTTGCAAAAGAAAGCTAACACATGTCAAAGTGTATATTTTGAAAATGAATTGCTCAGATTTGATGTAATTGTAATTTTTAACATATTACTGACTTGAAGTTAATAAAGCCAACTGTAGTACTCGTTTCTCATTTGGCTCAGAGAATATGTTTGTACTGTTCAGTCTCATAAAATGAGATTTCATTTTAATATCTGACTTGTAAATAAAAGTAAAGGACCCTTTTCCCTTTTTTTTAAATTTATTGAGCATGTAGGGCTAGACCTGTATTTTAGAAACCAGTAGGCACTTGGTGGATGATGCGGTCAGCACTTGGTGGGTGATGTGGTCAGCACTTGGTGGGTGATGCTGTCAGCACTTGGTGGGTGATGTGGTCAGCACTTGGTGAGTGATGTGGTCAGCACTTGGTGGGTGATGTGGTCAGCACTTGGTGGGGGATGAGGTCAGCACTTGGTGGGTGATGCGGTCAGCACTTGGTGTATGATGCGGTCAGCACGTGGTGGGTGATGCGGTCAGCACTTGGTGGGTGATGCGGTCAGCACTTGGTGGGTGATGTGGTCAGCATCACGATAATTGCGGTTGCTTTTACTTCTCAAACTTTACATAGTACCAGCTAAAGGCTGGGTCGACCTCGGAGCCAAGATCATTTCTGAAATAGTCTGGATCCATCAGAACCCAAACCCACAATATTCTGATCCTCAGACGAGTGTCTAGTCGCTACAATACGACGAGTGTCTAGTCTCTACAATATGGTGAGTGTCTAGTCGCTACAATATGGTGAGTGTCTAGTCGCTACAATATGGTGAGTGTCTAGTCGCTACAATATGGTGAGTGTGTAGTCGCTACAATATGGTGAGTGTCTAGCCTCTACAATATGGTGGGTGTCTAGTCTCTACAATATGGTGAGTGTCTAGTCGCTACAATATGGTGAGTGTCTAGTCTCTACAATATGGTGAGTGTCTAGTCGCTACAATATGGTGAGTGTCTAGCCTCTACAATATGGTGAGTGTCTAGTCGCTACAATATGGTGAGTGTCTAGCCTCTACAATATGGTGAGTGTCTAGCCTCTACAATATGGTGAGTGTCTAGCCTCTACAATATGGTGAGTGTCTAGCCTCTACAATATGGTGAGTGTCTAGCCTCTACAATATGGTGAGTGTCTAGCCTCTACAATATGGTGAGTGTCTAGCCTCTACAATATGGTGAGTGTCTAGCCTCTACAATATGGTGAGTGTCTAGTCTCTACAATATGGTGAGTGTCTAGTCTCTACAATATGGTGAGTGTCTAGTCTCTACAATACGGTGAGTGTCTAGTCTCTACAATATGGTGAGTGTCTAGTCTCTACAATATGGTGAGTGTCTAGTCTCTACAATATGGTGAGTGTCTAGCTGCTACAATACGGTGAGTGTCTAGTCTCTACAATACGGTGAGTGTGTAGTCTCTACAATATGGTGAGTGTCTAGTCTCTACAATACGGTGAGTGTCTAGTCTCTACAATACGGTGAGTGTCTAGTCTCTACAATATGGTGAGTGTCTAGTCTCTACAATATGGTGAGTGTCTAGCCTCTACAATATGGTGAGTGTCTAGCCTCTACAATATGGTGACTGTCTAGCTGCTACAATATGGTGAGTGTCTAGCTGCTACAATATGGTGAGTGTCTAGCCTCTACAATATGGTGACTGTCTAGCTGCTACAATATGGTGAGTGTCTAGTCTTTACAATATGGTGAGTGTCTAGTCGCTACAATATGGTGAGTGTCTAGTCTCTACAATATGGTGAGTGTCTAGTCTCTACAATATGGTGAGTGTCTAGTCTCTACAATATGGTGAGTGTCTAGCTGCTACAATACGGTGAGTGTCTAGTCTCTACAATACGGTGAGTGTGTAGTCTTTACAATATGGTGAGTGTCTAGTCTCTACAATACGGTGAGTGTCTAGTCTCTACAATATGGTGAGTGTCTAGTCTCTACAATATGGTGAGTGTCTAGTCGCTACAATATGGTGAGTGTCTAGTCTCTACAATACGGTGACTGTCTAGCTGCTACAATATGGTGAGTGTCTAGCCTCTACAATAGGGTGACTGTCTAGCTGCTACAATATGGTGAGTGTCTAGCCTCTACAATATGGTGACTGTCTAGCTGCTACAATACGGTGAGTGTCTAGTCTCTACAATACGGTGAGTGTCTAGTCTCTACAATATGGTGAGTGTCTAGTCTCTACAATATGGTGAGTGTCTAGTCGCTACAATATGGTGAGTGTCTAGTCTCTACAATACGGTGACTGTCTAGCTGCTACAATATGGTGAGTGTCTAGTCGCTACAATATGGTGAGTGTCTAGCTGCTACAATACGGTGAGTGTCTAGTCTCTACAATATGGTGAGTGTCCAGCTGCTACAATATGTTGAGTGTCTAGCCTCTACAATATGGTGAGTGTCTAGTCTCTACAATATGGTGAGTGTCTAGTCGCTACAATATGTTGAGTGTTTAGTCGCTACAATATGGTGAGTGTCTAGCCTCTACAATATGGTGAGTGTCTAGCCGCTACAATATGGTGAGTGTCTAGCCTCTACAATATGGTGAGTGTCTAGCCGCTACAATATGGTGAGTGTCTAGTCTCTACAATATGGTGAGTGTCTAGCTGCTACAATATGGTGAGTGTCTAGCTGCTACAATATGGTGAGTGTCTAGCCGCTACAATATGGTGAGTGTCTAGTCTCTACAATATGGTGAGTGTCTAGTCTCTACAATATGGTGAGTGTCTAGTCTCTACAATATGGTGAGTGTCTAGTCGCTACAATATGGTGAGTGTCTAGCCTCTACAATATGGTGAGTGTCTAGCCGCTACAATATGGTGACTGTCTAGCTGCTACAATATGGTGAGAGTCTAGCCGCTACAATATGGTGAGTGTCTAGTCTCTACAATACGGTGAGTGTCTAGTCTCTACAATACGGTGAGTGTCTAGCCTCTACAATATGGTGAGTGTCTTGCCTCTACAATATGGTGAGTGTCTTGCCTCTACAATACGGTGAGTGTCTGGCCGCTACAATACGGTGAGTGTCTAGCTGCTACAATATGGCGAGTTTCTAGCCGCTATAATACAGCGATACCTGTAAATAAGCAGTAAATTAATTTGTGTTAACTTTTCTGTGTGAAGATTGGATCCTCGTGCCGAATTGACCATTGGTAGATCTGAATTCACTGAGGCTGGATAAATTGTTTTGCAATCCAGTTTTTGTCACGTCAAATTTGTTTCTCTGTGACGCACTGTATAGAAAAAAAGACTGTTCTTATTACTTTTAGAGTTATTGTTGTGAGACCTTATCACGTAATATTTTTTTGAAAATGCAAGAATTGCAGGTAACTTCCGTTCTGGAAACGACACATTACATTTTTTAAACATCTTAATTTGTTGTTATTGCCTTAGCCAGCTGTAAATCCATGAAAAAATTAACTCCTGTTTTGTCGATCCACTGGTGTTGAAAAAAAACCAAACTGTCAACAGGCTGCTCTTCTCCTTTCTTCAGCGTACCAGACAAGTAAAGATACAGTAATACTTAATTGATCAGCGTACCAGACAAGTAAAGATACAGTAATACTTAATTGATCAGTGTACCAGACAAGTAAAGATACAGTAATACTTAATTGATCAGCATAGCAGACAAGTAAAGATACAGTAATACTTAATTGATCAGCGTACCAGACAAGTAAAGATACAGTAATACCTAATTGATCAGCGTACCAGACAAGTAAAGATACAGTAATACTTAATTGATCAGCGTACCAGACAAGTAAAGAAACAGTAATACTTAATTGATCAGTGTACCAGACAAGTAAAGATACAGTAATACTTAATTGATCAGGGTACCAGACAAGTAAAGATACAGTAATAGCCTACTTAATTGATCAGGGTACCAGACAAGTAAAGATACAGTAATACTTAATTGATCAGGGTACCAGACAAGTAAAGATACAGTAATACTTAATTGATCAGCGTACCAGACAAGTAAAGATACAGTAATACTTAATTGATCAGCGTACCAGACAAGTAAAGATACAGTAATACTTAATTGATCAGCGTACCAGACAAGTAAAGAAACAGTAATACTTAATTGATCAGGGTACCAGACAAGTAAAGATACAGTAATACTTAATTAATCAGGGTACCAGACAAGTAAAGATACAGTAATACTGAATTGATCAGCATAGCAGACAAGTAAAGATACAGTAATACTTAATTTATCAGCGTACCAGACAAGTAAAGATACAGTAATACTTAATTGATCAGGGTACCAGACAAGTAAAGATACAGTAATACTTAATTGATCAGGGTACCAGACAAGTAAAGATACAGTAATACTTAAATGATCAGCATAGCAGACAAGTAAAGATACAGTAATACTTAATTGATCAGCGTACCAGACAAGTAAAGATACAGTAATACTTAATTGATCAGCGTACCAGACAAGTAAACCTATGTTAATGATTAAATGAATCATGGTCAGTTAGACAATTTGATGAAAATTATTTGAAGGCAATGGAGATGTTGTTTTATAGACGAGAGATGAGAATACCCTGGACAGATAAAACAAAAAATGAAAATGTCTTGAAAGAAACAGACTCACAAAGAGAATTGACTGCAGACATCAGGAGGAGACAATCTACTTACTCTGTGATGTCATGAGCAAGAGAATATGGGAGTACATCACAACAATAAAACAGATTTTTGGTCTACAAAGGCGATAACTACCGGAACACTCTTAGTGCACAAAAAAAAAGACATTTTTGAAAACCGTTTGGGTATGGATAGATAAAATTTCCAAGGCTGTAAATACCAACTACTTAGCATATGCCAATGCTGTCACCAGATGCCTCTTCAAAACCTGACGCTGATAGTTAATACAGGACTGGAGGAGAAGAAGCTGATAGAAGACACATTGTTAGATGAAAAAACATGTAACTGTAAATGAGGAATCAGGGGTGGATTCAGCAAGGAGGAGCATAAGAGAACAACATTTGTGAAATAAGCGAGCTACACAAACGGTTAACATCCACACCTTGAGATGTTAAATCTGGACAGAAGCCCCTCTCGTTATGTCTTGTGTGCTTATGATGTTGATTCTCAAATCAGTAAATGTCTGCTGTGCTTATGATGTTGATTCTCAAATCAGTAAATGTCTGGTGTGCTATGATGTTGATTCTCAAATCAGTAAATGTCTGCTGTGCTATGATATTGATTCTCAAATCAGTAAATGTCTGCTGTGCTATGATATTGATTCTCAAATCAGTAAATGTCTGCTGGGCTATGATATTGATTCTCAAATCAGTAAATGTCTGCTGTAATATGTGATGTTGATTCTCAAATCAGTAAATGTCTGCTGTAATATGTGATGTTGATTCTCAAATCATTAAATGTCTGCTTGGCTATGATATTGATTCTCAAATCAGTAAATGTCTGCTGTAATATGTGATGTTGATTCTCAAATCAGTAAATGTCTGCTGTAATATGTGATGTTGATTCTCAAATCATTAAATGTCTGCTTGGCTATGATATTGATTCTCAAATCAGTAAATGTCTGCTGTAATATGTGATGTTGATTCTCAAATCAGTAAATGTCTGCTGTAATATGTGATGTTGATTCTCAAATCAGTAAATGTCTGCTGGGCTATGATATTGATTCTCAAATCAGTAAATGTCTGCTGTAATATGTGATGTTGATTCTCAAATCAGTAAATGTCTGCTGTAATATGTGATGTTGATTCTCAAATCAGTAAATGTCTGCTGGGCTATGATATTGATTCTCAAATCAGTAAATGTCTGCTGTAATATGTGATGTTGATTCTCAAATGAGTAAATGTCTGCTGGGCTATGATATTGATTCTCAAATCAGTTAATGTCTCGTGTGCTATGATGTTGATTCTCAAATCAGTAAATGTCTGCTGTAATATGTGATGTTGATTCTCAAATCATTAAATGTCTGCTTGGCTATGATATTGATTCTCAAATCAGTAAATGTCTGCTGTAATATGTGATGTTGATTCTCAAATCAGTAAATGTCTGCTGTAATATGTGATGTTGATTCTCAAATCAGTAAATGTCTGCTGGGCTATGATATTGATTCTCAAATCAGTAAATGTCTGCTGTAATATGTGATGTTGATTCTCAAATCAGTAAATGTCTGCTGTAATATGTGATGTTGATTCTCAAATCAGTAAATGTCTGCTGGGCAGTATGATATTGATTCTCAAATCAGTAAATGTCTGCTGTAATATGTGATGTTGATTCTCAAATCAGTAAATGTCTGCTGTAATATGTGATGTTGATTCTCAAATCATTAAATGTCTGCTTGGCTATTCTCAAATCAGTAAATGTCTGCTTGGCTGCTGGGCTATGATATTGATTCTCAAATCAGTAAATGTCTGCTGTAATATGTGATGTTGATTCTCAAATCAGTAAATGTCTGCTGTAATATGTGTTGTTGATTCTCAAATCAGTAAATGTCTGCTGGGCTATGATATTGATTCTCAAATCAGTAAATGTCTGCTGTAATATGTGATGTTGATTCTCAAATCAGTAAATGTCTGCTGTAATATGTGATGTTGATTCTCAAATCAGTAAATGTCTCCTGGGCTATGATATTGATTCTCAAATCAGTAAATGTCTGCTGTAATATGTGATGTTGATTCTCAAATCAGTAAATGTCTGCTGGGCTATGATATTGATTCTCAAATCAGTTAATGTCTCGTGTGCTATGATGTTGATTCTCAAATCAGTAAATGTCTGCTGGGCTATGATATTGATTCTCAAATCAGTAAATGTCTCGTGTGCTATGATGTTGATTCTCAAATCAGTAAATGTCTCGTGTGCTATGATGTTGATTCTCAAATCAGTAAATGTCTGCTGTGCTATGATATTGATTCTCAAATCAGTAAATGTCTCGTGTGCTATGATGTTGATTCTCAAATCAGTAAATGTCTGCTGTGCTATGATGTTGATTCTCAAATCAGTAATCAGCGTAACAAATATCTGTGAGAGACTATATTACTGTACGTGTTAGACCCTGAAATCAATATTGTTCTGTGTTAAATATGTCTCTTAGAGACTATTATTATATGTATGTATGTGATTGAAATGCTATTTTGTTACATGTTGAATATTTTGCTAGACTCAGAAATGCAATATTGTTGTTGTGTGTGTATGTGCTAGACTCAGAAATGCTATATTGTTATATGTGTCTAGATACCAGACTCACAAATGCTATATTAATTTGTGTTAAACATGTATGTAGGAGACTGTATTTATTATTATGTGTGTGTGAATAGAGACCAACCATGTACATGATGGGCATACGGGACATACCAGTCCCTGGGACTCTCCTCACCACACACACACACATACATTTATGTGTGCACACAAATGGACTCTCTCTCCCCTGTCTCTCATGCTCTCTGTCTCTCACAGACACAGGTGATGTTGAAAATAGTGAAGCCAGGTATGCTGCAGAAAGAGTGACAAGAATCACGTCAGAAGTTCCAGATAGTTAGCATCTTTTGAAGAATTTCTCCAGGTCATGCTGGTGTGTGGGAAATGAGCAGGCAGATAAACTGCCTGGTTCTGCACCACTTGGTGGTGAACTGATGCATGACAAAATAGATTATGACGGTCTGAGAGAACGGTGTTGCCAGAAGTCACTAGGGGTATCTAGCCGCTATAATACGGCGAGATCTAGCCGCTAAAATGAAAAGCGAGATGAACATCTATCCAGTTGTTACTGGTGCTTTCACAATTGGAAGATGGGGACGGAGCGCTTATGGGAATATCTAGAGTGCTACGATGTTGATTCTTAATTCAACATTCTTTCTCTCTGCCTTGAAATTGGAACTGCAGTGAACTGATTAACTTAAGCTCAGGGTACAGGAGGTTCAAAATGATGAAGTGCACACGCTGTAGTTAAGTGTGTAGAGAATGTCTGTGATGGCTTATGCTACTTGGCTGTCGTTCAAATACTAGTGTCTACATTTTTACTTTCGTTGAGGGTAAAACACTCTCTCATAGTAGCCTCTACTGTATTTGTATGCTGTGCTAATGACATGCACCCATCTTTGCTATCATTGCATTGTTCTTCATTCCCCCCCCCTCCCCCCTCCCCATTTACTAGTTACATTGTGATGTATTGTAAGGGGTCGAGGGTGGATCAAAATCTTGTGTGTGTTTTTTTTTTTTTTAGTTTTCAAGCCAGGATTTGATGTAGAATTAACATAGCTTCCTGTCTGTCCCATCATTATCTTCATAACCTCAGCATGGTGTGTCATTGTGTCACCGGTTTGTGTTAACTATGATCAGCTCCCTGCACCTCTGTTGGTCAGACACATTGGACTTGATGTTTCTGCTTCTTCTTCTTCTTCTTGCTGTGCGAAAGGTGGTTGACTGAAAGGGCCGAATGTAAGACGGGCCTGCGTGCCCAATTTGTGACCCTTTGAAAATAAAGTTTGTTCGTTCTTTCGTTTTTCTTATTCTTCTTTTCTTCTTCTTTTTCTTCTTCTTCTTCTTCTTCTTCTTCTTCTTCTTCTTCTTCTTCTTCTTCTTCTTCTTCTTCTTCTTCTTCTTCTTCTTCTTCTTCTTCTTTTTCTTCTTCTTCTTCTTCTTCTTCTTCTTCTTCTTCGTGTTCCCCAGCTGTAAACTCTGGTGGAAAGTTGTGGTTGTTGGTCCACTTCTGGACTCTGATGTTGTTGAAGAACTTGAGTTTGGCCTGCACATCCGTTTAACAGATGTAAGCTCATTTGTATGCAGGCTGCTGGTTCCTTACCTCCGGAGTGGAGTTTTTACCTACTTCTGTTTGTGTAATGTTAGAGTCCCTAAGGACATCCTGTATGGTGAGTTACAGAGAGGTAGATGTTGAGGCTGGTCTGTACTACTGTATAAAGATGTGTGCAAGCGGGACATGAATGATATGGGTATTGAGGTAGATATGGGAACAAAATGCCATGCTCCTCATAGCACATTGTGAACACTGTGGTCGAGAAAGATGGACAGCAGCCAGCAACTTAATGTGTATGGGTTTTCTATGGTAATGAACTTTAATATCGACCTTATTGGCTTTCTGATGTTTTACCCCACCAGGACATCACACGGAGCGATAAACACCCGGTGACACAAAGTGGCACCATTGGGATGAGGACAGGTCAGAGGAACCCTGTTCAGCCTGTAGGGTTATAATTGGGGCCACTGACCATAGCCAGAATGGGGCTTCAAATACCGAAAAACTGAATCCTGCATGGGTACGGGCCCACTTATCATCATTACCCGCATATGACTACAGGTTAAACCTGGCTAGTTCTGGTTGTTACAGGTTGCCTAATTATAACATCTTTGGAGGTTGAAGTAGGTATTTGAGATCTGTCTTGTTCTGACGTCCAGAGTGGGCTGTCCTAATCTCAGGCTGGCGTGGTAAACCTCCAGGTGGCAACCGGCAGGGTACAAACTGATCTTGATTGAAGTTTCAAATAAAAGACTCCGGACATTGGCAGGAAGAGCATGCGGTTCTAGACCACTTTTCAGGGAAAATCATTTCTTTACTCTCGTACAGGGTGAGTGACCATGTTTGGCATTGGCAGCATAGAGTGTTGCATGTGTTTTTGTGAGATGTGTATTGACACTGATTTGAACTGTCTGATGTAGAATAAAAGAAGAAGACTTGCTTCAACACTGCAGAGGCTGAATAAGTGAACAACCTATGACACAACACATGCAAGAGGCTTAAAGTAAACATTTTGAGATCCTACATATTTTTTAGTAACCTTTGTATGTGTCTTGAACTGTTACCTTATCTTTGAAGGGGGAAAAAATGGAGCGTTTTAACTGCAGTGCTGCAGAAAATTCTCAGAATACCATACATAGAGCAAGAAAACACTGTCATTCTTCATGTCTTCATGATATCAACATTGAAGAGAACTGGCTCACAAACAGCATCCTGTCCTGAAAACTGTGGTATTTTTGCCATTTTAAGTGTCATGATGGCCTGGAGAGAACGGTGATGGAGGGGACAGTTTTAGGAAAACAAGGCAAAAGTAGTCCTCCATAAGGGAGAATATATTTCATCAAGTGGAAGACAGGGTAAGAGGGCAAGTTTTGTGTCTATCGATACATCTCCACGACTCTAATGGGTCAAGGATTATGTTATGTTATATAGATGCATTGGCTAGGAAAGCACAAAAGGCTGGAGAATTAGTAAGAGACAGAGAGAAAGAGATGGAAATGAACAGGCAGACAGACTGGCTAGATCTACACCACAGGGCAGGGAATTGATACATGACAAGGCAGATGTGGTCAGAGCCCTTTAAGAACAAGTTACAAAGAGAGAAGAGAAACTAGATTATTATGGGCTGGAGAGAATGATACACCTGGGTATGACCAGAGGGTTCGACCCACACACTACGCTCAGAGGAAAGGCAAGACAGACATACAACCAGACGATGACTGGCACCATTAGTATTGAAACTGCACTTACTGCTAAGTTTAGGGACGGAGCGCATCTGGGAATGCCTCAAGTGCTGTGATGTCAATTCTTGACTCAACTCAAGAGAGTAAAGAACCTGCTGAATGATGATGATGAGTGTTGGGAAAGCGAGAGGGTGGAGGGGAGTGTACTAGTTTTCAGTATACAACTGCTAATATTAATATGAAATAAAATCTTATTACTGAAAGATGGCACAGAAAGATCACACAATTTGATGACATCATTTACTAGTGCATTGATGTTCGCATAGCTCCTAATTCTGTTCAAATACAAACAGATTTGGACTTCACTATTTAATATTTTGGAGAAGTGACTTTCTTAGTTAACGAGGTCAGATCCAAGCTACCATCCACAGCCATGACGACCGTCTCAGCTTGATCTGTTTTTGTTTAGTCTCTGGAATATAAATAGAATATAGGAATGTTAAAACCAGCATATACATACAAGAATATATACATGCAATATACATTTGCATATGCACCATACATATATACACAACAGGTGTGTGTGGGTAAACATATAAATACATACATACATTTGTGTGTGTGTTTATAAACACAAACACACATACATATTTATATACAACATGTCTGTGTTAGTACATCGAGCTCCGACTCACAGTAGCAACCACGTTCTTGCGACGCACGACTTAGATGCCGGGGATGTGACTCCTGCAGATCTTTATGCCTTTATGACCGATAAGTTTGCGTGGTTAGGGGTAAGGTTAGGGGTAGGGTTAGGGTTAGGGTTAGATGTGAAAATTTTAACGCAGCAGTTCCAAATAATCACGCACAGTGACATACACACCCAAACAATTGAAAGACTGTCGATGCTACTCAAACGGACAATTCGCCATCAATTGGGCACTAGCCGTGCGCTATTGCCGTCATATTTAGGATAATTCCATTGGCGCCTCTCCCACAAGCATCAGATTGTCGGCCATTATTTGGAACTCCTGCGTCAAAATTTTCACATCTAATCCTAACCCTAACCTTAACCCTAACCCAACCCCTAACCCTCACCCTAACCCTAACCCTAACACAAACCCTAACCCTAACCCAAACCCTACGCAACCGTATGATGACAGGTAAGTATGACATTTGTTTCGTTCCCTCTTTACGCTACGTATTTGCAATGCAGCCAAGTAAGTGAACTCCGACTAAGCGACCGTCGGCTTTCCAGCTAGCGACCGTTATTTAAATGCTATCAGTGAAACGACAAAAGAAGAAGACTTGTTTCGTCAATTATTTTCATGAAACATACAAAACTTACTCCTTTTCACAGATGAAACTGAGTTCCCTCACACACTGGATGTCATTCCACTGGTAGTTCAAGTAACTGCTAATCTGCATGCAGTCTTCCCCTGAATCTGCTTGCACAAAGGTCAACCATGGTCAATAGTTACAACAACAATAATACTAATACAATTATTATGTCAAGTAGTTTGATTGCTGGCTCTGTGCCAGTTTTCACAAGGTCCAGCGAAATTTGTTTTTCTTTGCTGGAACATTTTTCGAAAATGGGACATCACACTGTCATTAAAGATGTTTACTGCTCTGTTGGTCACAGTTTTGTTAGGGTGATGATTCTCAGTGAAAACCTGCGCTTCCCTCCACTTGCTACACATTTCTTTGATCTCAGCACTTGAAACAAGAGATTTTCAGGTATTGTCACACTAAACAGGCGATGTAGAGAAGAGAATCCTGTTGCTGTTAACGCAGAGGTCAGAGCTGTCATCAGTGAAAATTCAGACGAAGCAGATGCACTAATCTACACAATCTGCACTAATCGGACCGTTAATGTTTTGTTTAGACATACTTACGCTCAGCAGTGTGTCATTGCTCTAGAACGGTCGCCTCTCAGTACCATTGTCAAAACCAGCGCAAGACGGTATGCTGTCAAATCGCCTGCTGCTGGGATCAAACCTTGCACCCCAGCATTACGAAGCGTGTTTGCAAAGCCCAGGCCACAGACGCCATTAGGAAGCACGTTATAAAAAAGAGTTTTCTGAAGGCGGAAGTGTGGTGCTAAAAGGCGCAGACATCGCAGCGTAGCTGTAAACCACAACACAACGTGCCAGCTGCCTTTTTTTTGAGCGAAAGCAAAACCAGAGAGTTATGAGTTGAGATGAGTTATGGGTTGAGATGAGTTATGAGTTGAGTTATGAGTTGAGTTGAGTTACGAGTTAGATTATCTTGACAGCACTCCGGACACATCCAAAGGCGCTTAGATCCCCCTCTCAACATATTCATCAGCGTCGCGCGGTTAATAGTGCCAATCATAATTATGCAATAATCATAATTATGCAAGGCATAAGAGAATCTGCTGCCTGTGATTGTGGAGCAGAAAGACAAACCCTTGGGAACATACTGCAGTACTGCCCTTACCTCTCCCAGCAAAGACTGTGTGTGGATCTGGCCCAAGGAAGCCACATTGAAAAAGAAGCTATGGGGACCGGTGGCGACCTTAAACGCACAATCCTATTTGTGACCCAGACGGGACACAATGTTTAGCAGGACTGATGCCGAACGCAGAAGAAGAAGATGAAAAAGTGCCAATCCTATGTTGGTTAACAAGACTTCGTATGCGTCCGGTGTGCTTCTCATGCTTGGCTGTGCAGATCTTTACTCCTAATTCGCATATCCTTAGCAGTGATGTGGACACGTTGCTTCCAAAATCCTCAGAACGTCCTATCTCTTTAATGGCAATGACAATGTCCGCGTGATCAACGGGCCGGCTATCTTCAATTAGGGCAGCACATGCCAGCCTATCAGCTCTCTCATATCCAAAAACGCCTGCATAACCTGGGACGAATACGACAGTAAATGCACACACAGGAAAAGTAACGACTCAAGCCACTATCTGCGTAACCAGCCTGCCTCGCCCCGCCCGATCATACTCAAAGAATCACACAGCCCACACACAGGCGGGAATAGTCCTGTTATCCCAGCCACATGAAAGTCTGTGTCACCGCCATCACCTTCATTGTCACGCTGCTGGTGGTCACGGAGAAGGCACGGCTGGCTTTTTGAACTGTTCTGCCTGAAGAGCGAGCTGTAAACGGCTATGCACTCTTATGTCCTCGTATAACAGACCCGTCTGTCAAGTTCACCACATCTGTCTCATCTGACTTGTCACTGATAAGCGCGCATACCGCGGCATTGACAGCAGCTGGATTCTGCTCCCGACAATTTATATCGAGCGTCACGACACAGGAGAATGTGAGATTGAGAAGCAGAGAATGAGGGGTGAGGGGGTGGAAGGCGGCAAAGGAGGATGAGGAGACAGTAGAAGACGAAGGAAAAAGAGGCGGAAGGGGAGAAGGAGAAACACGAAGAAGAAGGAAGAGGAAAAATGTGATGAGTGTGTGATTTCCAGATCTTACCCTCCTTGTCGTTGGGCTCCCCAGCTGCCCAGTTCAAATATTCTGTCGGTGGCTTTGAGCCTGGAAGCCATTCTTTTATCTTATTTGGCAGTTTGGACGAGATTTTATTCCAGATGCTTTCAGCTGTGCGAATAAATATCTGCATTAATTTGCGTATCATTTCAGAAAAGATTTAAAAAAAAAAAAAAAGGATGATCGGCTAGTCATCTCAGGTAAAGTAAATAATCAATGCATCCACACTTCAAAAACTGAATATTGAAGAAAGTTGGTTATTAGAGACGATAAAACACAGAAAGTTGAAATATTTTGGTCACTTGAAACGACACAAAAGTTTAAAGAGAACGATAATGGAGAGCTATATGCCTGAGAAGAGAGGAGGAGGACGGCCTAAGAGAAGATGGCTGCAGGAAGTGGCATATGATCTCCAGATCGGGTGTATCGGACGCGGGACATCTTGCTTGTGATCGAGAAGTTTTCCGGAAGGTTGGTATTGGAGCAAGGTTCTGCAAAGGACATGCTACTGACTGAGTCATCATTAAAGGGAGCGGCTGTGTTCTAGCGGTCAGACGCACGCCTGCGGATCGGAAGGTCGTGGGTTCGGTTCGTGATGGAGACATAATATATTTTTTTTAAAATTATGTTGTGTCCCAGCTCGACGCAGCCTTAAATGGGTACCAGCTAAAATCATGGAAAGTAAAGTCGGCCGACCTGATGGTGACCACATAACCCAAGGAATGCCAATTAGTTTCTAAAACATAGGTCTAGACCAGTGAGCCCAATACGTCTATAGATGTGGGAAGGGTCATTTACTGAGCATGACGTTGTTCATTACGATGCGCTGAACAAAAAAATATGGTGAAACAAAATGGTGCCGGTACTACGTATTGTGTTGAATAATGCCATACCCGTATTGATTCCGATGCCCCATTTTGCGGAAAACAGGAATAGACCCCACAGTCTACCATAAAGCATGTCGTAACAGTCAAATAATTGGAAGTTTTCTTCGAAGTCGAAGTACATCTGCATGAGATGCAGAGAACCAACAGTTTGCATACAAATTAAACAGATCTGCAAAATGAATGTAAAGGCAACACTCAAGTTCTGGAACAGGACTAGAATCCAGAAGTAGATACTGACGAGTTAGACGGGTACAGACGGCAGCAGTTCCGGGTGGGCGGGCACACGAGAGAGGTGAAATTGGCGAACTGCGGTGTAGCGATAAAAATATCATGAGAAGATATCAAACCAAACGAAAAATAGAAAAGTCCGCTTCACATTATCACAAACCCATGTACTCAATTTTTTTTCTACTGAAGTTGTGTAAATAACATTTTAAAGGATGCATTCAATGTGTAATGGTTTAAAGGTGGTATTCTCATATGAGGTTATAAATCTCATTTAATCCCTTTGGTTTATTAGAAAGATGAAACTACAGAATGAAAATAGAACAACACGGGAAAGGGGTCAAGAGACAAGAGAGAAATAGAATAACATGTCGAAAGGGATACGGGGAATTCGTGTAAAAGTGATCAGGACATGAAATACCACTGAAGAGAATGTCTTGCCTAGAGGCAGGCAAACAAAGAGCGATTCATTTATGTAAATGAAGTGTAACACAATGGAACCTACCAATGAAATCTCTTTGTTTAATGTTTGTGTATTCTAGACAAAGCATTACTGTATGCTGTGCTTGTAAATTGTTGCTGTATTTGTTATTCGACCTAAGCTTTGTTAATATAACTTTATGTAACTTATGTTTCCATTTCCGTGGTTTGAAATGAATTATGTTCGTATTCCATAGTTTGTGGATTTTAAGCTGTATGAAAGACATGCTAGTGTGGACACCTTTTTGGGGAGGGGGGGGGGGGGGGAAGGGGTGGTGCCTACTCGGCTATCTTTTTAGTACGCTTGTTTCCATAGCGAGGCGCACACTTCATTTCGAGGTGACATGCTCAATTCCCGACACGGTAATTATAGATTTTGATTTTCACGTTGCCTAGTGTGTCCTTCTGTCTGTCTACTTCTTTCTACGAGTGCAGGTCAATACATTGACTGTATAATAATTATATATCTATAAAGAACGAAAAGAGCTTTTGATAGAATGGACGTGTGGCGTTAGCACGTCCAGTGTATAAAGTTGGGTGTGTTTTCACTAGTCCCGCAGTGTCAGCGTGTGTGATGTCTGTGGGGCTGTACCGAATATTCGCTTCGTTTTTACTTCGGGGCCGAATAGGGGACCTAATAACTATTCGGTATTCGGCACAATACTTGCGGTCAAGCCGAATACGAATAGTAGTAACCTTACTTCTGCATACGCTGCGATGGATTGAAATAAATCTCTCATTAACACAATAGTTGCTGTTGCCTAAGTCTGTCGTAGCGGGGGAAACTGCGACGCGGTTGCGCGGTACAGCAGCTGGCAAGATCTTTGCCTGCCGACTTGACGGAGGCATTACAGCAGAGGTTCTCAAACTGGGTGCGTATGCCATTTGTGCCGCAGCGAAAGTCAAGAAAAGTTGGCTATAAATTGTGACATTATTAAAGAAGGCATGAAGAAACATAAAAAGTTAAAATTTAAATTGTCTTTCCCCGCCACTGTCGAGGATAGTTTTCCTTTTTCCTTGTTTCACACTCAAAGTGTATCCTACTGCATAAAATGCCAACCGCAGCGTGCTAAAAATTGTTTTTGTATTTATCTCGAGGCGCGACCGATTCTCCATCTGCATTCGTGAAGGTGAGAGGATAAGTACGGTAGTGACTACATTTTGGCTCAAATTTTAAAGTGGAAAATGTGGTCTGTAAATTAGTAACTCTTAGCCTCGTCAAGTAAGCTCTTGTATTTAAAGGCAATGCGATTTTTTGTTGCTTGTGTGTGTCTGTATGTGTGCAATATATATATATATATATATATATATATATATATATATATATATATATATATATATATATATATATATAGAGAGAGAGAGAGAGAGAGAGAGAGAGAGAGAGGGTGTCTTTGCCTACATCAGATTTGAAGATATTGCTAACCAGAATATAAAGGTGCGTTTAAATTACATCGAACGAACGGCTGAGAGAACGATGATTTAAATGCGTATTTGGCACATGGATAACATCAGATGGAAGATGCATTACTGAAATAAGAAACAGAAAAGGACAGGCAAAAACTGCATTTTATCAAATGAAGAACATCTTTTGCAATATATCTTTATCATTGAAAGTTAGAAAAAGAATTCCTGCTTGCTACATACATCCAGTTTTAAGTAGGTAGGTCAATTTCTTGAAACCTCAGAGATGTGATTTTACAGAACAATGCTTAAAAAACCTTGGGCAGCCAAAAAAGCAACCAAGATGTGTTGAAAGAGGCGGGAGGCCGAAGACAACAAGTCACAGACATCAAAAGGAGAGAGTCATCAGGTTTCGGCCATGTTATGAGAAGAAGGAAAATAGAACATATTGTAACCACTGAAAGGATCTGTGAAAGGAGGGATAGAGGAGGACAACGAGAGAAGATTCTTGACAGTCTTGTTGCATCGCATGGAGGTGTGTCAGCACACGAACTAATACATGCTGCAGAAGATCGCAGACTCTGGCTAGGCACAATCGCCCACGCCAGTCGGCAAGGCACCTGATGATTATGATACACTATTCGTATTCGCATTCGGCCGAATAGTTAGTCCCGCTATTCGTATTCGGCCGAAAAGTGAAAATCCCTATTCGGTACAGCCCTAGTTATCCGAGTGCTGACGGTTTGGCCAGCCCAGCCGAAGAGTTTCTATGGCGTGAAAGATACAACCTCTTGCAGCATGTGTCGTGTCATTCGTAAGTACAATTGAGTCAATGACTATCTGTGGTGCCGAGAATGATGGACGGAAGACTGAAGGACTGATGTTTTTTGATCAGTCATCATCATTATCAACTTCAATTTCTACCGTTACGCGACGTCGGGAGGAACAGTTGGCGATCCATTGCTTGATGGGCAGCAATAGCTGCTGTCATTCCGTGTTGAAGTAGAGGCTCTTTGATGTCATCAATCTATATTTTCTAGGACGGCCTCTTGCTTTTACTTCAGATATTTTCGTAGGTAGGGCCTGCGTTGATAGTTGTTTTGACTGCATTTTCACTAGACCATCAAACCATTTGATCTTGTGTTTCTCAGTGAATGTGCTGCATGGTGTTGTTCCCATAGGTTTGAGGTTTTGAACAACGGATCAACATCATTGCACACGGATGTAACCCATAAGTGTTGCCTTCTTCTTCTTACCCAACTAGCAATCCGAAGAAGCTCAGCACAGTGCACAGGCTCTGTAGCACTGGCGAGGATCCCGAAATACTATGGGTATGTTTTCAACTCCAAATTTTGTTCGGGCAGCCCCGTAAGGCTAATAATTTCTATTTCCAACTGCGTAAGGATTTTCTTTTTACGTACGCACCAATGCACATGGGCGTCCGATTTCAGCACCCAGAGACCAGGGTGAATTTTTAGAAGTCCAACTCCATATGAAACATCTCAGCCATTACCGGGAATTGAAACGGGAACCTCTAGCAGTGTTGTTCTCATAGTTTGTCTGATAACATCACTTGTAATTTTGTTTCGGATGATTAAGTTGGCGGCCTATCTTATGTATCTTATTTCTTAAGTATTAATTTATACGTAGGTTAGCCTACGTCTGGCAAAGGTAGTACTGTGCTTGTATGAGTATTAATCAATCAATGTAATGAAACTGTAGGCAACTGTACCGGAAATCCGGTCTGTGACGTCTGTGAGCTGTGTTTGTCTTTTTGCGAGACTTAGTACGAAGCACTTTGAATAGACAGCCAGCGACACCAGGGAGAGGTCAAGTGACCAAGTGCATAATCCAACTGGTCCATTACGCGTATTATTGCTGAAACTATACTTGTATCGACAACCAGCACTCGATGATTGGTTTGACCGCCTTTACCTCTTAGGTCGCTTCCTGGTATATTCTTCAGGCTGATTCGACATTGGAGCCTTAGGTCAGTTATAAAAATCGACCTAATGCGGATTCGAATGCAAGCCCGTAGTGTTGGCAGATCAACCTATACCCACTACTCATTCGCAGCTCTCTTTCCTCATCATCATCATCATCATCATCGTCATCATCATCGCCTTCATCATCATCATGGTCCTATTGTGCCATTATATGCCACATATGACTCACAGCCTATACCTCCATTCCGCTCTACGATTTTCAGTCCCTAAGATATCACGCATGGAATCCATCCTAGCACTTTTGGCTTCACTCATCAACGTTCGTTTCAGATTTCTTTCCGCCATCCTCACTTCGTGAGTCCATTTATTTCTCATTTATGTGCCTGTTGACTGATTCTCTGTTTATTTCTTTCCAGGGTGTGACAAATATGGCGTCATCGTTTTTGTCTCAAATCTGTCTGGTTGGGCAGACATTTCTTAGATTTCTTTCCCCCTGTTAAATGTTTCTCATTTTATGTTTATTTCCATCCTACATTTTTTCGGTGTAAACACAAAGTCATGATGGCCTGGAGAGAACGGTGTTGGGGGTACAGCTTCCGGTAAACAAAACCCACCAAAGCGAATAAAGGACATTAAAGAAGAATAAGCTATGAAAGCACTTGGGGCTGGAGAATTGGCTAGAAGAAAAGAGACATTCAGGAGTGCCACGATGTTAGGCACCTGCTGATTGATGATGATGAATATTGTTGTGTGATAAACTCACATTGCTGTTCGGTTGTGCCAGGCGTCGGAGGTGTGATCGCTTACGCCGGTCGTGGAGGCGCTGGATGATGATGATGATAGCAGAGATGAGTGCAAAAGGACCACACGGTTAAATTGAGAGACGAGTCTTTCTCGGGTTTTGCGAGTCACAGCGGATTCACTGGTTTTGCCAGACCCATGCATGACTAGCCGCGGAGCTGAAAGTTAGCCCGTGTCCAGTCACTACCTCCAAGTCATTGAGATAGTGCGGACGTATATAACGATGTTTTGTGACTTTTAGTTGTAATCATGTGTATTATTTTATTCTGGTGAAAGCTTGTATTGTTTAGTACAATTTAGTGTATATTTTGGAATGCTCCAGTTGAGTGTTATTAATGGAGTCAAGGCGTTGAGAGCACAACATCTCTTTATGACCCAACTGCGATGGGCGTGTTCCTGATCACATTGGAGGCTGACGCGATTGCGTGTCGTGGAGGCGTATCGCTGTGTGCAGCGTCTCTAGTCAGTTATGGCCGGTTATAGGTGATCCAAAGAGTGGGCACATAACTGTGGTGTTTAGTAAAGGCTACTGGTGACCCCAAGAGCGAGCCCGTAGGCCGAAAGCGTCTTATGTTGTGGACCCACGTCAATTCGAGGCTGGGTGTTTCCCTTAGAGGTGACACCGCTTTGGAGGCAGGGCAGTGAGTATCTGGGAGTATTAGACGGACAGTAGTTCTGTAATCACCAATTTATCCTTATCGTCACACCATGTTCGTCAATAAAGAGACAGATGTACTGTTATAGTTAAGACTTTTAACGAATGTCTGTTGACGCTGTTGTCGGTTTGGTAGAACGATGAGTAACTGTTATCTAAGCACTCTCCGGTAGGGAACCCATCTAGTGGTCGGACATTCGAGTCGGGGGACTTTCATAAACATACCAGTGAAACGTGAACCATCCATCTCTAGACACTTGACAGATATGCGGTCCCCACCCCGGGGCAGCATACAACAAATATATACAACTTGACAGATATGCGGGCTCTACCCCCGGGCAGCATACAACAAATATATACAACTAGATAGTTATGCGGTCCCCACCCCCGGGCAGCATACAACAAATATATACAACTTGACAGATATGCGGTCCCCACCCTGGGGCAGCATACAACAAATATTTACAACTTGACGAATATGCGGTCCCCACCCCCGGGCAGCATACAACAAATACATACAACTTGACAGATATGCGGTCCCCACCCCGGGGCAGCATACAACAAATATATACAACTTGACAGATATGCGGGCTCTACCCCCTGGCAGCATACAACAAATATATACAACTTGACAGATATGCGGTCCCCAGCCCCAGGCAGCATACAACAAATATATACAACTTGACAGATATGCGGGCTCTACCCCCGGGCAGCATACAACAAATATATACAACTTGACAAATATGCGGTCCCCACCCCCGGGCAGCATACAACAAATACATACAACTTGACAGATATGCGGTCCCCACCCCGGGGCAGCATACAACAAATATATACAACTTGACAGATATGCGGGCTCTACCCCCGGGTAGCATACAACAAATATATACAACTTGACAGATATGCGGTCCCCACCCCCGGGGCAGCAGACAACAAATATATACAACTTGACAGATATGCGGGCTCTACCCCCGGACAGCATACAACAAATACATATAACTTGACAGATATGCGGTCTCTACCCCCGGACAGCATACAACAAACATATACAACTTACAGGGACCAACATTCACACACAACATCACACACAAATCATCAATCATCAAACACAACAAAAACATCACAAAAAAACAACAAAACATCAACAACACAATCAATCATCAATCAAAATCAAAAACACAACACATCACACAAAACACACACAACAAACCAAACACATCACCAACACACAACAACATCAAACACACAATCAAAACACACACAACAAATCACACACACAAACCATCATCACACAAAAAATCAACAAACATCACACATCACAAACACACACACAAAACAAAAACACAACATCACACAACAACACAAAAACAAACAAAACATCATCAAAAAAAACAACAAACAACACACACACAAACAAACAAAAACAATCATCACAAAAAACAACAAAACAAAAAAACACAAAAAAAACACAAAAACAACACATCAACACACAACAAAAAAACATCACACAACAACAAAAACAAAACACAACAACAACACAAAAAAACACAACACAACACAAAAACAAACAACACATCACAACAAAAAAACAACAAAAAACAACACACACACAACAAACACAAAACAAAAAACAAACACACACAACAACAAAAACACAAAAAACACAAATCACACAAAAAATCACACACAACAACAAAAACACAACAACAAAAAAACAAACACAAAAACAACACAACAAAAAAACAATCAAAACACAACAAAAACAAAACATCAAAAACAAAAAAAAAACACAACAAACAAAAAAACACACATCACAAAAAACAAACATCATCATCATCAAAAAAAAAAACACACACAACAATCAAATCAACACAAACACACAAAAAAAAAAAAAAAAAAAAAAAAAAATCATCAAAAAAAAATCAACAACACACACAAAAAACAAAACATCACACAAAAACAAAAAAAACAACACACAAAACAACAAAAAACAAAAAAAAAAAACAAAAACAAAACAAAAAAACAAAAACAATCAAAAAAAACAAAAAAACAACAAAAAAACACACATCACACACACACACATCAAAATCAAAATCAAAACAAAACACAACAACACAAAAAACAAACACAAAAAAACAAAAAAAAAAAAAAAAAACAACACAAAACAAAAACAAAACACAACAACAAAAAAACAACAACAAAAAAAAAAAACAAACAAACAACAACAAAACAACACAACAAACAAAAACAAAAAAAACAAAAAAAACACACAAAACAAAAAAAAATCACACAAAAAAAAAAACACACAACACAAAAAAAATCACACACCAAAACACAACAAACACACACAAACACAAACACAACACACAAAAAAAACAAAAAACACAAAAACACAACAAAAACAAAAAAAAAAAAAACAAAAACACACAACAAACAACAAAAAACAAAACACACACAAAAAAATCAAAACAAAAAAAAAAATCACATCACAATCAAAATCAACAAACAAAAAATCAACACAAAAAACACACACACAACAAACACAAAAAAAAAAAAACAAAAAACAAAAAACAACAACAAAAAAAACAAAACAACAAACAACATCAACAACAAAAACAAACACAACACAAATCAACAACAAACAAACAACAAAAAACAAAAACAAAAAACAAACAACACACACAAACAACAAAACAAACAACAAACACAACACAACAACAAAAAAAACACAAATCAACAAAAAAACACAAAACAAAAAAACACAAACAAAACAACACAAACAAACAACAATCAAATCACACAAAAAAAAAAAACATCAAACACATCAAAAAAAAAAAAACACACAACATCACACAAAACACACAACAACACAACAATCACACACAAAAAAAACAATCAAAATCAAATCAAAAAAAAAAAAAACACAAAAACACAACATCAAAATCAAAACAACACAACACAAAAACACAAAAAACACACAACAACACAACAACAACAACAAACACATCAACAATCACACAAAACAAACAAACACACAACAAAAACAACAAACAAAAACAACAATCAAAAACAACACAAAAAAAACACAAAAAAACAAACAACAAACACACAAAAACACACACAAACAAACACATCAATCAACAAAACAATCACAAAAAAAACATCACATCAAAAACACAAAAAAAAAAAAAAACACACAAAACACAACAACACACACACACAAACAACAACACAAACACACACACAACAAACAACAAAAAAACACAAAAAAAACACAACACAAAACAAAAAAAAAAAAACAACACACAAACAACAAAAACAAAACACACACACACACACACAACACACAAAACAAAAAACACACAAATCACAAAAAAAAACAAACAACACAAACACAAAACCACACAAAACATCACAACAACAACACAAAACAAAACAAACACAATCAACATCAAAAACAAACAACAACAAAACAACACACACACACAAAACAACACAAACAAACACAAACAACACACACAAAAAAACAAAACAAATCAAACAAACACACACAACACAAAAAACACACAACACACAACACACAAACACAAACAACACAAACACACACACAAAAAACAAAACACCACACAACAAACAACAAAAACATCACAACAACACACACACACAACATCAAACAAACAAAAAATCAACACAAAACAATCATCACAAAAAACAAAAAAAACAAACACACAACACAAAAACAAACAACACAAAAACAAACAACACACAAACACACAACAAAACAAAAAACAAAAAAACAAAAAAAACAACATCAAAAAAACAACAAAAAAAAACAAAAAAAACACACAAACAAACAAAACAAAAACACAAAAAAACACAAAAACACACACACACAAACAAAACATCAAAAATCAAAAAAAAAACAACACACAAACACAAAAACACACAAAAACACAAAAAACAACAAAACAACAAAACACACACACAAACATCAAAACACACACAACAAAAAAAAACAACACAAAACAAACAAAAAACACAAAAATCAAACACACAACAAACACAAAAAAACATCAAAACAAAACACAAAAACAAACAAAAAAAACAAAAAAAACATCAAACAAAAACACACAAAAACAAAAACACAAAAAAAAAAAACAAATCATCAACACATCACACACAACAACACACAAAATCATCACAAACAAAACAATCACAACAAAACAACAACACAAACACACACAACAAAAAAAAACACAACACACAACAACACAACACAACACAACAAACATCACAAAAAAACAAAAAAAAAAAAAAAAACAACATCAACAAAACAAAATCAAAAACAAAAACAAACAAACAAAACACACAAAAACAAAAAACAAAAAAAACAAAAAAAAACATCATCACAAAACACAACAACAAAAAAAAAAATCATCATCACAACACAAAACACAACATCAACACAACAACAAAAACAACAAAAAAAAACACAAAAACAAAAACAACATCAATCAAAACAAAAACAACAAACACACAACAAAAAAACAAAAACAAACACACAAAAACACAAAAACAAACAAAACACACAACAAAACAAACAAAAAAATCACAAAAACACACAAACAAAAAAAAAATCAAAACAACACAACAAAACACAACACAACAAACACACAACAAAAAAAAACAAACAAACATCAACACACAAACAAAAAACATTCACATCAAATCACACAAAAAAAAACAACAACAACAAAAAAAAAAAAAACATCAAAACACACACAACACAAAAAACATCACACACACACAAAAAAAACAAACACACAACACATCAAAAAACACAACATCAACAACAAAAAAACAACAACAATCACAACAAAAAAAAAAAAAAACACAAACAAAACAAAACACACAACAAAAAAACACAAACAAAAACAAACACAAAAACACACAAAACAAAAATCAAAATCATCAAACACAACAAACAAAACACACACAACACACAACATCAACACACAAAAACACAACAACACACAACAAACAACACACAACACAACATCAACAATCAACAAAACAAAAACAACAACACACAACAACATCAAAAAAATTCAAACACACACAAAAAAAAAAAAAAAAACAACAAAAAAACAAAACACAAAATCAACAAAAAACAAAAAAAACACACAACAAAAAAAAAAAAACACAAAACACAAAACAACAACACAAACAAAAAAAAACAAAACATCAAACAAAAAAAACAAAAAAAAAAAAATCACAAAATCACAAAACAACAACAAAACACAACACAACAAAAAAAACAACAACAAAAACACAAACAACAAAAAACAAAAACACAAAAACATCAACAAAAAACAAAAAAACAACACACATCATCACACATCATCACAGCACCCTCAACCACTACCATCATTAAAACCACACCACCTCCATCATCACCACCCCACCATCATCACCCCCATCACTACCAGTTCCGTTACTATCACTACTGTTAACTTACTATTGTGTGTTTTGGAAGTTTGCTGAAATTTAGCCCTGTCTAAAGTGAACTAAACCATATTATTTGCTTTTTATAAAGTGAAAAATAGCATCATATTAGGGTTTATCTTTCATGACTGTAGACTTTTTGAGATCAACTATTTGCATACCGTAATAAAATGTGTCTATAACGTCGTCTTTCAAGCGCTTTGCAGCCATTAGTTTAGAATATCACTGCTATATACCGGTGTTGTAGTAACCGATCTTAGCTATAATAGTGTTACCTGTTTGTTTTAGTATTAAGAATCCATGAGTGTTAACCCTTAGGCTTGGTATTATGGATATCGCAACCTTTCGGCCTTGATTCCATTGTAAATACCGTAAATATGGGAGAAAATGTGGTTTTTCTGCCTTCCCCCGGGAGTGAACCCGGACCACAAGCAGCTCGTCACCCGGTCACCGCGCAATTCGGTTTAGCTAACTACGCTAGAGAGCCGGGCAATAGTGTTACCTACTGAAGAAAGAGTATTTTTGACTAAGCGCGTGTTCCTTAACGGTGGCAAGTAATCGAATATGATTGTTCAACATTTAATGATGACGCTTTCCGATACTTCAGTGCCTCATCCTTATATTGTTGGCAATTTAATAAATAGAATTGATTACGAATAGAATTGTAATGTGGAAAACATTAACCAGATTATGACACACTGTAGCAGTAAATGCTGCATTAACCCCACACACTGTTGTTACAAACATAGGAATGACCATTTTTGTTCCTCCAAAAATACAGTCATTTAAAAAATACACAGTATTAGCCTTATATTAAATGAATTGAAAAAATACCAATAACATTATATGAAGGAAACAATAACATATTATTATCCTTATGTGAAATGATAACATCACCAGACATGAATTGTAATACTATTCGCATGATAAGAAGTAAACATAAACTCACATCTGCCTTTATAGAAAGTTAACAGACACTTAGCCTTATGTTAGGTGAACAAAATCTTACTATTATCCGCTTTCAGTTGAGTGGCTAGAAACTCATTCTCTCCCTGGGTCTCAACTTGAACCAGTCGGGCCCCGTAAACCAGACACGTCGCCTGTTGATACAATGAACAGCGTTTTGATTTGGGGAGAGGAAACAAAGACGTCTGTCTGGTTGTCTGTCTGTCTGTCTGTCTGTCTGTCTGTCTGTCTGTCTGTCTGTCTGTCTGTCTGTCTGTCTGTCCTGTCTGTCTGTCTGTCCTGTCTGTCTGGTCTGTTTGTCTGTCTGTCTGTCTGTTCGTCCTTCTAGTCAAAACAACAAAACAACAGTCTTTCCCTCTTGTGTCAAGTGCGGCACATAAAACACAGGTCAAAACTCTCCATGCATGGCGGTTCGTTGCAATCCGTTGTAGGTCTTGGATGTTTGAGTGGCCCATGAAAAAGCCTTCCCTGATGATAGTTCACGTACGGTTTCCCTTGGTCTTCCACGAGATCTGTTCCCCAAACAACAAACAAAAATAAAAAAACACAAACAAAGTCTTGATTTATCCATTCTAAGGGCAAAACCAACAAGTTCCAGCGGCGTTTTCGTCAAAAAATTAGACACAAAACTCTTGCCTGGAAACTTGCCAAAAAAAAATCAAAAAAACAAAATCTGACCATTTGAAATTTAAATTCTTCTAAGGCATTTATTTTCAAAACTGTCTAAAAACAAAACAACAAACAGTTTTCGTTGATTTCCAGCTCTCGCATCCATCCATTTAGAGCTGTGCAAATTGCATGCAAATAAACAGTAGGTCATAAAGACAAGAAAGAAAACTTACCGCAGCATCAAACCAGGAACAGCTCACAAAAAATCAAAAAAAAAACAGTAAAACTCGAACCACACCCAGCCATGATCACAGACACTGGAAACTGTCATCACACAACAACACACACAAAAAAAAAATCAAACACCAACAAACACATTCAAAACAATCACCAAACAACAATATTGCAACACATCAAACAAAACACAAATCATCAACATCAAACAAAAACACAAACAAAACATAATCAACACCAAAACAAAACAAACATTATCACACCATCACAACAAACATCAACTTTTTCAAAAAAATCAATCACACACAAAGAAAAAAATCCCTCAACAACAAAACAAATGGTAGCATCACAGGAACGCAAATGGTAAAATCACCACGTAAATATCGTCGCATCACCACACACAAACAAACACCAACAAAACAACCACAAAAACATAACCAAAATCACAAAAACAAAATCAATCACTCCAAACAGACAAACAACATCGCCAATTTAACAAAAACATTATCACAAACAAAAACAAAAAAAAACACACACAACAAAAACACAAAACATCACAAAACAAACAAACAAAACAACACCAACACAAAACAAAACATCACCACATACAAATTGTAACATCAAAACAACAAAACAAAAAACAAACATCAAACACAAAAAAAAACAACACCACACACAAAACAAAACATCAACATACAAAAAAATCAAACAACATCACACACAAAAACAAAAAAACACCACACACAAAAAATCAAACAACACACAACACAACAAAAAAAAAACATCATCACATACAAATTGTAACATCATCACACACAAATTGTAACAACACCACAAAAAACAAAACAAACATCACCACACAAAACAAACAACACATCACAAACAAAAAAAAACATCAAAACACACAAAAACAAACACATCATCACAACACACAACACAAACATCACCACACAACAAACAAAACATTACAACATACAAATTGTAACATCATCACATACAACAATCAACATCATCAAACACACACAATTTGGCTTTACAACAGGTCTAGTGAGGTTTATAGTTATATTTTGTGGCAGTAGCAAATTAGGCGTTTACCTTCACGACCAGAGTGACAAGTAGACGGACGGTTTATCGAACAGACGTTGGACTTTGGCAACTGGCAGAAAGACGCTGGCAGAGTTAATCGGACACTTTAGCGTTTAGGGGTGTTCTTTTTCACTAGGAGCTCAGACCAATCTACCGAGGCCCATCCCTCACGACCTTCTGTTGCGTCCACAGCCAGCACGAGGCCTATCGGCAGCCTCGCCTAATTGTCTTAGTGCCCTCTTATGCTCTTTTCCTCTCAAGCTTACGTGCTTTAGTATATTGTGTGTGGACGTGGGGATTAGCCCTCTTGCATCTACCTCGCAGGGAAAGAGTTTTACTGTGTACGCCTTATCGCTCCTGAGACTGGCCAATAAATCACTGTATATTTCGAACTTATACAGGTGGTTCTCTCCAATACGCGACTTGAACGGCACGCTGAGCTCTATCAGGATAAGCTGGTCTCAAGCCAGTCTTTCAGATTTATTCCTGGTATTTTTTGAAGCAAGGCTGGTCTACCGATAGTAACCAGTTCCTCGCATAGTCAAGTTTTGATGAAGGTTATGCGACAAATTGTACAGAATGTAGCATAACACCACTACACACACATTAGTAACATTACTAAGAATACAGACTGAAACACCACATGGAAAAAAAAAAACGTAACCACTGAGAAACTGTAACTAAACCGCAAAGAAACAATAACATTACCATGCACAAAAACTTTAACACAACCACAGAGAAACTGTAACATTACTACAGTGAAACTGTAACATTTCCATAGAGAAACTGTAACATGACTATAGAGAAAGTGTAACATTACTATAGTGAAACTGTAACATTACTATAGTGGCACTGTAACATTACTACAGAGCAGCTGCAACATTAACATAGAGAAACCGTAATGTTACTACAGAGCAGCTGTAACATGACTATAGAGAAAGTTTAACATTACCACTAATCTTATCCAACAAAATCATTTTTTATAATCAGTGTTTCTAATAGGATAGCGAGGGACATTTCAATTGACAGTAACTGACAGAAACGGAGAAAGCGTGGATTCGACCCGACCGCAGTGAGGATGAAACCTGGACTAAGACTGAGGCACCGACTAAGACTGAGGCAACGACTAAGACTGAGGCAACAACTAAGACTGAGGCAACAACTAAGACTGAGGCAACAGCTAAGACTGAGGCACCGACTAAGACTGAGGCAACGACTAAGACTGATGCAAGAACTAAGACTGAGGCAACGACTAAGACTGAGGCAATAACTAAGACTGAGGCACCGACTGAGACTGAGGCACCGACTAAGATTGAGGCACCGACTAAGACTGAGGCAACAACTAAGGCTAAGGCACTGACTAAGACTGAGGCAACGACTAGCAACGACTAAGACTGAGGCAACGACTCAGACTGAGCCAACAACTAAGACTGAGGCACCGACTAAGACTTAGGCACTGACTAAGACTGAGGCAACGACTAGCAACGAGTAAGACTGAGGCACCGACTAAGACTGAGGCACCGACTAAGACTGAGGCAACAACTAAGACTGAGGCAACGACTAAGACTGAGGCACCGAAGAAGACTGAGGCAATGACTACTAAGACTGAGGCAACGACTAAAACTGAGGCACCGACTAAGACTGAGGCAACGACTAAAACTGAGGCAACGACAAAGACTGAGGCTACAACTAAGACTGAGGCAACGACTAAGACTGAGGCAACGACTAAAACTGAGGCACCGACTAAGACTGAGGCACCGACTAAGACTGAGGCAACGACTAAAACTGAGGCAACAACTAAGACTGAGGCAACGACTAAGACTGAGGCAACGACAAAGACTGAGGCTACAACTAAGACTGAGGCAGTGACTAAGACTGAGGCAACGACTAAGACTGAGGCAACGACTTAGACTGAGGCACCGACTAAGACTGAGGCAATGACTAAGACTGATGCAACGACTAAGACTGAGGCAACGACTGAGACTGAGGCAACGACTGAGACTAAGGCACCGACTAAGACTGAGGCAATGACTAAGACTGAGGCAATGACTAAGACTAAGGCACCGACTAAGACAGAGGCAACGATTGAGACTGAGGCAACGACTGAGACTGAGGCAACGACTGAGACTGAGGCAACGACTGAGACTGAGGCAACGACTAAGACTGAGGCAACAACTAAGACTGAGGCACCGACTGAGACTGAGACACCGACTACGACTGAGGCACCGACTAAGACTGAGGCAACAACTAAGGCTGAGGCACTGACTAAGACTGAGGCAACGACTAGCAACGACTAAGACTGAGGCAACGACTAAGACTGAGGCATTGACTAAGACTGAGGCAACGACTAAGACTGAGGCAACGACTAAGACTGAGGCAACAACTAAGACTGAGGCAACGACAAAGTTTCACAAAAAGCCATATTAAAACTTACCAGCCGTGACATACAGCATCAGGAAACATGCAAAACGGCACTGGGAGAGAAGACGAGACAAACTGTTCATTACACTGTGTGTGTGACTATGTGTGTGTGTAACTATGTGTGTGTGGTGGTGTGTGTGTGTGTGTGTGTGTGTCTGTCTTTTCCTTTATCCACCTTTCCAGCCACCGGTGTGATTGCCTGTCTCTTCGTCCATACGCCCGTCTACCCCTTCGTTTGTTCCCAAGTCCCCTTGTCTGTCGCTATTTGTATCCATCTTTCTTTCTGTCAGTCATACCGTCCTACTAATTTACTGTCTGTCTGTCTGTTCTTATATCAGTCTAATCTTCAGATACACACGCATTTACTATAAGAATATTTAGCCAGTAACTTTACATCTGTCTGTTAATCTATGTCTGTTTATGTGAGAGGTTACTATTCTGTTCACTTTTGTGTATTCTTGTCTGTTGATCTATCAGATTGTTTGGCCGCTTAAACAAGTAAGACATTTAAAACGATGGCTGATTATAGAAGGTATTTCTAAAACAGTTGTATAACTTCTTTTTTTTTTTTCGTCATCCCCCGAAAAGGTCGCTGTCACATTGTATTGTGGTTTACGGCTAGGCCCCGTATCTGCGTCTTTCCAGCCCAATACGTTAGATTTCATCAAGTTCCCAATTATTTAGATTCTTCTTCTTCACTTTACACTAGTTCATCCCTCATATAACAGGCCCTTTACCTTCAGACGCTATTCCATCCTTAGATACATTCTAGCTGGTACTGTGCATTCAAGTCATCTCCGGAATCACCGTCAATCAACAAAACTTCCTAACAGTAGAAAATTAGGCATGGCATCATGTTTAGCTTCGAAGTCATTTTTGCTTCCGACAGTGCTTTGCTAAAGCAGTTTCCACATATGCACAACAGAGTACGGTTTGGCTGCCTGAGCTACTGGGTTTAGTGCTTGGTGCAGCCCTGAGAGCTGTTTTTTTTTCCAGGAATGCCTTTATTTTGTGTCATCGTATTCAATATGGCCGCTAGCCGGTTTACGTGTAGACTGGCGCAATACTTTATAGCCAGCTTAACGTATCCCAATGCTTATATTAACGATTAACTGCATTTCTGGTGGCGACTGTTGGCTTTGGCGCCTCTAGTAACTGAAATATGCGTTTACTGCGTACGCATATTTCTCGATTGTTCCATGACTAGCTGTTTAGTCACAATTATTTTTTTTCCCACCCAGATGTGACAGTGTGGGACATTTAATTTAATTTGCACTGACACAAGAACACAGCAAGTTCGGGGACACCCGATTGCAGTGAACTTCTAACCTCGACTTAGACTAAGACAATCAAATATAATTTCACCACAGATGAAAGACAGGGTAATCCTTTTCACAGATTGGTCACTTTATACGACATGCTTGATGTATTCTTCCCCCTCATTCTCATCAAATGGACCCGGTAACCCACACGGAGGAAAAGCTATTACACCATACATACCATCATCTTTGCGGTCTTGTTGCTTCTCTCGTTTTAGCAAAAGTGTAGCAAATGCAAAAATGAGAAGTATTCAACAAAACAAAGAATCAATGTGAGAGAAACCAACCGTTCCTTCATTTATACTATAATCAAGGATATATGCCCTGTGATTTGCGCCAAGCGATGGGCTATCAGATGCCGTTGTGGTAAACGGGCTGATTATCATACATTAGCTATTAATATAAACGCTAAGTATGATGATTATGCGTGATTATATTCCTAACTTTGAAGTCACAATTGCGGTAAATTGGATGCCAGGGGAGATAAACGAGGGCGGTCATGAAAAACCACAAGCACTGGAACAGGGGTGTCAGGCTCATTGAGCGCTCCCCACCCCCGCTGCCCCACCCCTCCACCCCCAGGTTTTCATGTGTCTATATATTTCATATTATTTCATTTTGTTTTTTCTAAGCTTCAATGGAGCATAGGTCCTCAACCAGCTCAGGCCGAGTCGTTCTATACATCGTTATCGTCTGCAGCTCTCCCCATGTCCTCTCCATATCTCGTCAACTTTTTAAGGGTTGCAATATTTTTCCTTTCTTAAAGCCTTACTCTGCAATATAGTCCGGCAGTAAATGTGGCCTTATGGCTGAAAGCGGTTTCTGGGACCTCTCCACGGTGAATCTCATCCACATGGTGGCACTTTGTGTTATCGGGTGCTTATCGCTTGTGTCACGTCTTGGTGAGGTAACAGAAGATAGATAGATTAGATGTCCTCTCCATCTTTTTAATATCACTACCCAGCTCCCTTCTCTCTGTGTGTGTATGTGTGTGTGTTTTTTTTTCCCCGAGTCCATAAGGTTTTTTCACCTCTTGGTCCACTAAAACTTTTTTAGTTTTTACTCAAAGATCAGCATTATTGTTCCCTTTATTCTGCGCAGGCACCAACCAATTATTAAATGTTTGTTGTTGATTATTAATTACCTCAGTCGTTCTCCGTGTTTCCGCTTCAAAGAAGAAGAAAAAGATGGAGAAGAAGAAGAAGAAGAAAAAGAAGAAGAAGAAGAAGAAGAAGAAGAAGAAGAAGAAGAAGAAGAAGAAGAAGAAGAAGAAGAAGAAGAAGAAAAAGAAGAAGAAGAAGAAGAAGAAGAAGAAGAGGACGAAGAGGACGAAGAGGACGAAGATGGAGAAGAAGAAGAAGAAGAAGAAGAAGAAGAAGAAGAAGAAGAAGAAGAAGAAGAAGAAGAAGAAGAAGAAGAAGAAGAAGAAGAAGAAGAAGAAGAAGAAGAAGAAGAAGAAGAAGAAGAAGAAGAAGAAGAAGAAGAAGAGAAGAAGAAGAAGAAGAAAAAGAAGAAGAAAAAGAAAAAGGAGATGTAGAAGGAGAAGGAGGAGGAGAAGAAGAAGAAGGAGGAGGAGAAGGAGAAGGAGAAGAAGAAGGAGAAGGAGGAGGAGAAGAAGAAGAAGGAGGAGAAGAAGAAGAAGAAGAAGAAGAAGAAGAAGAAGAAGAAGAAGAAGAAGAAGAAGAAGAAGAAGAAGAAGAAGAAGAAGAGAAGAAGAAGAAAGAAGATCGAAGAGAAGAAGAAGAAGAAGAAGAAGAAGAAGAAGAAGAAGAAGAAGAAGAAGAAGAAGAAGAAAAAGAAGAAGAAAAGAAGAAGAAGAAGAAGAAGAAGAGGTCATACACGTTTGTAATAATAATAATAGTGATGCCAATGCATCTTGAATGTCTTCGAGGTGGTCGACCCCTGCCTCGCCTTCCACAAACTGCACCTTCCATAATTTTCTTTTCCAAGCCACCATAATGCTTAATGTGTCCAGAATACTTTAACTTTCGGGAGAGGATGCTGTTTATGAGCCAGTTCTCCTTGATGTTCAACTCGTTCAGTGTGTCGATATTTTTCCTCTATCTGATTCATGGTATTCTAAGAATTTTTCTATACATTTCATTTTAAAAGCTCAAATCTTTTTAGAAGACACGAAGCAACCCAAGGCATAACTGCAGCCATTACCACCAAATTGAGCAACGAGGTGGCTCAACTCAAAAGTGACATCCAAGCTCTCAGAGACGAGAAAGACGCATCCAAATCCCAACGAGATGAAGACAGAGATGAAATAACAGGCCTGAGACACCCAGAAACGGATGACAGCAGAGATGACGAAATTCAAGGAGGACATCATGAATGCACTGGCCACTATCCAGACACAAAAGGAACAACCAACTAAAGCAAGGGAAGACGAGGCGGGCATCAATGATCTGCGGGATAACCAACAACTTCTCGCGAAAGAAGTCGCAATGATCAAGAAGGCACTAGCTGAAACAGAGGAAAAGTTACGAAGAGCATACGAAGAAAACAACAGACTTAATAAGGAACTGCAAGCAACCAACAGAGTGATGGAAGAAAGAGAGAAAGCACGGAAAGAGGCAACAAGAAGGCAGCAAATACAGGGAGCCGAGACCCAGAAAAAGCCACATCAAACACCAGATAAGAGAAATCCGACGCCGCTGATGAAACAGTTTCCGGTGGCAACAATTGACCAAATAAACGAACGCATCAGGGAGCTTGAGGACCCGAACTTCTTTAACTCAGAACTGCAAGATGATGACGTTCTTTGGTCATCACCAGAGGAACCATATCGACAG